>VZTR01002210.1:325517-364292 GCA_013400775.1 Chaetops frenatus | reverse complement strand
GTCGGGATTTGTTTCCAAATGAAAAGAGACCGGGAAATGCTCGCTGTGGCGGATCCTGGGGCGGGGCTGGCTGGGCGGTGCTGCTGTGGGTGATATTCTCTGTATTCTGCATTTCTGAGGGATCGAGGGCGGCTCTGGTCAGAGGTGCCCAACCACAGGGCGAGGAGCAATGGCCGTGAACTAAAACACAACGAGTTCTACCTCACCATCAAGAACAAATTGTGTACACTGAGGGTGGCAGAGCTCTGGAACAGCTGCCCAGGGAGGGCGTGGAGTTTCCTTCTTTGGTGACATTCCCAGTCCTGTGTCACCTGTGCCAGGTGACTCTGCCTTGGCAAGGGGGTTTGGACTGGGTGATCTCCAGAGATCCCTTCCAGTCCCAGTTACTCCGTAATTCCGTGTCTCTCTGCACGCCATGGGTAACACCCGTGGGGCTGTGTGGGAGAGGGGCAAGAAGAAGGATCACAGGATGGTTCAGCTTGGAAATAGACCCCAATGGGGCCATCCAGCCCAGCATTCTCAAGCAGGGCCATCCCAAACCACATGGCACAGCCTGGCATCCAGGCACTTCTGGAATTTCTCCAGCGAGGGAGACTCCACACCCTCTCTGAACAACCTGTTCCAGTGCTCAGTCACTGCACGGAAGAGAAGTTCTTCCTCACATCCAGGTGGAACTTCCTGGGCATCATTTTCTGCCCATTGCCTCTTGTCCCATTGCTGGGCACCACCAGGCAGAGCCTGGTTCATCCTCTGACCCCTCCCTTGGCCACCACTTACCAAGGGATTGGCAAAAAAAGCAGGTTTTGGTATGAATTTGTGAAAGTGTGGCTTCAACAGAGTTTGATGGCAAGGTTCACTCTGTTGCTTGCTACACAGATGGAGCATACACAGGAAAATGGGACCAGAATCAATTTAGAATGATTTACATGGAAACCAGGGATGCAAAAGGGTCACAGGGACAAGGATACGGATACAAAAGATACAGGTGCAAAAGAATTTAGCAACACTTAATCACTGACTGATTTAATATTAATGAAGTGATTCAACAGGATTTACTACAATTACATTAGTGACTAAATTATAGATTTCACACACTCAGGTGCAGAGATGTGAGAAGGAATTGCAGGCCTGTGGAGATCAGGGCATGACACCCCCTGTGCCCATCAGGCTGTATCTCTTCATATTGGAATAAATCCTGCTCATTTTTCTCCTGTATTTTGCAATTTATCAAGCAGTAAGTAATTAGTCATGTAAGTCTGGTGCTGCTCTTGTGTGTCTGCTCATTGTGGGCTTCTGGAGATCAAAAAAGAAAGTCAAGTTCTTTAACCTGATAAATATTAGGCACAAAATAATCACTGCAGGCTGTACAGCTGGCTGTAAACATGTGCCATCATACTCTGCATGGTTAAAATAAATTAAACCTTGTCAGGCTCATTCAGGGGTAGGAAACCCAGGTTAAATACTCTCACCACATGTGCCTCATCTTTTTCTCTCCTTTTCTTGTTCCACTCTGACATTTGGTTCTACACCACAGCCAAAGGGAGCCATATTAAAAAAAAATAAACCAAACTAACATTGCTGCTCAACAGAGTTTGACCTAAAATACTTGAGGAATTTTGTTTGTTTTTTTCACCACTATCTTCTTTTGGAAGATCTGAAGACAACAATTTGGCCAACAGGGTTTTCATGTGAGGTGTCAGGATAAATTTGGCTTCAGGGGTCCAAGCCAGGGTCTGTGTGTAGACTTAGAGCACAAATTTTAAATAATTCTGATTTAACTTCTCACATTATGGCATTGAAAAGACAATCAGTAAAAACACACCCATAAGGAAGCCAGGCTCTTGGGTGACACAAGGCAAGGCTGACCTCCTAAATCTAAAATTGTGTCTTCCAATATGATATTCCAGCTCTTTCCAACGTTGAAGTGCTTGGAATGAGGCTCCATCTCTGCTCTCACAGTTCAGGGTGCTTGCAGAGAGAAATTTGGGCTGTGTGCTCCTCTGTTTTTGTACACAATATTTGACAGACTTCAAAGAACGTGGCTTTGATCAGTACACAACTTCCCCCTAAGAAATGTTCTCAGTGTTTATAACTTAGTGGGATTTTCATGTAGTTTCTCATTTATTTCATCCTACAGCTGTGATCCTGATCCTGCTTTCCTTTGGCTTTCAGCTCCTCTTGAAGTCTGCCATAAAAACTTCCATCAGAACATGCCTTAGTGTAACATGCAAATGCATTGGGCCCCAGAGCATCCCTGCAGTGTGGGTGCATTAATAAATGGAATATTTCTCTGCTGCCATGAGCTGGAAGCTGTAATGGAGTCGGGATTCCTTGAGCCATGTGGGGTTCTCTTCAAAAAAGAAATACATTGTAAAGAATTCCATCAAACTGTTACAGCTCTGGCTGCCCTTTGGCCAGAATTTCAGAGGCTTTTTTAATTTAAATGTTACCTGTTTACTTGGCTTTTTTAAGATAGGCTATTTCTTTTCCCCTTTTTGTAATAGAGATAGCTGTAAAACAGTTTTCATATAAGATCCTTGCCTGAGTTACATATCAAAGATGTGTTTCCATTCTATTTTCCCAATCCTTTAATTTACAGTTTTGGAACAGCAACATAAATTTGAAAAGGATATGTTTGGAATGAGGTCATCTAAATTCCTTACAAGGCAAAACATTCTTTTTCCAAGATGAAAACTGAGCTAAGTTCCTGAAATATGATGTATATTCCAAACCTTGTTTAATTCAGTGTAATATATACGTTTCTTGGGGACTGTTCTTACAAAGATTTTTTTTTTTTTCTCATCGTTTTCTCTCATGCTTTAAACTATAGTCAAGATTTAGGAACGTGCTTAAAAAGTTTCAGTTGTCTCTGGGAAAAATAGTCTTAATTTATGTTGACCTTTCTTTCCTTGGAGCATTTCGCCTGCATTCAATAAAATTTTGATGACTGCTCTTTAGCAGACAGCTGTACCATATAAAGTATTATAAATATTCAGCTTTCCTCTTCCAGTGTTGCCATTAACAGCTGGGCATCCAGTTCAGAGGAGCAGATTTTGCAGAGAGAGCTTGGCATGTTCCTGAATCAGGAGAGGGAAGAAGAGAAGCAGAGTTTCTTATGGTTTGGGGACCTGTAAAGACATAGAGCATCTGTTCCCCAGTTAAGTCATAGTCTGGTAGCACTGAATCATGTTAAGAGCTAAAAATGATGGGGAAAACTACTTTTTTCACCTTGACTGTACCAATCTTAAATGTCTTAAACATTATTTCAACTAATGGCAAAATAATTTCAAGCCTTGCTCTGAAGGTATGTAAATGGAAACGCTTTGGAGGGGGGGGGTTGTTGTTTGTAGTCTTGGAGAAAAAGATAAATACTCAGCATGATTTCACTTCAGTGCCTTGATTTTATCTCTGGTATAAAATGGAGAATCAGATTTCCTTAGGCAAACACTTTATCCTTCTAAACAAGCAGCATTCTTGGTACAGGGAATGGATTTGCTTTGGATGCCATCAATAAATGTGAAACTCAAAAAGGAAACTGTCTTTAACATTATCAGTTACAGACTTTGCTAACAGAAATCTTTGTGCCTAAATGACCATAAAACCTGTCCATATTTTTCTTTTGCAGGGTTAAGAGGGCATTGAATTTGGACACTGTTAAAAAAGATAATGTAAGTAATTTTTGGTGTATGGAACCATCTGGACTGTATAAATATATATGTATATATATCTGTGTGCAAAAATAAATGTGGATATAAACAATCTATTTCATTTTAGCTGCCTTCATATGGTTACAGATTGGTTGTTGTCTGGGCAAATCTTAAAGCACAAAATTACTGCTGCAAATATTAGTATAAAATTGATTGTATTTCATTTGTCACAGAACTGCCTGGCGTTAAGTAATGTACATCTGCATGAATCACTTGAAAAATGTGCATATTGTTATTGCCATCACTATTTACCCAAGAGCTGAATGAGTTAAGATCCTTGGTGAAATCATTTATTAGAAATTAGCTCCATTATCCTGGGAAGCAAACGTTCTGCCATGTAATTGTACATGTGACAATATGGAATTATGATAATGCTGTAATCTGCATATTAGAAACTGCAAAATTGAAATGAAAACATTAAAGGCATTTTCATGTCAGGGCTGCAATTACCTCCTTCAGCTAATCTGGCATAATGAAACAATAAACTCCTAACGCTGCCATAAATTTCACCGCAGTTATCACAATAAAAATAAAATTGTACTGGTGCTATTATTTTTTGTAAATGCAGCTCCAGCATCCTCCCAGCCACCAGCATGTTGTGACATATGTCAGTTTATTATCTCCCACAGTGGCTGCTGCTGCAGCCAGCACTGCTCAGGAGTTTGGGAGGATGGAAGGGTGGAAAGGAAGGAAAATTTTGGAAAACTGCAGAGAGAAAGAGCTGGTCAGCAAAGGAGCTCCCAATAAATCTCCATGCCTGTGTTGTTTTGAAGAGGGTTTTTTTTTTTCTGTGCAGCACATATTTGGAGGCCTCACTGGTATTGAGCAAGGTAGAAATTGGCCATTTGCAAAATTTTCTGGATACTTATTTTTTGAAAATTCAGAGGTGGTAAAATACTGCAGTGGCACTAAAAAAAAAAAATCATTAGCAGATTAATTAGCAGCTTAGTGTACCATTACCCAACTTGTTCTGCTCAGAATACAGCTGTGACTGTAATTTTGCATCTGTTTCTTGGACTGTAGAAACATTTTTGTAGATGAGTGGTCCAGCTGAAATTCCATGGAATGCTTTTCCTGCCCTAAAGCCATTCCTTCCCTTGAGATAAAAAGAGTTACTCAATGCTTACCTCCTGTCAGGTTCTTGTGCAGGAAAAAGATAAATAAAAGCCCATCTGAATGATAAAAACTTGCAGTGGAGGCTCAGTGATGTGGCTTTACACTGATTTTTAGTTCAATGCCTCTAAAGATACACATCAAAGATTTCAATTAAATAACTTTATAGAAGGTAGGAGGGAACAGAAAGTAGTAAACTCATGGTTTGGGTGAATTATCTCTTTAATCTTTGCTGTTTCTATCATTCTTTCCCTGTTTTTATCACTAGTCCCTCATTCCATGGATCAAAATGGTCATGAACCAACCAGATCAGGAATGAATATTTTTAGATTTTTGGAATGTTAGTGTGGTACTGTTAAAAAATGCATAACTGGAGTAAAACTCTTCATCCTGGAAGAGACAAACTGACAAAGAAAAACTGTCCTTGTAGGTTCTGCAGGAATTTTGTTTAAAATAACCTTATCCATATCCAGAAATGGGTGAGGTGGCTGCTGTTCAAGCAGGAAAAAAAGCCTGAAATGTTTGTTGGAAAGGAGATTGGATGACAAGTAAATCCATAAATTGACATTGATATTTCAATTAATATTTAATTTAAAGATTATTTGAAACATTTCTTTAACCTGCCTGAATGTGGCAAGACAGACTGAGGATTTCCATCAGGTGTAGTTTAAGTACTGCAAGACTGCAACAAGAGTATAAATGAGTGGTGTGAAATAATTTGGGGTGTTTGAGGCTAAAACAAGGCAGAGGCAAGTGGGCAGCAAATTAAATCTTTTAAAATCTGTTGTAAGTCCCACTACTGATGACCAACACTAGCACTGGTAGGTTCTAAAGTAAAGTTTTGGGTTGGTTTCTTTTATTTCTGTACATGAAATGTGCAGAAAACCCCAGTTTTGAATCCTTGCAATTCAGCATCAATGCTGAATGCCTGTCCCAGGTAATCCCAGTTCCTATTCCAGCATTGCAGGCTTGTTCTTCTGGAAGCTTCTCTGCACAAATCCTTGAACATCATTAAATAACTCCTCTTGTATCAATAGACATATTGAAACCCTGAACCAGAGGCAAAATTTTGGATTTAAAGGACTCACTTTGGATTTTTTCAATTAACACTTGTTTAAAAAAATTATTAGAAATAACTTTTGGTACAATTAAAATCTAAAAATATTTGTGTCTTAAATTCTCATTACCGGAGGAAAATTAATAACTTGGTTTGGCTGCTTTAGAAAGCCCAACCATCCAGGTGATCCTGCCAGAATACCTAAATCACTGGGAAAATCATACTTTTTCTTTATGGAAACTGAGAGACAAAGAGTTTGGAAGGATTTTTTATTTTTTAGAGTCAAATCAATCTTACTGGGGAGAAGCAGTGATAGAGAAGCTTGATGAAGTCACCCCACCATGACATTTCACATGGGCTCTCCATAATGGGAATACCTAAAGTCAGGAAACACTTAGGAAGATCTTAGGTAGTAAAAGTTTAGAGAGATTTTATCAATATTCATCTGGATATTTTTGTATTTTTCTCCATTTCAGCCATTTGATGCAACCCCCAAGAAGGCCAAAAGTAACAATATGAACTGCTACTCCCCAACCACAGGCACGTGCCAGATGAGTCCCTACTCTCCCATGAGCCACAGGGCACAAAATCCCAGGAATTCCCCAGCAGAGGGTGAGCTGGACATTCCCTCTTTCTTACTGCAACATTTTCCTGGTTTTTGGCTGGATTTAGGGACTCCTCTCATCTATGTTTGATTTCTTTTTTCCTCTTGAAGAATTACGATCTCTTCTGGAAGATGATGCTGGGTTTTAAAGCTTGAATTTTTTCAATGTAAATCTTGGGGGTGTTTATGAAACAGCTGAGTGAGGCAATTTTTAATTAACATAACACTGACTGTCATCAGCTCTCAGAAAATGCACCTTTGTATGATTATAATTATATTATTTCCAGTTCACTTCAGGATAAATGTTCACTTAGTTACACAGTCACAGTTTTTGACTCTGACTGCTCAGGAAGCAGATTTTCAGGAGACTGAGCTGCTTTTATGGCTGTATAAAAAAAATTTGTGGTTGTGGCCTCTTTGAGTGTTAAGGAAGCCTCAGGCCACCTGGTGTAACTTTTTTATATTAAAGAAGAATACAAAGGGACCTTTTGTCATTGTTCTCTTTAGAGCTTTTATTTCCTTGCAGTACAATTCTAGAAAAGATGGTTAAGCCTTGATTTGAAGACTACAAATTACTTAAATAATACAAAAACAGTCAGTCCCTTCCCTTGCTAAACAAATTCCTTGTTCAATTACTTGAGTTATTAAGAAAAAATCCCTGATCTGATTTTGAATTTGCCTGGCTTTAATTTTCAGTCATTAGTTCTTGTTTTACCATTTGGTCAGGTTACAAAGTTTTTTATGCCCCAGAGATTTTGGAATTTATGTGCAGTAATTGAGCCCTCACCAATATTCATGAATTATGATGAATAAAAATATTCTAAGCAAGGTGGAACAGCCACTGTTCAAAATTTAGATGTCTGCAGATTTTAGCTCTTGCACCATGTCCTCTCCTGATGGATCTGCAAAAGTGGAGCTTCCCTCCAGGATTTTATATTTTGTTCTAATTCTGTATCCTGCTGCCAGTCTTCTTTTATTTTTTTTCCTGTGTTCATATAGCTACAAAACGGTGGTGTATAATTATTAAATCCCAGGTTCCAGGTTGTCCATTTAAACCCACAATTTCTTTTCTCCTAAAACCATATTACTGGCCTAAAAGTCTGACCTGTTTGATAATGGATGACTGATTAAAGTCCAAGCTCTATTGACTACTTAGATTTAAAATTAAATCTTGGAGGGCCTTAACTTCTAGCTACTGTAGTAAAGCTTAAACTTTTATAGCACTTTGTCATTCTGAAGTGTTTCTAAATGTTTTACAAAATATTAAAATTAAAAGTTAATTTATCCTTGAGTGCTGAGACTTGTATGTAATAATTTAGAGCTAGCAAGAAGAAATCAAAGTGTTTAATGCTGAGTGTGGTCTCTTTTTTTTTCAGTCTGGTGGCAGGAAAGAGATTTATTACAGTGAAATGTGGAAAGCTCCTCATTCCACAGGGTCTGTCTGGGATCTGTACATTTGTTAAGCCCATGGCAAATCTCAAATCTTTCACTTAAAGGTGAATTTACAAAATCTCCACGTTTTGTGATGTCTTCAGCTTCAGCCACAATTAAATCATTTCTGATAGTCAGATGTGACTTTTTTATTGCTGGAACAAGTATTGATAGACAAGATAAAATTTTAATCTGGTTTTGTTCTGGTCTGATTCCTGTGGGAATTGGATAAGTCATGTAAATTCAGGAAGTCTTTTGTGGTCAGAGGTCACATTTATCCTGCTCCATCCATCATATGCCAGGCTGGAATATTATATTGTCATTTGGAGCCTTTGGAAGCAATTCCCAGTATCTTTGTGGTTGTTTAGAAAATGGACCTGGGGCCAGGCAGTTTTTATAAAGGGAAATGGGAATTTCATTGCTCAGACTTTCCAGCATTTTCAGGATAATGCTCCATGTTAATCTACTGGGTTTAGGCAGTTAATAGGATAAAAAGCTCCTGGAAAAACACAGTAAATATCTTCCAGGATGATTCTAACTTCCAGATATTAATGCTGTAATCCCAAGGATTCCAGGAATCAAGGAAACATCAGACTCCAAAAGTGTAAATTGTGTGGTTTCATTCAAGTCCTGCTTTCAAGTGAACTTTGGGGTTTCTCCTCTTCCCAAAAGATCATTCAGAACTCAAGGTTCACACCAACACCTTCTTCAGATGCTTCAAATACACCACATCTGATTTTTATCTTTTATGTGTCTCTTCTTCCTTGTGACCCTCTGAGGAGATGGGAACAAGCAGAGAAATTGCAAGAGTGGATTATCCAGGAGAGGGCAGCCTCAAACAGAGCACGATGTGTAAGTGGATTCACTTTGGAGTTTGTTGTGGTTGCAGGGCTGTGATTGCATCTCTTTTGCACCACCAGACAATAATTGTGATGTTTATTATAAATATTATTTTTGAAGTTGTAGCTCTGCCTTTTCATTATTGCACTTGAACCCCAGGGGTTTTTCCCTGTATTGCATCTTTTCCCACATCATTAGACTGAAATTCCTTTGGTGTTGGACAGTGTCTTCCAAGTGATGGAGCTGGACAGAATTGTTTGGATGGCGTTTAAACAGTGAAAAATAAAATATTAACGTTATACCAGTGGAAAACTGTAAATTGATTAATTGGGAGGTCTTTTGTTGCTCAGTAAATCCCTTGGTCAACACATCCAGCCCCATTTCTTAGTGACAGGAACCCGGAATTGCAGAACAATTGGAGTAATTAGAGGCCTCATTCACATGGAAATGTTTGCATTCAATAATTCAGAATGTTTTTAAAAGGTTTGCAGGAGACCAGCAGTGACATTCAAATAAAAACATGTCTAAACCAACACCTACACTTAATATTCATCTGAACTTCCATACACTTAATTTTACAGATGGAAAATACATTACACTGATATAAATCCTCTCAGCTGAGCTGGATCCATCCTGATTTCAATGGGAAAAAACTCTGGGAAACATTGCAAATGTGGATTTTCAGTAAGTGGGGATGTGGATAATTGGAATTTTTACCTTTTTTACACAGGTTCCTGGAACTGCAGTCCCAAGTGATAAGTTCCTTGCCCAGAATCCTAAAAATAAGAGGAAATCTGACAAGCCTGAAGGTCTGATTTACACTGATTTGTTTTTAAAACTACTTCTAATACAGGATTTGAAAGCAAAATTAGGATTTTATATGCAACATCCAAGTTTTAAGGGATAGGGAAGCAAATAAAAGCCTTGAAACCAGGCAAGTTTGACTTGGAAATCCAGAAAATGCAAAAAAATTATTGCATTTTTTTAAACTAGAAGAGTTGGTTTTCCAAGTCCTCTCTTTTTAATTTGTACACTAATAAAACCATATGAAGTAGTTCTCAATTATTATTTATTACTTGAAATATGAATTAACTGCATAGATTTTTATGTCTTTGAAGATTAAAGACCCTTTTGTGTTGAAATGACTGTAGCATTTAATTTAACACTAAAGTATCATTATTTAATAGTCTAATACATGTTAAAATGCAAATCACTGCTCTGTTTTATTCCCATTTTGTTTCCTGACTAAATTTAGCATGAGGCTCACTGCTATACATCAATAGCTGAGAAATAATTCAGTGTACTCAGAGGACTGTGTTAAATTATTTCATATGGACAAGGTTTTATTTACAAAAAAAAAAAAGCTGATACTAATTGAAAATGTTTGAATTGAAATGTTTATTCAGAAAAGGAAGAATTTAGAGCTTATCAACAATTTCCAAATTGGTTTTGGTATGTTATAGACATGGAGTAGATATTGGGAATGGGATTTAATGATGATTTTAATTGTTATTTTCCAGGCTTTGGAGGGCAGTAGAGAGCTGGAAAATATCCTCGGAGTCTCACACTCGTCCTGTGTGCTGAGTGCTGAACTGCAGAAAACCCAATCGCTGGGTGAGGAGGGGTTCAGTGCATTTATCCCTTTGGAACATTTACTAGGGATCCCTCCAGATGTTCCCTCTGGTCCTCCCCAGGACTCAGGAAAAATGCACCTCAAGTGTCCGTGTGCATCCAAGCAGGGACATAAAAGCCAGGCACACTGGGAAGGGAAAACCTGGAAAAGCAACACCTTTTCTTATGGAAATGGTCAGTAAATAGTTAGATACTTAGTGGGTAGTTAGGTGGGGATTAGGATAAGCGTTTGCATTTGGATTGCCTGGCCTTTCTTCTCCCCTTCCGAGGAAGTTGGTTTGTTTGTTTGCCTGGCAGCAGGATTAGGCTGAATATAAATTTCCAGCCTTTAAAAATGGCTATTCATGTGTCTTGAAATGATGGACATTCCAGATGCTTGTTGTGCTGGGATAAAGGCTCTTCACAGCTGGCACATCTGGAAAACTTATCCAAAGGAACCCAGAAAACAAACCTGGAGTGCCTGGACTGCTGCTTTGTTTGCAGTTGGAAACAGGTGGAGAGTAAAGCCCCAGGTACCAGGGAAATTTTCTTCCCTAACAGTGGAATTGATGCATCACGTGTTGGTGTTTAAATTACCATTTCTTCCTTGACTTTTACCCCAAAGCTCATCCCATTTTCCTTCTGCATGTGCAGGCACTGCACTGTTCCCACTGTAATGCCAGATCCTTTCTCAGGATGGAATTACCTGGGAATAGTCTGGGTTTCCAACGGGGTGGGACAGACAGACAGACAGCCCAAAGGACAGCTCAGACCTCTTGCTGCCACTCCTGTGTCCACTCTTTCCCTCAGCTCCTTGGGAAAGAAGCTTCTTTCCCCCATTTCTGATTTAGGAACCATGTCAGCCCTAGAAGAAAGAAAAGCAGGAACAAAATGTGATACGAGCTTGTCAGAATTCTCTGAATTTTGAAAATTCTTGTTAATTTTTTTGAGCACAGTTGCATAGGTAAGAGGCTTTTTTTCCCCTTGAAATGCTTTGAAAGTGAAGGAGGCAGCAAAGATATTATTTTCTTTGAAAGCTCTGGGGCAACATTTGTTGATTTTGGATTTATTTCTTCACTAGTGAGTCAAGCAGAAAAACTGCAGCTGTTGAAAGCAAACCATGGAAAAGTCCCTGCCCGAGGTAAGAAACTCTTCATAACTCCTGTGTAAAAGATGTTTTGATGCCTTTTGCTTGATTTCTTCTCAGTTCTTTTCACTTGAAATAAGTTGGGTAACCTATAGGATATGAAAACAATGGCAATCAGATGTGTTTCTTCTAAATACTGTGCAAATGTAAATTGAATATTTGCTGCTATTTTCATTGTACTGGGTATTTCCCCATGAGGCTCTGGAAGGAGAAGGAATCATTCATGGCCTTGCACTTGTGCCATGGTCCAGAACACTTTCCATAGTTTTTATGTATCCCAATTATCCTCGTTCTTCCTCATCCTCCTCCCTCACACTGTGTTTTCAGTATCACAATCTTGCAGCAAAACCTTTTTCACTCTTTGTATTTTGTGGGGTATTTCAACACTCCAGGGGGCTGTGAAATCCCAGCTCTGAGGTTTCTTCATAACCAGTGCTGTGAAAATATTTGAAGCTGGTGGCATTTCATCCCCAGCTGCTTTAGTGCCTTGGCAGGAGGGAAGGGGACACACAGAGGACTCTTTAATTCCCTCACACACAGTAAAACCAACAACCATCCCCCAGGGATATTCTGATATTTCTGTTATCTTCACACTTTCTAAGAACAGAGCAAAGCCAGAGTCAGAAGCAGTGGTGGCATCTCTGCTGTGGGGAATTCTCTTGAAGGACAGAAAATTGATCAAGCTTAGATTTCCTGGGCTGCAGCAGATGAGCAGAAAATGGAAAGGAGTGACAGCACTTTGGAAGGAATTGGGCTGATTTGTGCAGTGTGCAGCTGGTGATTTACAGCTCCCTGTGTCCTCCTGCTGCAGCAATCCCAGCTCTGCCTGGCAGGGCTGGGAATGCTGGGCTGGCACAGGGAAACAGTCACTGCTTCCTTCGTGCTCTGCTCCCCACATACACTTTGAGAGTCCCATCTTTGCTCCAGAAACCAGTCCCTAGCACCAAACACACAGCCAGGCTGCTTAGATGAGAGATATTTTGTGAAGATAGGGTGGAAAAGAGAATTCTGAGTTTAAGCTGACTGATTTTGATGGAGTTCCAATGTCAGTTTTGCTTTCACAAAGAATAAATTCAATTTTGCAGCCTTGAAAACGCAGTAGCAAGAGAGACCTCAGAGAAGTTTGTGATCAAAAGAAGCATCTGGAGATGTTTTACTTTGCCTTTTAGTTTCAGATGTGGGTTTTTCATAATTATTTTTAATTAGTTATGGCAAGGCTTAAAACTTATGACTGTTCTGTGGCTTGGTCCAGATGGAATGTCACATTGTCATCACATGGTGAGGCATGAAATTTATTTACTTTACATAAACAACCTCCTCTTAAAACAACTTCATACAAAACATTCCTGGCTCAATGGGCAGCATTGTGCAGAGCTCAGTTTATCAGTTTGGGTGACCAGCATGGAAAAAGGGCATCATTGTTTGCCCATGACTCGAATTTACAATAAACAAAATGTTTTTGAATAGAAAGTAAGCAAATTGTAAAACAACTGCCAAGAGATGAATCGAGTCGGTGTCTGGGAGTCCAGAATGTGCTGAGAAGGGATGTGTAGGTTGGGATGTGCACATTTTAAAGGAAAATTTCCTAGGTTTGGAGATTCCAGGAGTGAAGGGTCTAAAAGGGGAAGCTGCTCCAGCTGGTTGTTACAAAAGACAGGGACACTTTGCTCCCCCAAAACCCTGACACAAACCATGGCTGCTGCTCATGAGAGTGTTCCAGAGATCAAATACTTGCAGGGTTGAGGAAAACTCTTTCCAGGCTGTGGTGAAATAAAAACCACTTCCTTTTCTGTGGGGCTGTTCATCCTGCCAAGCCCAGGGGCAAATCTGATCTTCACTGAGCTCTGAACATTCCCAGCTTTCATGGTGGGTTCATACAAGTGGCTGAGGTTTGTGCTCTTGGGACAGGCATGGTGGCTTTCCAAGAGACTGGATCAGAGTTAACTGGATGGATTTTATGCCATGTCTCTTGAAATCACTGATGAAAGCAAAGCTGGAGGGATTAGGGAACAAAATTCCCAAGTTTCCACCTGCCAGTCCAGTTTTGAAGGCTGCATTTATGGTAGAACATAAATCCCATTTCACAACCACTGCGAAATATAAACACCTCCCCAATAATCAGAGCTCCTCCTTGAACCAGGTAAGAAGGTAAAAATACAGAATTCCACCATTTATCCCATTTTGTATCTGAGTTTGGGTGACCTCAGACTAAACCATTTGGCTCTGGTGATTGCTGGGGGTTTATTTTCACATCATTCTCAAATAAAGTAACAAATTTCTTGACCTTTAGATGTACTTGGGTGTCTGACCCACCTTTCCTTCCTCCTCCTTGGAGATCTTCTGAGGAAAAGGGAAATTCAGCAGTGGATTTTTCCAACTGTAAAACCCTAACCTAAAAACACATTTATTTTCCCCAGTTTTGTACTTACAAGGAAGAAATTCCATTATCCCTTTGCTGGGAAAAGTAAGTCTGGGAACTGGCTGAGCAAAAATTTTAACACTGGAGGGTCTGGCCTTGTTCATCTGCACTTCCCTGTGGAAAAATATCCCTGTTTGTGCTGCTGAGGCTTTCCTGCCATCACACCTGGGGCAGGGCTGATTCAGCTCCTCACTGAGTGTGGTTTTTGCCCCAGTTTGTGTCCTGTGGATGAAAAGCTGTTGTTGCTCAGGCTAAATTTGAATTCCTGCCTCCTCATTGTGGTGGTTTGAGTTTGTGACCATGTGAGTCCCTCCCAGTGGAGGAGAGGGAACAGATCCCACCCAGCCCAGTACCCCAAGCTGCTTTTCCCAGCACAAGTGAGGAATCCTGCCCACTGCCAGGAGCTGGGGGAGCTTCCCCCTGCTCCTTCCCCCTGCTCCTTCCCCCTGCTCCTTCCCCCTGCTCCTTCCCTCTGCTCCTTCCCCCTGCTCCTTCCCTCTGCTCCTTCCCAGCAGGATTTGGGGCTGTTGGGCTGAACCCACACCTGAATTTCCAAACAGCCTGAGACTGGAGGAGTCTGGGTCCAGCAGCACGAGGAGTTTGGGGATGGAAGGAAGGAAGGAAGGAGAAGGGGCAGCTCCAAGGCTCTGCAGTGATGGAACACCCTGGGCTATGCAGATGAAATATTAAGCCATTAACTGCAGTGGCAGATACAGAAATGCACATGAGATGTATGACTGGAGGCCCCAGACAAGTACACAGAGAACTGTCAACCTGCATTCTAGATTTAGGTGTCAGCCCCATTTATTCACAGGTTTCACCCTTGTTTTTACACTCTATTTTCCTACGTGCCTTTTTAGAGATGCAACAGCTATGAATTTTTAATTCTGGTGGATCTAGTTTAGAGTATTAAGCTTAATGAAAAATTCAAAAGAATTGTAGTTCTTCCAACATGTAGCATCTCCTACATGAGAATAAATACTGCTTTCTCCCATGAATATAATTAATTTAAATAAAAAAGAAAAGAAACATTAGTTTGGACTCACTTAGTAGCAATTATATGTTTAAGAGGTGTAAATAACTTGCTATCCAGACATTACAAATATCCAGGTGCTCTGTATGTGCTGATGACAACAAAATTGAAAAGAAAGACTGTAATAATTCTGACTGGTTTTCTCTGCAGAAGATATTGATTATTTGTGTGTGGTGAGAGATTTGGAAAATTCAATTAAAGGAGTTGTGCAAAGGTTTCATAAATTTCCCCAGTACAGCATGTACACAGACATTGCTGTGTATTAAATCAATGCAGCACTTCACAATATATTTTCTTTGAAACATAAAAATAAATAACATTTAAACAGTTCTGCTTACTACAGAAACAAATTTTATTTTCTGTGAAGCATTTAGTCATGTGCTATCACTGACTCATACACATTTGCCAGCTGTAACAAATTTTATAGACGTTTTCTCCAGAGACATAGCTCATATACTATGAATTTTTAAATGAGCAAATGGTGAAGAAGGGATGTCAGCAATATAAAAATTGATCAGTTAAAAGATAAAAGCATAAGTAAAGAGATTTGTATGGTAGTCTTAATAGGTTTTATTAAATAAAAATACTATAAAAAGACAGTAATGAATAGACTGAAGGTTTTAACTGTGGTTGAGGTGGAGAAAAATTATTCTGGCACATTTAGTAGAAGATTGGTTTTATATCACCCGACAGGTGAACATTTTTTTTCTCTCTGCTTTTTAGATCTGTAAATGTTTTAGAGCAGTCAAAGTTGGGAGAGGATGATTGGGGGACTTGGAGGGGAAAGGGAACTTGGGAAGATGGAGCCCTTTTAGTGCCTGTGTGGGCCAGGGCTGGGAGGGGCCATGTCCAAGGGCAGGGATGGCTCTGCCAACCCTCTGGAGCAGGTCTGGGGGGGACTCCAGCCACTGCTGACCCTGGAAACCCTAAAATTGGAGCTGAGGAGGGGAACAGCTGGGCCTGCACCAGCCACCCCTCCTGCCACAGCCCAGGCACCTTCTGGTCCCCTCCCCTGATCCCTTTTCCAGCTGCTCCCCTCGCTGCCATCCTCACCCTGGAGTTCCCTGGATGCTCCCTTGGTTTGATGGAGATGAACTCACTCAGGAGCTCTGCATGGAGAATACTGAGAGAGAGGAGAGTTGGGGTTTTTTAAGAACCTGAGGCAGGGTTGGATGGGATATTGGGATCCTTCCCCGGGAGGGTGGGGAGGCCCTGGAATAGAATTCCCAGATTTGCTGTGGCTGCCCCTGGATCCCTGGCAGTGCCCAAGGCCAGGCTGGAGCAGCCTGGGACAGTGGGAGCTGTCCCTGCCCATGGCAGGGGTGGCACTGGATGGGCTTTGAGGTCCCTCCCAACCCAAACTATTCCATGACTCTTTGTTTGGTAAACAAAGCTGAGTCCATGGTATTTTTTGTGAATCTGGGCAGCTTCTATTTTTTAGGAAAAGAGTTCAGGGCAGAGCTTGGTGTGGTGGTCTTGGCATGTTTGGGTTCTTTACTCACCACAGTCCAATGCTGCAATCCATGGTTAAAGGGAAGTCAGACCATAAAGGAATTGCATTTAGCACCAATAAAACAGCTTGTAATTGGATCCTTTTCCTGTTACTTGTCATACAAGACTGGACAGTTTCCTGTTGTGAGCAATTGTAGGGCTTTTTGTTGATAATTTGTATTGATAATTGGGAATCAAGCCAAAAAGTGGTACCTGAGGCCAAGTTGAACTGGATTTCTTTTTCTGGAGTAATCCTGTGAGTCCTGGCTTAGGACAGAATTTGGGGTCAGCTCCAGGTGACGTTGTCCAGTCCAGGGGCAGGTGCTGGTGTGCAGTCCCACCCTGGCAGTGTGGGATCCCCAGGGAATCACAGTGTGCCAGCTGGGGAGAGCTGAGGAGGCCCTGCCCCAGCAGCCCCATGGCCATGGGCTTTGGTGCCCTCCCCAGCTGGGTTTCTGTGCAGCTGAGAGGCTCAGGCTGCTGGAAATCCCCTTTGTATGTTCATAAAATTCTGAATTCTCCTTCACCCCTCTGTGGTGGGGAAATCAAACCCCCCAGAGCCACCAGCCCTCGGGTGCTGGAGCAGAGCTGCTCATCTGCTGCAGGGACATTTGGCAGCCTTGGCACTCACATGCACCTGCTTCCAGATCCTTCCCCACATGTTCTCATTCCCTGAGTTCCTTTCTGCCCCTGTACACTTTTCCTTTGCTTGGCCCAGCCACCTGCTCAGCCTCACCCAGCCCTGCCCTGCCCAGCTGCGGGCTCAGGTGTGGGGGATCCAGGGATGGGTCTGGGGGATCCAGGGGTGGCTGTGGGGGATTCAGGGATGGGTCTGGGGGATCCAGGGATGGCTGTGGGTGACTCTGGGGTAGCTGTGGCTGATCCAGGGATGGGTGTGGGTGATCCAGGGATGGCTGTGGGTGACTCTGGGATGGGTGTGAGTGATCCAGGGGTGGCTGTGGGTGATCCAGAGATGGGAGTTCCTCTGCTGCAATCCCAGATTGGGCTCTGCTGATGGCCCTTGGGGATTCTTGTTTATTCTTGTATTACTGATAGCAAAAAGCAGCACCAGCTTCTCATACTGGTAGCACGTTCTGTTCTGCTTTGCCATCATTGCCAGTGATGTGACACTCGTGCAGCCACTCACCAGGACAAGCTCTGAAATCCCTGCTGAGGCACCGTGTGTGAAGGAAAAGGGGTCCTGGGTTCTTTAACCACCACAGTAACTTATTTAACTCGTGTTTGAGGCAGGATTTGCACAAATTCTGTCATCACACCACTGTTGTTTATCATGTTTCACATTTATGTGTTGTTTTCCTCGTTCACAGAGCACATCCAGGCTGCTGGGAGTGCTGCATTCCTGACCTCACTCCTGGACAGAAGGAAGGAGCCCCTGGCTCGGCTCCTGGCCTTCCCCAGCACCGAGTCACTGCCAGAGTGACCAGGACCAAGGTCCTTCTTGTAAAGCATGTGCAGAGAGCCCTGGGATGTCCTGCAGGCTGCAAGGGCCTGAGGGCAATCAGCTGTTTCTCTGCACATGGGATTTGTTCCTGGTTTGTTGAGCACCGTGACAAAAGTGACTCTGTAGAAACTCTTGCTGCCCCACTAAAACATCCTGTGATGTTTCTCCTCCTCTTGCTGCTGCTTTGGTTGCTTGTCCTTGTTGCAGCATTTCTCTTCACCAGTTTGTTCCTCCTTTGGTTACTTGTCCTTGTTCTTTAAAACATCTCAAAATGTTCCTGCAGCTCAGGGCAGAGGGGCTGCTGCCCTGCCCTGCCTTGGGCTGTGTCTGTGTGTGTTTTACTGGACATCAGATCCATAACCCCAAACAGATCCCATGAACGATGATGCTGCTGTCTAATTGCTATTTATTTTAGTCATTCCTCATCTCCCCACAGGCATTATGTGAAAAATGCATTCCACATCAACCCAAACTTCTCCATCTGCTGGACTGGACTTAAAAGGAGCGAAGAACTGAGTGTAAACCAATCTCCCCAGCAAATCCCAGCTGGGGAGCACTCACTGTGCTGGGCAGGTGCACGTCCAGATAACATTTCTGGCATCTATTTCAACTTAACAATGTGCACAACCAGATAATCTCAATGTAAATAATCCACCCTGGGTGGCTGTGCAGCCCTGTGCCACTGGGGTTGCTGCTGTGTGGAAATAAACTGTGGGCTCTGGAGGGCCTTCTCCAGCACTGCCTGGGCTCTAAGGCTGGAGGGAGCTCTGCAGAGCCAGGGATTAATTATTTAATATGATTAAACAATTGTTTTAGTTGTTTGCAAACACTTTTCCCTGGTGGTGCTGCCACAGTTGGGGACAGATTTGTCATCCACACGAGGGTTCCTCTAAAGTCAACCCCAGCCCCAGGAGAAAAAGGCCTCAGCTTCCAACCCAGCATTAGCACACAGGGCTCTGGTAACATTTGTTCTTAGGTCAACATTTGAGTTTAGTTTTGGCATTTAATGCTGCAGGAGCAGAGTTGTTTTATATAAACCAACTTTCTTTATAAACCAACTGCTTTTCTCTTTCCTTCTCCTCAGCCTCACCCCTCCAGCCAAGTGAATCCCCTGCATCTCAAATCCTTGCAATTAGACTAAAAAAGTGCAGCAAAATGATTTGTGCTTTTTTATCAATGTCCAGCATTAACACAAACACTTGAAGTGTCCTTTCTACCACTGCAAAGTCCCATCCTCAAATAATCTGATTTTTATAACTAGAACTCTGAGCACCAGCATGATAAATGTGTTCAGGGTGTGGCTGAACACGCTCAAGCTTTGGGAGTTTTTAATTAATAAAAATGGTTTTGTACTCCACTGCCTGTGCAGTCAGACTGGGAAGAAGGTGAGGAACTGTTTGGGGGAATTGCCAGTTGTTCTCATTTCCCCCTGGTCTGGCAGGCTTTCAGCTGGGGCTTGTTGTGTGTAAGGTGCCCCAGCCCTGCCTTTGTAGAGTACCTGAACCAGCCAGAGTTTCTATAACCTGGCTGTAACCTCTGGAGCTGGAAATTAAATAATTATTGATCTGAGAAGAGTCTGGAACTGACTGTGCTGGTCTAAATCGAGCTGCTCTGGGCAGCCCTGGAAGAGCAGCATCAACCTTGTACAGGAAGCAGCAGCAAAGGTGCTGATGGACAGCAGTGAGTACAGCAGAGCTTCCCCCGCGGCAATTATTAAATTGGGCATTTTTAGGGAGATAAGAGTGGTACCCGGAGCTCCTGCTGCTCAGCCCCTGGTCCACACCCCAGCCTTGGAGCACTCTCTGTGTCTCTGACCTCCTGCTGTACCAGGCTTTTGCCTCTGAAGCAGCTGGGGCTGTTAAGAACCATTTCCAGTTCCACACAAGGTGGATCGGGTGACTCTCACTTTATCACCCCCCGAGGCCACCTCAAGGACAAAGGAAAGGGATACACCCAAAACTAATGTTTGGGTATGGGGGGGAAGGATGGGCCTGGGCTAATGAGGGCCTGGGCTCCCTCTGCTTCCCTCCACCTTCATTTTCCTGGCACACCTTGCAGCCCCTTCCACAGGCTGATGAGCATCAGGCAGCCTTTCCTTGGGGAAGACAGTGGGTTTGGGATTTCACAGGCTCTGGAGACAAAGATTCCTGTTTTGTGTCCTGCTCCCCATCAGTGCCACTCAGCCTACACTTGCAGAAAGGCTGTGGGCAGAGCTCTTGCATGCCACAGTTAAGAGTCACCCACAGAAAATCCTAAATCCTGGTGAAAAGATGGAAGTTTTGTTGTTTAACAGCAAACTGTTACAGTGTGGGGAAACTGAGCTGTGCTCACCCCCAATATCCTTCTAGTCCCTACCCCAGAGCCTCTTTTCCATTCTCTCTGAGCTGCCAGTGTTGCCTGGGGGTATTTTTTCCACAACAAATAAGCCTGGAAAAACTGCACAAATACACGGAGCTCGTGGGACTCCATTGGCAGGGCTCAGAACTGGCCCAGCTGGAAGTTCCCAGAACAGCTGATTCACACACTGGGGCTGAGGGCAGTGACAGCCTGGAATGTGACAGGGGAAGCCTTTAAACAAGGGGGGGGGGGCTTCTTTTATATTTATATATAGATACATTAAAAAAAAAAAAAGGATAGACTGACTCCTAATTAAACTATAGGACCCTAAATTGCTTTATGATTTATTTTCTTCCTCCATGCTTTGTTATGTTTATAATTACTCAGTCAATTTGTATTCTCTGAATTATTGGCTTTGGAGGCTGAGCTGTGCCCAGGGAGAAATTGCAGAGTTGAGTTCAGTTTACATCTGCAAATTGCTGTGCAATTTAAAAAGGGGTTTGGGTATTTCCAAACTGCACTGAAGCACCTCAGCTTTTATTGCAGTAGAACCAAAAGTTTTGGATTTTCATTCCTGTTAAAGAGAGCTGCAGCAGCTTTAGAGCCACATCAGAGCTGCTGCCCCCCAGCAAAGGGGGACAGTGACTGATGCCACAAACCAGGTTTGTGTCATAAAGCAACTCAGCACCACAACTTCAGTGCTGCCAGGCAAGTTTTTTACTTTACCTGCACTACTTCCTTATGCTTTTAATGCTGGGAAAGGAGAAAACTTCATGCTGCTTTTGCTAATACAGGATTTTAGAATTAATTCAAAATTTGGTCCTTTATTAGGCATTTTAGGTTTACAAATGGTAACAAAAGTATGACACTTCCAAAGAAAACAAACCAAATCCCATTGCCAATGCTCTTCAAAATATTTCTCCTTTAAAACAGTCTTTGATTGTTTTGTGTTTAAATAAGCAAAAGGTTTTTCCTGGCTTTCCTCGAGTTGAGTCCATCACACACAGGTTCCTCTGCAGTGCTGGCACCTCTCACTGAGCACTCCCAGTCCTGCAGCTTCAGCTTCATTAACTGATTTTCTTCTGCCCTCTATTCTTGGAGTCCCAGAGAATCACCACGTTAAAATACACCAGGAACAACAGGAAGTGTAGGCAGGAAACAACGGCCACGGCCACGGGGAGCAAATCCGGGAGGCTCTGGGGAGGAGGCACCGCAGCACTCAGCACTGACAGGACTCCCATCAGGGACAGGGACAGGAGGAACTGCAAGACAAGGAAAGGTGGAACACCTCAGACAGCTCAGCTGGCACTTCCTTGCTTGGGTGCTCTGCATTCTTCCACGTGGCACAGAAAAATATTACATCTCCCCCCTCCACCGGTGCTTCAGTGCTGGGAAAAGCTGCGAGTAAGAGGGAAAGGAATACAATTTACTTACCAGGCTCCTGATAATCCTGGGGAAGGATTTAAACCAGGACATGTAACCCTTGAGGGAAAGGGAGAAGGCCTTGAGCTGCAGGTCCTCTGCTGAGGTCTTCTCCAGGATGGAGAAGGAGGCCAGGCACACGGCCAGGAAGGCGGGCGTGGTCACGGCGTAGGGCAGGAGCAGCCCGTCCTTCAGCAGCAGGGGCAGCAGGCTGGGGTGGGAGCAGGGCCAGCAGCATTCCAGGGGCATCCACAGCATGCAGGGAGAAGGAAAACCAGTAAATAGATTTATCCTTACTAGAACTGGGGAAGAACAGCGTTTTCATGGAATCACAGATGGGTTCAGGTTGGAAGAGATGTTAAAGCTCTTCCTGTTTCAACCCTGACACCTCCCACTGTCCCAGGGTGCTCCAGCCTGGCCTTGGGCACTGCCAGGGATCCAGGGGCAGCCACAGCAAATCTGGGAAAACGATCCCAGCCCCTCCCCACCCTCCCAGGGAACAAATATCCCATCCATCCCATCCCTCTGGCACTGGGAAGCCATTCCCTGTGTCCCGTCCCTCCATCCCTTGTCCCCAGTCCCTCTCCAGCTCTGTTAACAGCTTCCAACTCACCTGAAAGTTGACACAAGTAGAAACCACGTGGCCATAAAGGGAATTTCATTTATGATTAAGCAGACTGGGCTGGAATGAAAAGAAGAAAAACAAATATCAAATATTCCCTAATCCAACAGCACTCCCAGCTCCATGTAGGACCTGCCCATGGAATGCTGGTGATTGTCCCCACAGCTACCACTGAAAGGACAGACCAGCCTGGCTGTACTTGCACACCTTCATTTACAAATGATCAGAAAAGCAAACGTGCAGAGTTGTTCAAATCTGGTATATTTCTAAGTGAAAGCAGCATGCGATAAGAAGGTGAGGAGAAATCAAAATATATCCACAGGGAAATAATTTACTTACACTGCCACGAGAAGAATAGATTTTTCATGGACTTGAAAGGAGAACAGGAAAAATGACAAGGCACAGCTGACCTTAGGAGGGAGAGCAGAGATGTTTCAGTCTGTGACTGCAAAGCAAAGCTCTGCTTTGGTGTCTGTGGCACAGGCTCTGCATGGGGAAAGCAGCTAAACAAGCTGAGGTTTTTAATTCACTGCTGCATTTCCTCCAGTGCAAACCCCAGGCCCTCAGAGCAGCCCCTGGGACCACCCTCCTGTACCAGAACCACCCTCTTTGGAAGTTTATCCAGAATCAGTCACAAAGTCCTTCAGGTGGAGCCTCACTCCTGCTCAGCTTCCCTGACAAGAGCATTCCCAGCAGGGAATCCCAACATTCCCACACACAGGCACTGCCAAATCCTCATAGTGACAACTTCCCACATTTCTGACATAAAATTTTGCTCCTCATCATGACCAGCCAATAAAAAATTGTCTTTTTATTCCCCCACCAAAAAAAAGCAGGCTGTAAAACCAACCAGTTCTTAGGATAAATGTTAGTTTTAGGCAATGTTGTGATAAAATTAAAAGGAGAAATTATTTTGTAATTCTGAAACTTAGGACCCAGCTTCATATAATTTTGATTTTAAGGAGAACTCAGTTTTTGCATGGGAGTCATGGCAATGTGCCCCAATTCAATGATGTGACTCAGAGAAGGCAAACATTTTGGAAAATAGGATCATAATATTTTCAAACCACTCAAGAGCTCACAATGTCCATTTGGGGATTTTTTAACTGAATTTTGCAGCCAGTGAAGGAAGAAAAACTGGCACTTTGGAAGCCAAACAAAAAGAGGAGAAATCCCAATTCTATTTGAGGTTTCAATGTGTGTGGAATCTTCCAAAGACTCTTCAGAGGAAGAGAATAAAAATATGGGGTTCAATAAAGAAAACTGAGGTGAAGGAACAAGTCTGGGTTTAAAGGACAGGTCAGAGCCTTGGATTTGAGGAAGTAAAACACTTTTTAACCAATTCCTCCAGCATTTGATGGCTCCCACCCTCTGTGGCCTGCCCTGCTGGTTGCACTCCAGTGCTCGTGGTGGATACAAAACAAGGAGCAGGGAAAAACAAACACTCACCAAGGCAAATTTAAAGCCTCGCAGGGAAGGCTGGACAGTGAGCTTGATACAGGCAGGGAGCAGGCTCAGGAATGTTACAGCAAAACTAAAGGATTGGGGAAGAAAAACAGATTTAATACATGAGTGAGTACAGCCATTAACACTTCAGTCTGCAGAGCCACACCTGAATTCTTATCTGAGTCAAGGAGAACTGGGAGCTCTGACTTCTAAGAGCATTGAAAGGTATTTGAATTCTTTGAATTTGCAAATTTTAACTCAGTTTTAACCAAGAAGCTTAAATCACTATATAAAGGAGCAGGGAATTTTTTTAGTCATAAACATTTCTCCCTCATGATTTGGGAGAAAAATAAAGTATAGGAAAGAACACAATTTGAGAAAATTTACTCCTCTTGCCAAAAACAGTGCAGATAAAAACTACCTAAAGCACTCCAGTTATACCTTACCTGAGTTTCAGCTGAGTTCGAGGGGATATGACATTCTTTATCTTTATAAGGACACTTAGACTGCACCAAATATTGGCTACTTTATCCTGGAAGGAAATGAAAAGGTAATCAGTGATAATTATATCTAATTACACTCATGTTTGTGGGAACAATGGGGCTTGGGAGGTGGGGATTGTTGGGTTTCTACCATGAGAGTGCAAATAACACTTGCAGGTGTACATCACATTCTCAGATGTTCATCACTGGAGATGATGCTGCTCTTCAAAAAATGGAAAGTTTCAAGAGACCCAACTAAAACATGCTCTAAAATAAGTGAGAAGTAGTTCTTCAGCACAAGAGACAACGACTTCACCCATGAGAGCAGACATTTTGTGGAGTTAAGGCTGTGAAACTGTCCCTGAGTAAACCCAGGCCCATGAGAACCCTTTCTCACTCTGTGCTGCACATTTCCTCCTGTACCTGCCTGTGCTCGCTGCTCTCTAGCACTGACAGGGTTAACCCCCAATAAATCAAGAAGTCTAAAGACATTAGCACTTGTGCTAGGATCACTTTCAAAATTAAATTTGTAACTGCAGCTCTCCTGCTGGTGAAACTCATCCCCAGACAGCTGCTGGAGGCACAGCTGTGTAGACACAACTCCCACCAGCAACTGAGCCCCCTCCGTCCCCGCTGCCAGCGCCCGGAATCCGCCGGGGATTCCGGGGAGCACAGCCCTGGCAGCACCAGCAGCCTCCTCCTCACAGCCAGGCTGATTTTCCAGCCACCAGCAAGTGTTCCCAGGCTGCAAATGGGAGCTGGCACACCCTGGGCTGCAAATGGGAGCTGCACACAACCTGTCACACCCCAGGCCAAGTTACTGAGCGCTGCTTACGTGGACAAATTCTCATTTTATCGCCATCAGCATCCAAGTCACTGCCCTGAGCAGCTCAGAAAATATTTGGGCTAATATTAGATTAAAATCCTCCAGCTCTTTCAGACTCATTGGTTATTGTCATTTACAGATTTTATTTTTAAACTTGGTACTGAATAAAAGATGTGGTGAGCAGAATGATTCCTTTATAAATTGCAAATAATTCTCGAGGAAAAGGGTCATTGGGTTTTTTTGGGGTGTCTTTTTTGGAGAGGTTGTTTGGTGTTTGTTGGGGTTTTTAAACAAACTAGCAGAGATTACACTAAGAACACTTCCACTGCCTTTGATACAGCATTAACTTTTGAAGAAATAAGTGCCAGTTGTGATATTATTTACATCTAAGAAAGACTAGAAGAATCATTAAGATTAATCAAACTATGTGAGAATTTGCTTTAATCCCTGTGACAACCTGAAAATTCAAAGCTTCATTTTCTGGGTTAAGCTTAAAGTTGAGAATCTGCTGTAAAAAGTGTAATATTGACTAGTGCCCCAATTAAAACAGCAGCAACTCCCTGTAACCTGAGAGATGAGAACCCTTTCTTTCATCCCAAATTCCTGTGGCACTGCCATTTGGTAAATGGGGAACCGAGTGACCGGATTTAGGCTCAGCACCTTCAGCATGGGCGTGTCCACAGCCTGAGCAGAACCAAAAGCAGAAGTGGCCTAAAACTTTTGGAAAATATTGTGGAAACTGCACAGGGTGGGACAAAAAGGAAGTTCTGGGCTGTACCTAAAACACCATTTTAAAATTATTTTTAAAAAATAATTAATCCCATTGAAAAGAGGGGAGCAGAACCCAAGAGGCTGATGTCGTTGACTTTCAAGGTTACATCTTCTGACACTGTCAATTACTATGGAATCTATTTCAATGGAAAAATGTATGGATTGAAGTATGGGTTTGATGATGGGATAAGTGTTGTCTCCTGGTATAATATCCTGGAAGATGCCAGCTGAGCTGGGGTTAAACACTGGATTAAATAACTGGCAAGAAATGACTGCTGAAGAAGCCGTCTCGAGTTACTCGCCCTGCGCTGTCTCCCCATGAAATCCTAAAGGTCAGGCTGAAGGTTTCTCCAGGGATCTAAGAATACAGGACAGGGCAGTGGGTGGGAGAAGAAAACATGCATGCCTCAAACAAGCCTCTGTCAATGGGAAAGAGTCTTCTGAGTACTTGCATGATTTGTTCCACGTCGGTGCCGAACGGGAGCCAGCAGGCAGCGAAGGACAACAGCACTGTCCCTGCCAGTTTGGCCAACAGCACCAACCTGCAACAGGACAGCACATCAGCACAGCAACCCAGCAATGGTTCTGGTTCTGCTGCACAGAAACCAACAGCAATGCTCATCCTGCAGCACAGCAACGCAGCACACCAGCTATCTCCCACAGAAATTAATCCAGGAATGCCCACATGCACATAAGGACAATCCCATTCCCCATGCCAGGCTGGTTCCTGAGGAAGAGAAAACATTTTAACGGCACTTACCCCTTTCCTTTCAGTCCCTTCTTGAAGCACTTTCCAAGTAAATAGCAAAAAAAGGGCAGGGAATGGTAGAGCTCCATTTGCTTGTAATTTAAGGCCAAGCAAAAGGCCACAGAGCCCAGGAGGTCCCAGTCATGGGACAAACAAAGGACAGCCCACAAGGCCAAGCCAAGGCTCACTGAGTTGTATATGGTTTTTTATGTCAAGGACAAGATACACATCTCACTTCTGGAAGGCAGCAGTTAATGCCCTGAGGGAAAGCAGAAGTAGCTTGCAAAATGAGTTTTGCCAAGTTAATTTTAAGAACACATTGCCAGTTGTGACTACGTTGCCCCCAGAGATAAAAAATTTTACTTCCATTGGAAGTGTAATTTCTGTATTTCCAAGGTTTGATTCAGAGTTTGCCCAGCCAAACCTGAGGGCAAATTCTGTGTGTGTTAATTACACATGTAATGTATATTCAGCCAAGCCAGCTTTTGGTGGCAGTGACAGTTCTCTGCAACGTGCAACATTTTCTTCTTGGTATTTACATGATCAAGGATAAAGCTCTCACCAGCTTCCCCTTCCAGCTCCCACAAGATAACGTGCAGAATATTCCAAAATGTCAGTGTTTCAGTAATGTATAATTTAGTTCAAGGACTTCTGAGGGGTTTGTGATTCTGTTACACTCATAAGGCACCCTCATCCATGACCAGTTCCCACAATGAGTAATAGTTGCTAAAAACAATGTTACTGCCTTGTGACTTTGAAAAGAACTTCCCAGGCTCAGGTGGTTTTGAAGACACTAAGCTACACTTACTATTAAATTGCAACAAAGTATTAGTTTTGGGTTCTCCTTGTTTTTTGAAAAACTGAAATAAGCCGGTAACACTCAGAATCCCAGAATGGTTGGAATTGGAAGGGACCTTAAAGCCCATCCAGTGCCACCCCCTGCCCTGGCAGGGGCACTTCCACTGTCCCAGGCTGCTCCAGCCTGGCCTTGGACACTGCCAGGGATCCAGGGGCAGCCACAGCTTCTCTGGGCACCCTGTGCCAGGGCCTGCCCACCCTCCCAGGGAGCACTTCCCCCCTAATATCCAATCCAAACCCACCCTCTGGCAGTGGGAAGCCATTCCCTCCTGTCCTGTCACTCCATCCCTTGTAAACAGTTCCTTGTACTTCCTGAATTGTCAGAAATGTCACAATATTTTGTTTTCCCTCTGTCAGCCTAAGTAGCTGTGACAACACATCCAGCTTGCCCACGGAGCTCTCAGCCCACTCACATTTCCCACTCCACATCACCAGGTGTATTTGACACCTCATTGATTTCACATCAGCAAACTCACACTGAGAGGCCCTGATCTTGCAGAGGTGCAGCAGCTCAGGGTAAACAAATCTCTGACTCCTGGAGCTGCTCAGAGGGTGGCACTGGTCACATCAGAGTGGCAGGGCTGGCACAGAAACCTGCAGGGAAACCCCTGCCTCCAGCATGGTGGGAACTGACAGCATTGGCCTGTTTCTGTATAAAACCAGTAAAAACCAGAACTGTGATTAACAAAGACCCCTCTGTGAAGGTGTCCACCACCACCATGGACCAGTCAGCCCTGAGCTCACCTCCCTGAGCTGTGAAGCCAAGGCAGAAGGGGAGGTTTGATAGAACTGAACATTTCCCAGACCTCCACGTGCCAGTGCTCTGCCATCCCAGGAAGATGTAAGGGGATTCCCTGTGCACACACAAATCACAGGAGCACAGCCCATCACTCTGCTCACTGTCACAGCCCCACTGATGCTGTCTGCAGTCAAGTGACTGACAGGGAGGTGAGCTGGAGCCAGGGGAAGAATGATATTCATGTTGGGATTGATTTGTGCCTATATCAATAATTTTTATCTCCAGTATGTTTCAGACTTACAGCTTCCTTTGATATCTCTGTTTGGGGTAGGCAGAACCCCCCAGATGACTCAGTACACAAAAGTCACCTTGTGCTCAGCTAACAAGTGCTAAGGAACTTATTCCATAAAGAAAATTCATTTCCATGCAGAACAAGGATACTGGAAGTGCCCATGGTCGATCAGGATGAGGCCTGGATAAAGCAGGATGCAGAGAGCACTGGAAACCTGGAAAGAAGGATCAAAAAAGAGAGAGGGGGAAAAATAATTAGTTCAAAATCAGACATTAGAGGAAGTTCTACTTCTCCAAGACAAAAATGTGCCCCTCCATGGTGCATCCTACATGTAGGAATCTATTCTCCACAGGTAATCATCTGTCAGTAATATTTTGAGGGATGAAAAAGGATACAGATTTGCCATAAATGAGAAAATACTGAATATTGCCTGCCCTTTACAATAGCTCAAAGATCACCCACACCTACCTTAAACCACTCAAAAATCAGGAGACTCATTATTCCAAAATCTACTGTAAGGAATATTCCAAGACAAAGCAGTTGCCAAATCCCCTCCTGCCACACCACAAATCTTTTTTTTACTACTCAAGTAATAAATTCAGGGGAAAATACCATTCAGAAGTTCATGGTTACTAAACTTAAGAGCATCTTGTTATTGAAAGCATTAAAATTAATTGCACTAAAATAAGATATAAAAAGAGCTTTTAAAATCTTTTTAAGTGAAAAGCCTATATATGAGCTATAGTGATTGTTATCAGTTTTACATGAAAGACATTAGGCTGTTCTAGGTGTTAATTAAATCAGTGCTACATTTTTGCTCTGTTCTAACAGTGTTTTCGTTGTTTAATTTACACACACCAGGTACTTGCCTTTTTTTTAGCAGATGTTTCTTTCAAGGAAAAACAATATAAAATAACTGCAGGGATATAAACCAGCAAATCAGCAACAAACACTGAAAAATAAAGATTAACTTTCCATTAGAATCCTCCTGCAAGGAGGAGGCAAGGAAAAAACACAGGCAAAATAAACATCAAAATATCAGAAATAAACTGGGCAGTTCCACTTCAAAGGACAAAAAGAACCAGGTCTACAGAATTTGATCTTGTTAATGTTTCTAAGGCTCATTTCTGATGTCCCAAAGCTGCTGCTTCCACGTGTTCAGCTGTCCTGGCTCCTGGCACAGCCTCAGTCACTCTCTAGTTCCTCACATGCCAAAAGCAGGGCAGGCATTTGGGAATGCCCCAAAGAAATCAGCCCTGCCTGGACCCAGGTTGTGGGATGGGACAGAGGGGCTGGGACACAATAAAGAAACTTCAATTATCCCAATCTCTGTGTGAGTTACCAGTGATGGAGACAAGGAGACTGAAACCCAGGATTTGGCTTTGATCACCTGCCTACAGCAAGGGCTTGTGAGAGAGGGGACAAGAACAGAGAGTCAGCAGATTCCCCTGTCCAGGATACGTCCAGCAGGTGAATTTTTCTTGAGTGTTGTCTTAAAAACTCAAGAAAACCCTCAGATTATTTCTACAAACCACTTTCAGCAAATGTGCAGTGGTTCCAAGGGGGAAAGGATATGTTTAAATATTTCAGTTATTCAGGGATGAATTGTTTTGCCAGCTTAAGCCACAACTAAACAAATATACCCAAGGTGTTAGCAAAACAAATACACTGGTGCTTAAAATAAAGCTGCCATTGACCACCCTGAATTATTTTAATGCACAGTTCTAATGGCTCCTGTTAAAAACTGTTTATCAGCTCTCCAGATCTATCAGTGCTGTGTCAAGTGAGTTGATTTCAAAATTAATAAAGATCATTTCAAGGGTAATTAAATTCTAATGATTTTTATTTTTTTTCAATTCAATCAATTACCAGAGAGCAGACTGAGAGGTTTGTGAAGTACAGAAAAGCTATTGATGAATAACAAATTCTGCTGTTGCAATCAGAAAGCATTTTGTGTTAGAAAAAGCAAAAGACATTTAGAATTAAAGAAATAGTAACAAGAAACAAGAGTTCGTTGGCCACATTGTTTGCTGTCCTACTGCTACAGCTACCAAATTATGGTATAAATCATCTGCATTTGTTTGCAGTTCAAAGTAATCAAATGGTGTGAGACAAATTTAGAATTCAAGTAGTAAGATAAATTTTTACTTTTGTGCTCACAGTAATAATATCAAATATCTCTGCCTTTGAGACCAGCTCTTGGTGAAGACCTCTGACACCTCAAGAGGTTTTTTAAGCCAGTAAATGCCAGGCTACATGTAAAATAATTTTACAATAAAAAGCAAGTTAAGCTAAAACTAAAGACTTTTTATTAGAAGGGAAAACAAGAACATTATTTTCAAAATTAAAAATGAGTCTATGCTACAAAATGTAGTTGTGTTTTAAAGTTTTTAATTCATTAATTGGGTTGAAAATTTGTTTCTATATTTTATATTTGTCAGCTTCACAAATGATGGTAGAAGAGGAAATAATGCAGGAATTTGGCTCAGAAATGGACCTGCAAAGCCATCCAATTCAAAAGCTGAGAAGAAACCAGTAAAGACAGAGAAGCTGCATATTAAACATGCTGAATTAGTAAGCAAGACAAATGTGCAGGATGATCCCAAGGAAATATAATGTTCCTACCTGTTGTACGCATAAATAACTTATGGGGCTGACTCTCATAGCCCCGAGATGTGTGCAAGGCAACCCAATCAGGATTTATTAACTTTGCACTGTAAAACAAAGTACAGACACATCAAAATGCAGACAGTTCTCATTTCCCTTTACACTCCTTGCAGCAATAAAGATGACATGCACAGGAGCAGATTCCAAGAATTAAGATGAATGAGAAGAAATATTTCAGAGAGCAATAGTGATCAATGAAAGCTTTTCCTCACCACTAGATCAGTTTACACTATAGACTGTTTCACAATTAAAAAAAATAACCTTTGGAAACAGTAAAAATGGAATACAATATTTATTGGGACAAGATAACCACCTCCAGCCTGGTTCCAGGGACTTTAAAAAAAAACAATTGTAAATACCTTTCATGCTTAAGTATTAAATATAAACCATTTACAGTTCACATAGATGCCCCACATAGCTGTGCCTGTGCACTTTAACCTACATTCTTATTCCATAAGTCTCATTCCAACAGCAGCAAAGCCCTTGTGGAAAAAGTATTCCAATAACAGAATTCTATTTACATGATATCCACTCATCAAATGTCACTTGGGCTCTGCACACACAAGAGCTTTCCCAGGCAATGCCCCCTGGTCCTGCAGCACTTTTCCCTGGGCATCCCAGATTCCAGCAGTGGCTTCCAGGGAAAGTTGAATATCCAAGTCACATCTAAATGTGACACAGCTGGCAGAAAGAAAAATGTAACACAGGATTTCAAACACTGGACTTACATGTAAGCACACACAAAACTGTGATAGGCAGTGAGAGGTGGGTAATCCAGGCCCCAGTACAGTAGGTTGTTGTCACTTGTATTGAAGTACCTAGAAAAAATAAAATTCAGCTTAAAGGAGATTTCCAGCTTGGTTTTGACACAAGGAAAATGCTGAGTATTAAATGTATTCCAAATCCAAAATAGAATATGACAACTTCTTTATCTGCTTAATCACACATTAAAAAGTTTCAAGCAACAAAATAACAGCAAAAGTGATTCAGACTTCACACATTTGTGGTTGCAAAAAAACCTACTAAAGCTCACTTCAGAGGAGAGGGAATCTCCTGGTTCTACCTCCAAACCCAGGTGAACCACGAGAAAGGAAGGAAAGGGATTTTCCCACGTGGGATTATGTTGTGCCAGGATTTCTATGGCAGCAGTTAAGATGAAGTCACCTCTTCCAAATGAGAACAGAGAGGTTTGTCCAAGGAAAAGTTCCAGCAATGAGGAGCAGCCCCTTTCTTCCAGTGAAACCCTGCCTGGCTGCTCCCACTGCCACGGGGCAGGCTCTTGGCTTTTCCACTTCCTCTCTTCAAATGCAGCCAATTTTTGACATTTATTATAGTAAATGATATTTCTTGAATTCTTTATGAGCTGCCTGAAGTGTCTTCTGAACTGATGATAAATCATATTTCTTTGAGTTGCATCTTTGCTTCTTATCTCCCAATTCAAGATTGCTCCTGCCAAGGCAGTACAGATTCTTCATGCAGAATGTCACAGTTTGCAACTTTCAGGGAACTTGCCAGTTTTAGGGGTTTACTCTTTTCATTTTACCTTCCATAAACTCACACTTACAATAAAAAAAGAAAAACAACCCCTATATATCCAGTTATATTTAGTAAGGAAGCTTTCAGACTTTTAATTAGCAGTAGAATAAGAAAGGAAGATGTTCCCAAAGGAGCCTTTAGTAAATAACGTCAAGACTTTACAGACTAATATAAACCAGAAATATTTAAATTCTAGACTGCAATCCCTTGCATGTCAGCCAAGATGTGCTTTTCCAAACACCCACTTTGCTGTACCAGAGAATCAATTCCCAAAGGAGACCCAACCCAAAAAACCCTTCAATGATAAATAAAAAATTACATCAATTATAAAACCAGAGAGCAAATACAAGCCCAAGGTGCCCACCTGGCAGCCCCTCAGCTAAACCCAGCCTGCAGCAGTGTCTGATCTGGCCCCTGGGAGTGCCTGGGAATATTGGCTGCTATAACTCCTAATTTTAAGGAGATACAGTTCAGTGTAGCAGAGTGGATCAAAGCTGCCAACTCTATTATTATGTAACACCTCCTATCCCACCTCTGGCACAGTCAGGGTTTGGATATCCCAGACAAAAAGAACAAAAATTATAACTTAGGAACAACAGGATGATGTGAGGTCACTACCCAGAGCCATCTGCAGAGCTCACATGTATTTACAGAACACAAGGGAATTAATTTTCTATTTTGTCAGATTAGTCTGTTCCCCAACAGACAGCCAGGGAAAAATTGCACCACATATCTTGGTGTAAAATATTATACCACATATCTTGGTTAACACCTCTGTCCTTGCTGGAAGATGAGCAGGAATTCCAATATATTCCAATTTGAGTTGTAGCACATAGACTAAATTTTTACTCTAAAGAATATTAGGAATAACATAAAAAGAAATAAAATATTTAGAATAATTTTCCTTCTGTTTCAAGTGATCTGTACAAATGAAGCTCCCTATCCTTAAATCTAGAATCCAGAATACCCACATCCAAAAATCTCACAGAACATGGGAGCAAACAATGAACTCAGAGGTGTAAAATACAACCAGAATTTCACTACTTTCTCCCCTTGTAAGCACCACCCACCATTGCCTGATGGGTAAATTGTAGGTGATTTCTTGCCAGTGCCTCTGAGCCTCGTAGTCTCCATACATGGGTGGTTTTCCTGCCCCTAAAAAGAGAGGACACAGCATTCAGGAAATTATTTGGTTCATAGATTGCTTTCTCCCAGTTATGTCCTCCATATTAATTACTAATTTTATTCTCCATTCCCCTATATTGAGAGCAAATAGAGACCTCATCATGCAGTTTAACAGAGGGAAAAAAAAAATAAGTTATGTGTTCTTTTGGCTTTCTGGAGATTTCTGCACTAAGCATTTATCAAGATATTCTGCTGTGAAGAACTGCTTCCTCATCTGACAAAAAAAATCATTTCCAAGTGCAGATGAAAAATGTGGTACTTTCCCTGAAGTAGGAAAATGCACATAATGGACATGTTACAGTGATTTTGTGGGAACTGCTGCACTCCCTTGGTATGTGATAATGGTCAATATTCTCACTTGTGTTTCAGCCATGTCATGGTATCTTGCTAATAATATCATTATAATATTATTTGCCATTTTCATGGGCAAAAAAGGCTCTATCAATGCAAGCAGTTCAGATGTCAAACACTCCCCTGGATGTAAGCCTAACCCTGATAATGGCAGCATGCTAAGCATCTTCCCAGAGTTTATTTACTTCTATTAACCTGATCATTGAGAACAGAACCTGGACTCATTGTGCTCCCAGTGAAATATTGACATGAGCCAGACAGAGATTTAAGAGGTTCTTTAAAATATAGGAAAGCCATCTCTGGTTTTCCCCATGATCTATGTTTGTGGGAAAGCCACAAGCTCAGGAATGTGCAATTTATTCCCAGAAAGTAGAAAGGACCTCTTATCTCTGCTAATTTCTTCCTAGGTGGTGGAGAGAGCAGATTATCTCCACTCTCACACATTCAGCCTAAAGTTTCCCAAATAAGTGAGGTCACTGGAGCTTTATCAGTGTCAATTCTGTACCTATAAATCCAGTGGAACAAAGAATCTGCCTCTGGATTATTGAAATAAGAAAGAGGCATTACCCAAATTTTAGAGTGTGTGTGTGTGTCTATCAGTTTCTCAATCTCTAGGGGAAAAAAGGGATGAAAAAAATAAATTGGTTTCAGAGTGGCCAGAGATCTTAATCCAAAAGTTTGATTATAAAAAGCCAAATACAGACTGATCAGTGAGTTTGTCAATGCATATTTAGCTTCCATCTACAGCAAGCACCAAGCACAGAGACAAACTGAGTTAAAAATGAACAAAATTGGAATATTTCATTTTAAAAGGGTCACAAATACCTTCAAATGATCTTATTCAGTTTTACTGTTAACTTGGAAACAGATTTTTTAAGGGTTTGAAGCTGTCTCTCAATACCTGTATTTAGCAGGAGTTTGGTAGTGCATTAAAAAAATTATGCATTAACCTACGAAACCAAATTTTTTCTCAATAATTCTCTAAGACCAGGTGATCACCAATGATAACCTTTCAAAACTAGGTATGAGCTGCCTGCTTTTTCATTTAATTCCAGAGGCAGATCCAAAACCAAGCTGCTGGCAAGGAACAGGGTGGGAATGAGACTGAGATCCAAGGGTGCACAGTGAATGAGGGTGGAATTAAAGGTTTATCACATCTGCAGGAAGTCAAAGAGAAAAAAATAATCCCAGTGGATTTATGTGTTTGACAGCTCTAACTGTCAGACTTGGGGTTTGTCTTCTTACAGCCAGCCAATGCTCAAAGTTAAGCTTTAATAATTTGCTGGGCTGGATCAGATTCAGTTTTTCCTATTCCAAAAGCAGTTATATGAGCACTGTGGAGGAAATAAGATTTTAAAATGGTTATTTTAGCTCAGGCATTATTTTAGACTCCCTTCCACAATTTTGATTGGTTTGAAATTAAATCAACTTACAAAAAAATCTAGTTAGCAACACAATTCTAAATAAATCCTCTTGCAGTGCAAGATAAATTCAGTGTATGCCTAAAGACAGGGTGGTTCATGCCTAGAGATGGGTAAAAGAACCTCAGGTTTCTCAGAAATGGCATTTTGAGAAAGCAAACCCAATGCAAAACAATTGGGAATGCAGTTCATCTTCAAGCAAATTCTTCAAGTAAATGGAACTCAGAATTAGCAGTTTAAAATCACCAGAATGCTCCTGAGCAGCTCCAGCTACTTAGGGGATGAGGCTCCCCACTGCCCCAAAAAAAACAGAGTAGAATTTGACTGAGCTTGTCATTCTTTGGGCTGATGAGGACTGAAAGTATTGGTTCATTTTTAATCTTTTTTTAAATTTGCAGAGAGCAAGCCTTGTACAAGCTTATTCCAAGTGTAGGAATGGAACTGGGAAGCTTGGAAAGGAACTTGCTAATTCCTTGCAAGCCTTCTGACACAGGGAGGAGAAAAACTCATCCATTACCAGAATGTAGCTCTGGCTCCTGCTGTAAACAAGCTTAAGGAGGTACAGCTACAGGGCAGAGTGATTGCTCACTCCATGTCACCTCTGCACTGTCTTCATTAGCACCAGGATTAGCTAAATATAAGCTAAATACAAATATAAATAATAGGGTTATAACTGCTACAGAATTTAAAGGACAATATTAAGCAAATGTACAACTGGACTGCAATATTCTGCAAATAAAGGCACAGGGGAAAACAGCCAGATATTCAACCTAAAACATTAATGACCATCAGTATCACACACACACACAAAAAAAAAAAAGTTATGGTGGTTTTTTTCAGTGTTTTGCTCCAAATAGTGATTTTAATCATGGCACACTTCAAAAAATAAGAAAAAGGAATTCTTGGGGAATTTGAGAGGCACTAAAAGATAACAATAATTGAAGTAACACATCACTTCCCATTTATGATTTTCTATAAATAACAATAAAATAAATAAGCAGTAACTAACATGTATTTTCATTCCTCACAAGCCCCATAACCCCCCTCCCTGAGGCTGCTGCAGGTGCCTCACCTGAGTAGGAGCCCAGGGACACAGCCCAGCGCACGGTGAGTGCCAGCAACACCGTCACTGTCATCAGGCTCCACTTCTCCATGGCTGGCCTTTGGGACACTCCAGGGACCTGGGAACACAGCAGCAACACTGCTCCAGCACCAGGCAGGCTTCTGCCCTCAGCCATAGCTGCTAAACAATCCCCACGTTAATAACTCACTCTATTCTTAACAAGCACAGGGGTTTAAGAAGTGAGCAAATGTCCCAGTGTTAAGTTAATGCCAATTGTTTCCTCAGTTAAGGGCACCACGGCCAGATTAAGCAAAGAGCACATCTGGTACAGGCACCACTGGTGGTTTAAACAAAAGAAAAGGTATTTAAAAGTTAATTAGTGTCAGGAGACATTCTTCTCCATCTTTATACCCCAAAAAGCAACAGGGCTGATGTTCCACCAAGCTTATTTCACCACACTAAGGATCCAGTAAAAATAAGAAATATTGCCAGATCTGTCTAATTGAAGGCCACATGCATCAAACTCAAAAATCAAGAAACAGGAAAATTATCATGTTGCTCTATGCAAAAAGAAAAATTTAAAAAACCAAACCACTAACTACAGAATATGCAAACTTCAACCTAAAGAAGCAAAAATATTTTAGTCTGAACTAGGAATAAAGTGAGGAACCAACTACTCCAGTCTTGAAGGGTACAACTGCCCACAGACTCTCCTTGCAGAAAAGGCAATATTGAATTTAAGTGAGTTTAACACACTTGCTACTGACCAAAAATAAAAATCCCACACAGCAGCACTGAGCTGCTGTTTTAGTAACAGACAAGCAACATCTAAGGCATGTTTAGGTTACTCTGCTCCAACTCCACCCATATTTATTTACTATTCACAGAAAGGAATGACCCAACACCACCACCAAGGGGAAAAAAAGAAGTTAATTGCTAATATAAATCTGTGGCAGCAGATCTCCATCTATAGGTAGAAAGGTGAACATTAATACTTGCATCTTTTCACCTGTGCCAAGGTCACAGGGGAGGCACTTTTATCTAAATACAAGATACATCTGTCCTTCTTTTCTATTTCACCACAACATGAATTAATTAATTATACCTTTTTAATTATTACATAGCACCAGCCTCACCTACCTCTGTTCCACTTGTTTATTTCTGCTATTCCTTACATTTCAAATAACAATTGTTTTCTGGGATACTGAGTTTCTTTCCCTGCTCTCAAAAGTGGCTCTTAAAACATTCTTTCCTAATAATTTTTCCCCTTTAATAATTATCCCATACTATCTACAACAAAAATCATGCTTTTATTAGATTCTAAAGCAAAGTACAGAACTCCGAATTCTTGGTATCGTATGGGTAAAATGTTAGACAAAGAATAACTTTTAGGGGATGATAAAGCTGGTTTGGTCAATCCCAAACTTTTCAACTTCTGCCTTTGGATGTGCAACACCTGAGGGTCTCTCAAGACCCCACCTGTAAGCATGAGGTGAAAATCACAGCTAAAAAAATAACCCAAAAAGCCACTATCCTTCCACACTGCCTGCGATGAAGATTCAGATAAATAACACCAATACAAGCCACCCACTCCTGGCCCAGGAAAGCTGACAGAACTCAGCCATAGATGCACAGCCCTGAATACAACTTCTTTCAAAACAGGTGTCAGCACACATTTCAGCAGCTGAAAAACACAGGCACTGAATGAAGAATTTAATTTGCTGCCAGCAATACCTGTCTGTAACCCTCCTGTTCCCCTTATCCTTGCCAGGAAACACCTTTATTCCTGATATCACCCCCCACTCACACCTCGCTCTGCCCCGGCCTCCTCAGAGCCCCCAGGGCGGGCTGGCCCTGCGGGGCTCGCACCGAGGCCGAGCTGCGAGCCCACCCGAGCTGGCCCCGGCCACCAGGGGACCCTGCTGCCCCTCAGCCCGCTCTCTCTCAGCCCCTCAAGTCTCCTCAACCCGCTCTCCCTCACCCCCCTCAGCATTTCAGCCCCCTCAGCCTCCTCAACCCGCTCTCCCTCAGCCCCCTCAGCCCCCTCAATCCGCTCTCCCTCAGCCTCCTCAACCCGCTCTCCCTCAGCCCCCT
>VZTR01002210.1:212671-311265 GCA_013400775.1 Chaetops frenatus | reverse complement strand
AGGGATGCGGTTGCATGTGCGGGTTCACACGCGGGTTTTTATGTGCCCGCACACGCTCCCCCCCGGGCAGCCCCCGCCGTCGGGGCCGGGGAGCGGCTCAGCCCCGCACCGTGTCCATCCTCCCACCGCCCCTGCGCTTTCACCCGGAGCTTCTCCCTGCTCCGGATCTAAACACCAACCGAACGCCGTGTTCGTGCAAAACCGCGAATCGCCGTTGGATTTGGGGTTCGTTTTCCTGTAGGTGCACCCTGGCGCTGGTCATTGCCTCCTCTGTCCCTCCCTCCCCCGGGAGCTGGCAGGGTGCAGGTGGAGGGGCAGCCAGCGGTGCTGGCTCTGCTCGGCTCGCAGGGAGACATCCCCGAGTTGGGCACAGGCAGGAAAAGATCCCGGGGAGCTGGCAAAACCAGGCGGCAGCGCTCAGGTGTCCCTATGATGTACCCTCTGGAGACCCATAAAATAAAATCAAAAGGGTCAGAAGAGTGGAGCTTGGCACAACGTAGAGATCTGTGTGCTTTACAAAGCAAGGAGAGTGCAAAATTAATCAAATAAGTTAAAATACAGAATTATTGTTAGGTAAATGAGGCTGTGTGAGCAAAGGAGCTCTGCCACCTTTCGGGCAAGAGGGCTGCAAAGTTAGCTGAGGGCTGATTTGAAAAACAAAAAACACCCAAACATTTCGCAGTCGTTCAATCAAAATTCGTTTGTTCTTCAGATTCCCATTTTGCAAATCCCCACTCCAAACAAATGGATATTTATCCCCAATTTTGGCTGCAAGCACCTGCACCCACTCTGCAGCCTCACGCAGCCCTGGCATCAAGCAGTGCTGGTTCCTGGAAGGAGTGTCCCCAGCCAGCTCCAAAAAATGGCTAAAACTCATCCCTTAAACACCCTGTCACATCCCTGCCCCTGTAGGAGGCTCCTGTACTGTGGGATGTAATAAATACACAGGAACAAAAATCAGAGGCAGCAAGAAGAATCCTTGAAATTTGATTGATTTGAATTAATGGAGGGAAGGGATGGGTTGGGAAGGGCTGACCCTGGCCCAGGGGAGCCCCCAGCCCTGCTCCTGCACAGCAGCAATATCGGGGTGAGACATGGACACCCCCAGCTCATCCCCCAGGGAATGACTGGTCTGGGAAGGGATGTGCTTAGGCTGTCCCTGCTCCTTCAAAACCTGGGGATTCCTCCATTTATGGATGGAGAGGGGACTATGAACAGGCTCAGGAGTGAAGAAGAATTTTATGTGAAAATGCCCCTATTTGTCCGGATAAATCAACACGACAGAGTATTTTTTCCTTCACCTCTGTGTGGCCCAAAGGGATGCTGCAAGTTTGACAGCAAACATGGGGACACCCCTCAAAAAAGGGGGAATGAAACCCAAAAAGAAGGGACACGACTCAAAATGAGGATCCACAGAGAGGCAGCAGTGGCAGCTCCTTTCACACCACCGTCCCTGCGTGCTTTTACAGCGACTTCGCAGGTAGGCAGGAGGTGTGAGGGGGACACAGCAGGGTTGTTTTCTCAGTTATTCCCCTAGCCCAGCGAGATGCAAATGAAGACGCTAAGAGGATTTCCAGGGCTGTGAGGAAATCCCTTTGCTGAAAGCTGGGAGCTCTCCACGGGCTGGCCCAGCCCTGCTCTCAGCGTGAAGCAAACCCTCAAACTCACCGACACTCCCGGGAGATTTCCCACACCGTCAGATCCACGAGCTGATCCAAGATCTCATTTTATTCCTCAGCCCAGCCAGGACATCGGTGGGAGCCAACTCCCCCTCCAGGTGCTCCCCTGCTTCCCAGGGCTTCGTTTGTTTGTTTTTAGCAGGATACTTCAGTGAGCCGCTCCTCTGGCTCCTGTACAGCACCCTCGATTCCCTTTATTAAGCGCGGCAAGACAAAGCGCTGAGTTATGGCTGCTGTTCATAAAATCACTCTGCTAATATTTTTCCCCAACACGTGGAATGTTATTGATGGATCAGGGCTGGGGCCCATCCCGAGGCACGGGGCCCATGCATCACCCCAGCTCCACCTGCACGATCCAAATGGGGCCTTGGTGGAGCGTAAGAGGTGCACAGGCCTTTTATGGGCCTTCTGCAGAACGGTGAATTTTACCCAAAATGCAGGTTAAAACCCATGTTAGGTATTAATGTAATCAGGTCCATAATCTCTCTATCAAAAACTCCCCAAGCACCTCTTCACCTGCTAAACCAGGTAGCTCCTTATCTGGAGAGTGCTGTAACAGGTTCTAGGGGACTCCTTGCTTGTTTTTTGGTGAAGAAAATATGCATTGCTGAGCCCCTGCAAGTCCTGGCTTAGGGCAGGGCGTGAGCAGTCACCAAAGGGCCATCCTGACCTGCCAGTCCAACATTTTCCTCTTCCACTTTCAAACACTGAATTAAATGACCACCATTTTTCTGTGAGAACTTGGTGACCTCGACAAACTTCTTGGGAACAGGAGTGCCAGCTTCAGAGAGAAAAAAATCCTGCTTTTTTTCCCCCCCAAAATCTATTTCTTAAGACCGAAAAATATCTGGTTTTAATTTTTTGGGGCAACATGGACATTTCCAGGAGAGCTGCAGCTGCCATTCCCCACAAAGCTTCATCAGCTTCATTCATCAGGGCATTTCTGCCAATTCCATTTAGATCCTTCACCTTATTAGGGGTATTTTATGAAACATTTTATTGAAGTATTTTAACGTCTTCTGGGGCGTGTTGTAGAACCCTACTGATTTCAGAAGCTTCTGGATGAGATTTTCCAGCACTTCCATGTTGAGAGCACACATTGGCAACTTAACTCCTGTCTAGGACAGAACAGATAAAACCAGGGAGGGTTTTATCTTTGACCCAAATCATTAAAGGGTGATATTTCCAGTTTGAAAGGGAAGGATGTGAAGAATAAGTATTTCTTCCTTAAAATACATCATTATTATTTTTTTTTTTTGTTGGATTTCCTCCTTTTGTCCAGGTAAGAAAGATTTCCAAGAGGAATTCCAGCTGAGGAGGTGATGAAACATGTTGAGCTAGTCAGGCAGTATTTGCAGTCTGTAAATAAAGCTTATTTAGGGGCTCTTGTTAAAATATTCCCTGATAGAAGAGTTCAACAGGCATTTTTAAATGGATTCTGAGCAACTGGGCAGAGAGAAAATATGTCTGTGGGACCATGACACATTTATCTGTCCAGAAGGAGACAAGGGAAAAAAAGAAAAAAAAAAAGCCAGGAATGATCTATCATAAGGGAGGAAATCTGCACCTCAGCATTTGCCAAAATGTCTTAATTGCTTTGTAAACTCATCTAAATAAATAAAACGTGGAGGGCTGTCTCGGCTCTCTGCTAAGGAGCAGTGAGTATTGCCTGGGGATAAAAGTCTTAATCCTGCCCAGGGCTGGGCTTGTTCCCAGTTTGGGACTGCCAGCTCCTGGTGCAGGAGGTCAGGATGCTGTCACAGGGCTTGGGGCAGGTCCTGGAGGTGGGGTCTGAGTGATCCCTGCTCCAGCCCTTGTCCATGGACAGGAGTCACTTGGATGTCTTTTATTTCTGCTGGAAACTCACTCCCATCCAGAGTGGCTCCTCTTCACTTGTTTTTTGGGGGTTTTTTTTGGGTTTTTTTTTGCTGCTCCTTGCATTTTTCCTGGTGGCAGTGGCTTTGTGACACTCACAGATCATTCCCTTTGAGCTCTTGCACATCACAGATGTGACAGGGCTTCTTCTGGTTCCTTGAGTTTATTTAAAACTTTCCAAATGGTGGCTTTCCTCCTCAGGAACCAACTGAGATCTTTGCTCAGGGCTCATTCTCATGGTTCTTGTGACAGAGGTGATTGCCCCCCTCTACCCCTCTGTGGTGAGACCCCCACCTGCAGAGCTGCCTCCAGCTCTGGCTCCCATCAGGGTGTGGAGCTGCAGGATGAAGTCCAGAGGAGGCCCCAGAGCTGCTCCAGAGCTGGAGCCCCTCTGCTCTGGAGCCAGGCTGGGAGAGCTGGGGGTGCTCACCTGGAGAAGGGAAAGCTCCAGGGAGGCTTCAGAGCCCCTTCCAGTGCCTGAAGGTGCATAGCATTTAAACCATGTAAATTAATGAGACTTAAATATGTGCTTCAGGTTAACAATATTCTGAGACTGAACTGGAGCTTCATTTTCCACATAGGTCTTGTTCAAATTTGTAAGGTAAATTTTCATCTTCATATATATGAAATATCTTCCTCCCTGCCTTTCTCCTGATGGATTTTACCATTTTATTTTTATTTCTTAGTGAACCTCGACCTGGAGCAATGGTCATTCCTGGATTGAAGCTGCAGCAAAGGCAGCTCCTAAGTGGCTTCAGGCTGGAATTGGGGCTGGTGGGTGTTTAACAAATGCTGCTCATGGAGAGAGGATGACCAGAGGAGGCTCATGGCTGAGACTGTCACACTATCCTGCTGCTTTGGCTTTTATTAACTAATTAATTTGGCTTCTAATAACTAATGATCCAGTCCTGCACTCCTTATGCATGCAAAAGAAGGGTATTTTCTCATAAAGCTGTGCTGGATCCTGAACACCTTCACTCATGGCATGGCTTCCACTGCAGTAATTATTTGCAGGAGTTTTTCCCTGAGTTGGTAAGGATTTTTCAGGCTGTCATTCTGGGAAGGACATATGCCCAGCATAGCTATAGCTAACATGTCCTGCATGATTTACATGTTTCTTATGTGTGTGAAATGTAATATACTTATATGTTTTGGAGTCATACATTTAGATATGATCTCACAGAAGTCTGGCAGATACATATGTTCATCTCATATAGCACTGACATACTTATTTTCACTCAGGACTGCTTTTATTCAAGGACTTCTTTCTGTGCTTGGTAGGGTCAAGCAGCCTTGTTGTTGGCTCAGCTGGATCATTATTAGGTCCAAATTTTCCCTTCAAATTTCAGTCATCTGAAATAAATCCACGTAAGCAAGGCAACATTTTGTTTAAGTTAAATATTTACGTTAGATACAGATCCAGTGGTGGAAAGACTGATGCCTGTCTGGGATTTGATAATTGCTGGGAACAGGAATGGTGTTCTATTTTCTATCTGCCCACGACACTTCAGTGACCCATCTCCAGGGTTTTATTCCCTCAAAAAACGACGTGGGACTGGCTGAGCTGCAGCTCCTGCCCAGGTGAACTGCACCTCCTTTCCAAAAGAACTTTGTGCAACTTGCTGCCAGAATTACCTGGACAGAAATCTCTTTAAATTCATGTTTCTTTCACTTTGTTCTCCTGATTTTCTGAAGCTGAGGAAGAAGGGGGAGGAAGAGGAGTGTCTCGATTCCCAGGAAGGTATGAATCTGAAAATGGAGAACTTTAAAAAAAAAAAAAAAATCAAGCGGAGAAATTAATTAAATAAATGCTAATATAGAAGTAAAAAACCCCACTGCCTGACAGGAGAGCAGCATTTTAATGGCATAACTCGTGAATAATCTTGCTGAAAGGTCTTTGTGCTCGCTACCCTTTGGTACCTGACTGTGCTTTTAGGCTGCAATGTTTGTTCCTGGTTTCTTCTGCTAAACTTTATAGATTCAAGTTTTTAAAAAAAGGGGGAGTGTTTCCATAATTATCTCCTCACCAATCTACTGCAGCAAATTACCCCCCCAGCCCCGTGCCTTGGTGCTTAACACGAATCAGATGAGAGAGCTTCATATTTAGTTTAATAAACTGTAATTTCTGACAAAGGTAACTGTCACCTTCTGTTTCATTCTGTGCGTTTATTTTTCAAGCACCAGAGCTGACCTCCGAACTCAATCTGCACTTGCCTATTGATGCATAAATATCTGTAATATCACAGTAAATTAAATTCAGTTTTAAAGGGTTTCTATTTAACAATCTGTCAGAACTTTCACAGCGTTTGATTTCTAGTTTCCTCTGTCCACTGACAGGTTTATCTCGGTATGGCTTGATTAATGAAACCTTTTATTTGCAGTAAGCACACCTATTATTACCATAATCTCTTAATGCTTGCTTAGGCAACATTGTACTCTGACAGCAGGGCTCCAAAAACTTTCAGCCCCTTCCCCTCTTGGCAGAGCAGGCAGCAGGTTTGGGGCTGGAGAAGGGATGGCACTGTCCTGCCCTCCACTCCTGGAGGAGTTTGTAAAATCAAACAATTTCCCAGTTTAACAGGTTTGGAAATGTTATTTTCATGGAAGTTGATGTTAAACTTATTTTATTAGAAAGTATTTTCACCTAAGATTGACAAATTCACGTTTAATTTGTGATTAGTGTTTCCTAGGGAGGAAAGGGATGTTCTCAAGATGAGTTCCTACAGATGATTTGTTGAATTTAGGGAAATACACTATAGCATAACCTGAGGAAATTTTTATAGGTTTGGATATCAGAGTTGTTGATTCCAATTCCTGGTTTTCCTAGGAAAATCCTGGGAAAATCACTTTGTCTCTCTGTGCAGTAATCCCATCTCACTGATGGTCGTGTGTAATGGAATAAACAGAATTACACCACATGAGGGGCAGAGTAAAACTGCTCCAGATGAGAGACAGCCAGGCCAAAATATTTAATAATTACTGCACAGGAGGAAGTTGAATTCCTGATTCCCCCACACTTCCAGCACGTAGAGTGGCTGCTCTGACTGTGGAGGGCTCTGCAGCAGGGCCTTGGATGAAAGATGAGGTGCCTTGGTACCCTGAGCAGGACAGAATGAGGAAGGAACCAGCAATTCACACTCCAGGACCGGGAAAAAATGTGATTTTCATCCCTGAGAGAGCTTTATGTTTAGACAAGTCGAGGAGAACTGCAAATTTCCCTGGGTCCCTGAGGATTTTCTCTGTACAGGTGAGGGTGAACTTGCAGCCCCATGGAGAGCAAAGGGGGCTCTGACACCAAGTCCATCAGGGCCGTGGTTCACTGGGGGTTTGATTCCATTCCTATTCTTGTTTACAGCTGGGTTTTGGGCTTTTTCCAAACTGCTCCTGACTGGGAATTCTTCATTATAACCTGATTGTCAGACTCTGCCAGGTTCTAAAAATAAAGACCCCACCTCCCAACCTGAGCACCTAAAACAAGACTGAATAATTTAGGCTGGCTCTGATGTTTGGGTTTTCTCCAACTTTCCAGGGACACTCTTTGCTTTTAGATCTCCAGGATCTCCAAGAGACTCTTGTGGAAATCCACATCTCTCTGGAATCAGGGACAAAGTTGCCAGTAAAGATTTGATTGTTGCCTGCCAACGTAAGGATCACATGAGGAAAATGTCACCCCAAACAGTCACAAATCCCTCTTGTGCAGAAATACCAAGAACTTCCATGCCAGCACTATTAAAAAGGAGAATAATTCTGAAGGTGGTTTGTGCACTTGTTTCTTCAGGATGAAAACATTTCAAGAGCTTTATTGCACTAAGATATTAACCAGCATCAGGAAACACATCCTCAGTTCTGCAGGAAGACCCAGAGAGGCAGTGTCATTCCTCAATAAACAACCCACAAATGAGGATTGTATTTGTATATACCAAAGCACATGCAGCACTCTGCACGCATGAACCTGATCTCAGAATATTTTCACGGTATAAAAACTTGGAGAGACTCATTAGGAGCAAATTGTATATTTCCAATCAATAAATGCAATATGGTTCGATGGCCCTGCACCCAGTGTGTGTTTCTGCAGCTCCAGGAGCGACACTTCCAACACACAACTGCCTGTCATAAAAGTATTTATTTCCTCAGAAACACACATCCTGCTCCTGCAATCCTGCTGCTGGAATTATTATAATTCTCCAACACGTTTCAGACTTTTTTGGGTTGTTTCACACTCTGCTTTTTAACCTTCAACAACAAATATTGTTGTATCATGAAGACAGCAAATCCAAACAATTACATATGTAGTCCAAAGGCATACACAAGAAAATCAATATTTGACATCTTTGCAACTCCCTCCTTGGAGCAGCGCTCAATAGCTCTTATTCATTATACACTTATATCTCTTTCAGATTCGCCTTTGTCACCAGAAACCCATTTTTTTTTTCTCCTTTGACTTCCACATAACTTCTTTGCCCTGTACTTTTACAGATGCCTTCTGGCTATAAATACTAATGAAATCTCTTTGCTTAATTCAATTTTGCTGGTACACTTACAGTTATGACCTAACTTTCCCACGAGAGAGACTGATTGAACATTCCAATACCTTATGGATGGGAGCAAACACTCCACAGAACTGGACTGACAATTTCCATAATTATAGAATTCACAGCCTAATGACCTTAAAAAACAATAAAAAGATCTCTTGTTAATTCCATTTCTGTTACTGACATTCAAGATATTTCATTTTTCACAGGACAACAAATTTACTTTTTATTTTCAAAAGAGCAGTCTATCCTTTTACCCTAGATTAAATTTTCTGAATATTGAAGGATTTCATTGAATATTTAGCATTTCTTTGTCTTTTAAAAGTTAGAATATTTATGATCCTTAGAATGCTCCTGACTGATTTATAGCAATCAATTATAAGAGTGCGTTTTGAAATAGCCCTTTTAAAAATGAAGAATAGAATAATTAAAAAGATCAGAAGTCCTCCCTTGCATATAATTATTTCATTCTTTCATTACAGTGCAGAAATTGTTTTTGCTGACTGCGAACAATTTTAATTGAGCAAAAGCTGTATTAATATACGATAGCAAGCAGTTCTTCCTAAGAAATAAGAGCACTAATTGCCTAAATTTTTATTCAGCACAGTGAGCCTTAAAAGCCACATTGTAATATAAACCTAATCACTGGGCACAGCGGATCCTTTTGCCTTGGTGGAGACATTCCCAAAGCATAGCCTTGCTGTGCAGTTAATTTATTCCTTCAACAGGTTTATTGCTGCATGAAACATTTGTTTGGGTGCTGATTTGTGGCAGGCTGAGAGCTGAGAGCTCTGGGCCTGGCCAAGCCTGGCTGCCAGTGCCACCCACGGCCACCTGGTCCCCAGGTTTTGGTGGGGACACCACCTTGGTGGTGCCTGCATTGCTGTGGCTCCTCACTTCCCATCACTTCCCTTTCCAGCTGCTCCAGGGTTTCCATCTGTGCATGGGAAGAAAGGAGGAGAAACACCACCAGAGAGAAATTAGGAGTGGGAGCCTGACTTTGGTGTCTTGAATCACCATGGGAGTGAGGTTTTCTCTCACTGTAAGGATTGGGCTGTTGCTGAGAGCTCTGAACTGTCCACACCCCATGCTGGGTGGGTGTCCATGCTTTTCCAAGGAGAAGGTGGTGGGGTTTGTTGCAGACTGGGATTTGGGTGGGCTTGCTTCAGCCAGGAGACCTCTTCTCATGGTGCTGTTGATCTCTGTGTTGGAAATATTTCACTGTCACTGGTGCCACCTCTCTTCAGGGGTCTTGCCTCTCTCTGCTACCTGCTGAAAAGCACCCCTGTTCTGGCTGTGGCCACATGTGATGTGACAAATTATTGTCAGATTTGCAAACACACACCAGTTCCTTGGCCATGACGGTCCTTCCTGGTGCTTCCCACAAGGGACTTGGAGAAGGGTGGGATTGGGCTGTCCCCAGTAATGTGGGCACTGACAGGGACTCTATAGGGGCATGGCTATAGGGGCAAGGGCACCCACCAGCAGTTCCTTGCTCCCAAACCCTCCCCAGCCTCTGGAATGTAATATCCCAGTGTGCCAAGCACAGGCAATCAATCCATGCTTACATTCAGCTCCCAAGCAGAGCTCAACATCCCAGCTGCTAGAGACCAAGAAACACCGGTGAGGTTGGCTCAGAGTCCTTTAACTTCCTCTGAGAAGTTTTTTGGAAGGAAGCAAAGCCTTTTTAATAAATAATAACACCTCAGCCGGCGCAGTGTTGGCAGATGGCTCGTGACAGCTTCTGCCTAAGGTCTCTGAGCTCGACAAGAGGAGTCTGCAAGTCCATGTCAGAAGTGCAGTGCCTGGAGTGCAGACATGGAGTTATCAGGAAACAATCGCTGCAGGGGAGGTCTGGGGTTTGTCTGATGCCCAAGTTTCTCCTGTCATGGTGCAGTTGTTTCCGGGGTGCTGGGGGAAGTCGCCACTGGGGCTGCTGGTGGTTTGTGAATGAGGCTCTTTGTCAGTGCTTAGCTCTGACCCCCCCTCCCCTCTCTAAGCCTGCCTGAAGCCCATCCAAAGAAGAGAAGTGGAAATGAAAGATAAAACTCTGTCCCAATGCAGCGGCATTAATATAGCATCTTGACGGGAGAGAAAAGATTTATAATTACCTCAAAGTGAAGCTGGAATTTTCCTCCTGAGCTCGCTGCTTCCCAGCCCCATTGTGAAGCCTTACATGCAGTTTTGGTGCCAAATTAACACTGTGGTGTTCAAGTAAGAGCAGTGGAAGTAGCAGTACCAATAACAGCCTGCAGCACTCAAACACAGCCACATTAAGGATTGCCTGGCAGCAGATGTGATGTATCCCTCTGCTATTCCATAGTGGCAGCCCTCAGGTACATAGTTATAATTCCTAGGAGGGGCAGGCTCTGGAGATGACAGACTGAATAGTTCCAATCTATCATGAAAAATTTTCAAGGATGAGTTAATGATTTTGTGCAATTTCCAGACCAGTTAGCTGAAGCCTGCAAGCTGGAGTTGCCCTGGGTTGCATCTCACCAGGAACAAATAACTGTTTTCTTTTTGTGCCTCAGTTTCCACTTCTACAAAACAAGTAAAGATCCTGCCTTTTCTGTGAAATCACTTAAATCTATTTCAAAAAAGTTTTATACAGCAAATAGTCCAGAGCAGGGAAGATGGGTTATAACCAACATTTCTTGCAGTAAAATCTGGGCTAAAATTAGTCCTGGGTGAACATTTTTGTTTTTCCTGAACAAGTACATCCCAGGTTTTCCCGAAGGAGGTGCACAGGGTAAGACAGGGAATGTGTCTGTCTTTGCCAGGGATTCTAGTGTCTGACACCTGTGCAGGTGGAGGTGAGAAATATTGGAAACTTCTCTTGTCTCCAGCTGGAGCTTGCTGTTGTGTGCATGGATTCTGTGCATGTGAAAAAGTCTTGCACCTTCCCAGGTGAGCTCTGCCCTGCTGTGGTGAAAGCCATTACAAACATCAACTCTACAAACCCCTGCACTGGCTTAATTTCCTTCCCTGTCTCCACCCAGTTGGTTTCAAAGAATTCCAGTATCCCAGAATGGTTTGGGTTGGAAAGGACACAAAATCCCATATTGTTCCATCCGCTGCCATGGTCAGGGACACCTTCCACTATCCCAGGTTGCTCCAATCCCCATCCAGCCTGGCCTTGAACACTTCCAGGAATGGGGCATCCTCCTTTGCAGAGGTCTGAAGTTTAGTTTCCCAGCCTGTAAGAACCTGATAGCAGCATGGCCCTCCAGATGTTGGCTGAAAAGCTAAAAAATTGTGAAAGATCCTCAGTGACTCCACAATCCATCCCTCCTCCTGAGAGCTCTGGCCCTGGTACCCTGCTCCCCGGGCTCCAGGTAAGGCTGGTCCTCGCTGCACTCTGGGACTGTGGCAAGGACAGGAGGCTCCAGCTGTGTCCAGACACATTTGTGCAGCACTGCCCCTTGGCTCACAGCTCTGTCCTTTGGAAACTTTGCCACTTTGACTCTAGTGAGCCCTCTTGGTGCTTCCTCGGTGCCCAGGATAATCTGTAAGAGGTCGGTTCCCTGGCAGTCCCAGGACAGCTGTGCCGGCCGTGTGGGATACAAAGGATTTGTGTTGCCATCTGTGTCCTTTGTGCCTGCTCACGGCATTCCCCCCCATGCCCAGCAAGATGGAGAAGGTTATTTGCCTTAAGAACATTTTTTCCTACTCTCTCTTTTGTTTTGCAGCCGTGTCAACAAGCAATTTGCACCATAATTCATTCTTGTTTGGGCCCTAATTGTCCCTCCCTGTCCGGAGCTGGCTGCTTGCCTGGCTATTCCCAGGCTCTCCCTGGGTGTTTCCCAGAGCTCCATCCAGGCAGGGTCAGCCCTCGGCTGCCAAGTGGAGGCTGCTGCTTCTCCGAGGGCATCCCGCGGTATTCCAGGCGAGTGGGAATAGGGAGAGCTCCAAGCAAACTTTTTTGGGGCAGTTGGAGGTGTTGCTCCCTCCAGGACAGCTGCTACTGCCCAATTCCCAGCCCTCCCATGGAGTCCTGCTGAGAAGGGAGCAGCTCTGACAAGATGCAGGGTTGGAAGTGGAGAGCATCCTCTGTGCTGCTCCAGTCAGGACCCCAAAAAGCTCAATTAAGGCTAAACTCATTTAGTTATACACAGACTGGGTAATCATTAATAAAACACCCAACCCAAACCCTCCCCTCCTTCACCAGGGTGACATGAGACTTAATTAATTAGCACTCTAAGGTGCTTGGATAGTCCATTGGTGGGAAGTCATAACTTATTAATTCTCCCCTCCAGGTGGTCAGAAAAGAGTTGGCATTTCATTCTCATGGGTGCAACAGAGGCACCTCCCTTGTATCCAAAATTTTGCCAGGGAGACAAGACCTGGCAGAGGGCTCTCACTTCCTGGAAGTGATTCTGATGGCAGGAATTATTTAAAGGGAGAGAAAAGGATGCTCTACTGGGTAAAGGACTCTATTGAGCAAAACCCAGAGCAGGTTAGGAAGGCTTGATGATAACCCAGAAGTTTCTACAAGGACAAGAGAACTTTTGTCGTGACCTTTTCAACCTGTATCAATCAGGGAAGATGACAGGGAGGTGCAAGAAGATGCTTGGCAAATTCAGAGTGAAAAACAGAGCACGTTTTTAAATATGGGGAGTAATTCAATTCACCTTCTTCTCTTTGATGCTCAGGAAATTGTAGGAGGGTTTAAACCTCAGGAATTCCCAGGGGGATTTGGTGACTCCTCCTGAGCTCCCTGTGCAGTTGGTCTGTGCTGCAAAGTCATTTCTGCACCCACTGCCTCTCCAGCACCACACACATGCTGCACCTCTGATGGCAAAAGCCAGAATGTATCACTTAGAAAGGCTCCAAAAAATCCACTTTTCTTTTGTAATAATATTTCCACAGGCCAGGCAATTGATGGCTGGGCTAGGGGAAAACATACATCTTTGCTTCCAAGTAATAGGCTACAGATTTGCAAGACTAAATCCTTTTAAAAGCCTGGAATCACATCCATTCAGTCCGTAAAAGAAAAAGAAGCCTAATTTGATAACATTATACATAAAGCGCTTTCTTGACTTAGATATATTTTAGGCATGCCAGTTATATAATACAGAACAAGCAGGGGGAAAGGACTTGATCACATTCAGATGATACTAAATTATCTTATGACACAGGCTGTATCTTTTTTACAACAGAAAATGGAAACAACTGTGTCCTTGACCTTCAAAAAGGAATTGACTTCCCTAGCTTAACTATTCAAACAAACAACTGTGTACTCTCTTCAATTCCTGTGATAATTTTGATTTACTGTAAATGACTGGATTTAATGAACTAAATTATGCTATTTAAATGCATTTTGTGAATGGTATTGTAGTTTGTTACTAAGCATTATGTCTATGCTAAAGTGTGCTGTAAATGATATGATATGGAACATATGTGCTGTATTCAAAATTTAACTGTTGCTATGGAGTGCCTTCTTCAATAGGCTCCTTTGAAAAACGAGTTCTTTATTTACCTGGTGAAATGAAGGTGATTTCTCAGCAAACCTCTAGGTCTCACTGACCTTGACAGAATTACAGTGCTAATATTTTCACATGGATGAACTGTTCTTCAATAATTTTTCCCAAATAGATGGCACAAATAGGTTTTCCGTTAATGCCGTGACAGAGTGCGTGTTTTCTAATCTCACTTTTCTTTTTGTTTGAACAAATGTTTATTACAGCGCTTGCAAAATGACTCCCATCCTCATTAGTGGTAACAGGTTTGAGTTCAGAGCTGGATCTCAGGGTCTTGGATGTGATTCCCAGAACTGCCTTGAGCCTGATGCTGCAGAGGCAGCCGGTGCCCAGCTCCATTTCCAGCCATTCCAGTTATGCTCCTGTTGCCGAAACCCTTGGAATACTTGGATTTCTTTATTCTTAAGGCTACAAATTGACTCTGTTTTGCTGATATTGGGGGGTTTTTTTGCACTTCAAGCCAGGTTGATCAGAGCTAAATCCCGAAACTCTGCAGATTCCCTTTAACCAGGCACCTTTTTTCCTTTAATGCCTCTGTGCCAGTCAGGCACACATAGATACTGGTCACAAATTTAGGGTGCTATATATAAAATGCTATAAAAATATTTCTACTGTTTTCAGAAAATGATGGGAAGCTGAGCAAAGCCTCTAGAATTTCAAAGGCTACTTTTAAATTTGGCGTCTCATTTCAGAATTTTCTTCTTTTCTTTTTCTTTCTAGAGAGAAAATGTCAGTAATTTCTGAGAGCAAATAGCTTTGCAAGAAAAATCTGGCAACAACAGGGAAGGATTTTTACAATATCTCGGAACATATCAGTCTTCATTCAACGTGCATTTAATGGGTCAAATAAGGACACTTTTGATGAAGTATTGACCCATACATAATGCCACCTTTTAACTAATTTGAACATCCACAAGAAATTATGTCTGCATTTCATAGCTGTTCATCAACCATCAGCTCCCGAGGAGAACAGCTGAGTTTTCTGAATATGAACTCTCTTGGAAAACCTGGCTGGTTTTAACTATGTGAAATGTGTTATCATTGTATACAAATATAGCAAATATTGTAAGAGGGTTTTTTTAATAGCCGTATTTCCACCAGTGCATAGCACTGGTGGCATTTTCAGATGTGCAAAGGCTCCTCCTGGAGGTCAGTTGTGTTGTCAGATGCTCTGCTCCACACTCAGATGGGTTTTTACAGACCAGCCTGGGTCCCTGACTGTGCCAGGAAATGTACTTATGAAACAAACTGCCAAAAATATAAACGTATGTGGCATGGTTAAAAAATTCATGCTGTAAAGCTCATTCCAAAATGTTTCCTCACCTAATAGAAGTGTGTCTGTTGGTTTGGATGTGTCTGCAGAGGGAGAAAAACTTGAGGGTGACTTTGTATTTCACTTTCTCTTGAAAAAATAAAGACCTGCTGAAGGACAGTGCACAAGTAGCATGGGGACAGTGCTTCCCAAGACCTCACTAAAGCAGGCACACCCAGCATCTCCTGCTGCTGGGAGCTTGAAGACGTAGCAAACGTGTCCAGGAGGATGGAAAATGTTTGGGCTTCAGTGAGGGCAGTGCCAGGAGCAGGATGAGACCCCTGCCCACCTTCCCAGCCAGCAAAGCTCCATGAGAGGATCTCCTCTTCCAGCACTTTTTATTTTGGGTTAATCAGCTGTGATCCCAAAGGATGTGCAGGGAGAGGGTAACGCCTCCCGAGCCAGGAATTGGCACGGCAGGACCAGCCTGCCCCGGGTCCCTGCTCTGCATTGAGAACCATAATTGTGTGAGAGAAGGAGCTATTTTTCAGCAAGTGGCTATCGGATACTTCCCGTGCTGCATATCAACAACCAGATCTTGACCCAGAAATGTCAGTCCCCGCTCAGAGCAGACAAGGAAGCATAATTAGAGATGCTCTGGCAACGTATTTTAGCACTGACGGTGACAATGTTTAAATTTTTAATCAGGCATGTAACATAAAAAGCACATAACATGAAATGTGAAAAGAAAATTGGCAAATACCAACGTGCTGTTTGACACTTTATTTCACTGAAGGAAGTGAACATCAATAAACATTATTTATCATAAATGACAGAGAGGAAGGCATGTTTCTAATAAAAACCTTCCCACTGCAAGGGGTGAATCTCATAAAAACACCCTGATAGTACTGTAAAAGCCATACTGGGCCAGACCACAAAAGGAAACATGGAAATATTTATTGGGAAGCTGTGATCTGCACCCAGATGTGTTCCCTCATGACAGCTGGCTTTGGGGGGCAAAGAGGTGCCAGGACCTTCATCCAGATGAGTCTGACAGTGGGTGACACAAATGCACCTGCACATGTGACACAGCAAATGCCTCCCAGGTGTGAGGGTTGACCCTTCAGGAACTGCATCCCATGGCAAGTTTTGCTCCGAGCTGGGAAATACTGAGTCAGATATTTCTAGCTGGAAATTAGAGACAAACTGAAGAGATGTGGAGGGCTGGGTCCAAGGTACCGACCTGAGGTGCAAATGGGGAGCTGTTGTGTGACCCCCTCACCCCAAAGCTCTTTCCGTTTTAGCAAAGCCTTTTAACTTCAGTGTCTTTGTAAATATTTTTTTCATTTTCTCTTGCCTGAACCCCATCTCTCTTGCCATCACTGCTGGATCTGGGGCTCCACGGAATGAGGTCCTGTGGTGATCTGAGCCTGGACAAGCACTGAGCTCGTTTTACAGGGTAGATGAATGCACCCAAAAATTACTTGAGGGAAGTGCCAATCCAAGTATGCCAAAGTTAGAAAAAGCCTGATTTAGGGCTATTCTGGTCACTTTAATTTGTCTCTGTCATATGCCTGAATAGAGAGTCAGTCTCCAACTGCACGATTCCAGCTGCTGCCACAAAAAAGTACAAACTTAGAGAAAACAACCTCTCTGTGCAGTGCACACTGGGGCAAACAGTCTGTGGTTGCCTGTGAAGCCCATGTGAACAGATGTGCACATTCTGATAATTTTGGAGTGTCCAAGCTCCTCTCTGCCTTCTTGAACTGCAGTTCTCCCTTTCCTTCCACTTGAGAATCCCCTTCTTTTCCAGCCCTATTCCCTGACATCTGCCTCCCTGATCCAGGTTCCTGCCTTTGTCTCCTCACTGCCAGCTCTGGCTCGTTTCTGCAGCAGGGTTCTGTTTCCATGGTCTGTGCTGCTGGGATGTTGCGAGGAAGAGTTGGAAGCCCTGCTCCAGTGCCAAAGCTGTGGGCTGCTCTTCTCTTGCTTGCTCTGATGGGATCATGTTTACGTGGTTGATGGGAGCTGTGAGGAGCAATGTGCTATGCATGGACGACAGAGTCTTTGGAGGATGTTGTGGACAAACCCTAAAACCTCTAAATTTTTTATAAACTTCACCAAATCCAGACAGAGTCAGGAGTTCATTCCCAAAAGCAATGGAAGCCTCCCAGCCAAATTTTAAACACAAACTCTACTGAAGTGAGATCTCCTCAATGAGATTGTTGTGAGATTCTTTTTAATGTGGGCAAAAGAAAATATTTTGCCGTGTCCTTGTTTTAAGAAAGATGTGAATCCTCTCTCTTTTTTTTTCTTCTGAAACCTAGCAAGAGAATCCAGCTTGAGGCAGACAGTCATCATGGGACATTTCATCTCAAATGGGTAAAGGCTGGCAAAGACACGGGCAACTGGAGGCAGATTTATACAATGGGGAGTGTCAGGGAAGCTGAACCATAGGCACTGCTCTGCCCCACTTCTCATGGAATTCACAATAATGCTTTTCATGGGAGCCTGCCTGGATTAACTCCTGGACGATCACAAGCTTGTGTTTTACTAATAATAGCATCATTGGCTAAAATATCTCCATGTTTACTGAGGTTCACATTGCAATTTTGTGTCTCTGTTTTGTCCTGCTTGTTCTCTTTTGTTTTCCATTCCCGTCATGCTGTTACACTAATATTTTCCATCTTGGTTCCAAGGGCTGCCACCGTTAGCTGCTGCACCACGTGAACATTTGTGTCTCTCCATCAGATCTGTGAGGAGGCTGCTATGGCATGGCCAGCTCTCATGGCAGTGTTTCCTGAGAGCAGATGGTGACACATCAGCCCTGTCACCCGAGGCAGCTGGGGTGAGTTCCCTCTCCTGGAAGCATGCACTGTGACCATGGCATGGCTGGAACTGATCAGAAAGTCTGGGGAATTTGGGCAAAGCAAGAAGAAATTCAGATTTTTATCTAAAGATAAGTAGTTTTGATTTCTTTCAAATGGAGGCAATGGATAAAATGCTGCTGTCTGCCCTCACCACCCAGCAGGAGAAGCTGTTGCTACTATCTAAAGGCATCACTGCACCACCCCAAATTAAGTTCCATCACACTGTGCTTGGTGATTATGATAAAGTGTAAATTTGAGTCATGGAAGGAAATAAGAGAGTTTGCTACTGAACTGTTACTCCTGCTTTAGATTTCATGGACTTGGTCAAGCATGAAACAGTTTTTGCTGGACTGAAATCATAACTAAACCCCAGGAATTGATGTTTATCCCAGGTGTCTATCAGTTTTGGGGGCACGGGACTTGAGATCCTTACATTTGGCTTCATGGGGATTTAGATACTGAAGGATTTGGGTCTTAACCTCTGCTCTAGTTTCCCAGCTGAAAGACAGTAGTAATATTTCTCTGCCATACAGCAGAGTCACAGTGAGTAATTATTTCATATTTGTAGAGAATGTGCTCCATATTGCTGATATTATTAACTTCTGGAGCCCAAGATGGAAGTGCCTCTGTGCTATGCAGACCTGATAATCTTGAAATGTAAGGAATATTTAGAAGTTCTGACAGGAGAAACTCTCAGCAAGAAAAAGAAATCCTTTCACAGAGCAAAGATTTTGGGAAATAATGTGGAAGCATCAGTACACAGCAATGCAAGAGGCTGGGTGTCTGCAGAACAACTGGTCTTGCCATGAGCAGCTGAGGCAAAGAAGCCATGAAGTACCTCAGCCTTTTCCTCAGCCTTTGTAACTATGTCTTTTTCCCATCCCTGCTGGGAAACAGTTAGGTATTTAGGTACTTAATATAAAATTTGAAATTTTATTGTTTGCGTTGGAATTTGTGACCTGGCTCACTTTGAGGTATTCAATATGAAGGCTGGTGGTTTTTCCCTTTTCTTGTTTTTATATAATTTTCTATAATTTCCTTCTGCCTTGTGCTATTTTAAGATGTTTAACTTAGTAGCTCCAGAAGAACCATTCACAAATAGTGTTGATCTGTGTTTTGAAAGTTTAACATACACTATCCAATGCACATTTACATACACCACTGAAATCCTGCATTTGGGAAATTAAAACAACAAAACTTGATTGCATATCATGATTTCATATTTTGCAGATGTTAATATTTAATCATATGCAGAGCCATTTAGCTTAAGTGCATTAATGTAACTCATTTAAAAGAGGCCAGTAATTGTCCTATTAACTCCCAGCCTGGATGTTATCCATGCTGCCCTGCTGGTAAGGCCAGAGGGAGAGTCTCCTATTGGCACCCACAGAGATTGCTCTGATCTGTTGAAAATCCTGTTAAAATCTAATTACTTAGGAGAATAGGCCAGGGAATATCTAATGAGCTTCAGGAAACCCACTGAAAGAAATTCTCTTTTAATACAGACTGAAACATCTTCTGTGTTTCAATTACAGTGGTACCACATGAACATAATTACACTTGTATAGAACGGGACTCGTCTTTGTTGTTTTAATTACATATCACTAGATTTTTCTTAGTCATGGAGAAAAAGAATTTGATTCCACATAAAGGTTATATGTTGATGAAAAGCTGGGTGTTAAAATAAATGTAATCTTTGTTTATGATAATTTCTTCTTTGTTTTGTGAGGAAATGTTAGTCAAAGCAGGTCACTGAGGGAAGCTGACGGACCAAACGCACGCTGGGGAGGCCCTGGGAAGGTGAGGATGTTGTACTGATGAGAAAGATTTCAGAGAAGGTCACTCACTTTGCCAGCATGAAATTTGGCCTTACTTTTGTTGTGGTAATTGAAGCTGTTGACATTAAGCTGACAATGAAATCTCATAGCAGCAGCAGCAGCAGCACAACGGACTCCTTGTACCAACAGGGGGGACTGTTTGCAATTTCTTACGCTTGCAGACTCTTAATTTTTTTAATTTGAAAATTCCGGTCCTAATGTGAGTGATATTATCACTGATGGCTTTTTGCAGTGACACAATCGGTTCTGTTACTGCCCAAGATACTGGAACAGGCTCCCCAGGGAACCGGCACAGCCCCAAGGCTTCCAGACCTCAAGAAGTGTTTGGACAATTCTCAGGGACAGGATGGGATTGTTGGGGTATCTGTGCAGGAATGGGAGTTGGACTTGATGATTCTTGGAAATCCCTTCCAACTCAGGATATTCTGTGGTTCTATGGTTCTAATCTATGGACTTTTGTGGCCTTGCTCCATTGGGGAATGAAGAGCACGGGACTGCTCGTGGGTTTGGTCCCTTTGTTGTGGCCGCCAACAACCCTGGAACCAGAGCAGCTGATCCCGACAGCCTGGAGCATTGCTGCTGCTGCTGCTCTATCCGGGCTGTCTGCGGACAATCCACCAAATTTAACGGGGTTAAACCCTGAAGAGATGGTGTGGGCACAGAGGAGGTGGGACACCACGTCTGCCTGCCTGCAGGAACAAGGAATATTTCCCATGTTATTTCTGCCTCAACGCATGGTCACGCTTGCCCCAGAGCAGGGATGGCAGAGAAGCCAGTGAAGGAGTAGGTGCTGGATAAACCCTTCACCGTCCGTGGCCCCAGGTCCCTCACACGCTGTGAGGCAGCGGGGAGGCGGGAAAGCGGAGAGGCGGGAAAACAGAGAGGCGGGAAAACCCTTCCTTCACACACAATCTCAGGCTGCCATCAGTCTGTTATGAGCAATCCCGTGTGAGAACGTGATTCCTACACAGCCTGGCTGCCCTGAGGGGAGGAGGAAGGCTGAGAGAAGCCAAGGAGAGGCAGGCGCCATGTCAGGTGCCTGAGGGTTTGTGAGGAGACAATCGGCCATGGCTGTTTGAGGTAGGTTTGCCCACCCTGCATTGGGCAGTGGTGAATGGAAGAGTCACAGAAACTGATGAAAGGGAAGGGACCCTCAAGGTTCATCTAGTCCAACTTCTGGCCCTGCACAGGCAACCCACCCTGTGCCTGTGAGAGTTATCCAAATCCTCCTGGAGCTCTGGCAGCCTTGGAGCCGTGACCATTCCTGGGGGAGCCTGTTCAGTTCCCGATCACACTCTGGGGGAAGAACCTTTTTCTGATATCCAACCTAAACCCCCTCAGGCCATTCCCTCATGTCCTGTCCCTGGTCACACACAGCAAAGATCAGTGTCTTCCCCACTTCTTCCCCTCACGAGAAGCTGTAACTGCTACGAGTCTCCCCTCAGCCTCCCGTCCTCCAGCTGCACAGACAAACTGCCCTCAACCTCTCCTCACATGGCTTCCCCTCACGGCCCTCCGCCATCTTTGTTGACCTCCTTAGGCTCTTCTTAAATGGTTTAATGTCTTCCTCGTGGAGCCTGGCTGGATGTACAGGTTGGTGCAGTGACTGGTAGAGGTGCCCTCAGGGAGCTGACGGCCCTGAGCTGGGAGGTGCTCTGACATTCCAATATGGGAGCTGACTGTGGTCCCACAGAGTGAGGAATGTGAGGGGAAATTCTCCTCAGAAGTGACACAAAGCTACAAACAGAAGTAATACAGATTAATCCCCACTGTCCACCACTTCAAACTCCCACACAAGGTTTTAACCTGTGGGAAACTATTGCAGTCAGTTTGGTGGAGAGTCAGGGCTGTGGAACAACTTAAAAAACCATGGAAAAGGCTGCTATGAGCCCGAGTAGCCTTTGGGGCTGTTTTGACTTCACAGAAAGTTGGACTAGAGTTTGCAAAATGAGGGATCCACATAACAAAATCTTAATTCTGTTTTCCTTGTTTCAGATTGTGCACAACCTCAGGACTGTGCTGCTGTTTTTGCTTCAGAGGTCACCCCAATGTCTTCCTCTCTGTTTGACTGGCAGACCAAGGAGAGCTAACTCAGGTAGTGTACACAATTCCTATCAATTCATATCTGATATGGAGCTCTATGTTTTAATGTCCATATATTTTAATAGCTGACTATATTTTACAAGTGTGACTCTCTTGCTTAGAATATAATTTTTAATACTGCAACACAGATAAAGAAATGGGAAACATTATCAAACTCCATTCTGGATGATTCCAGTAGTATTTCTAATGAAGACAAAGTAGTCATATTTTCTTAACGTATTGGTGGTTGAACATGAAAGGTCAGAGAATAAGTTGCAGAGCCACAGGTTTATAAATTTGAACCATTTAAAAAGCTTTTCTTAGAAATTTGAGTGATAAATCTTTGTGCAACACATTGTAAGCATATTTACTGTGTTCCTTCCAGCTACCAAATACAGTTGAGTGGGATTGCATCCATTATATTTGGTCTTCATGGAAGTGAGGTATTTGTTGCCTCATTTGACTGCATGCAGGAGAAAAATGTGCTTTCTCCAGCTGAACTCCCACTCATCGGCCTAGAATTTGAAGGCCAAGTGCCTTATAAGTCCCATGTAAAATCTATCCGTAATATTTCTCACTGCATCCATTTAAATACCTTTATACTATTAAGATGCACATTTGGCAGGGAGAAGGAAATGAACTCAGGGAAAAATATTAAGATTTGGCTGAACTGTAAACTCCATATCAGTAATTGGTCCAAACTTTGATTTTGCTCGTTTTAAACCACAAAACCTAGATTTTCAGATTCTGAGGCTCAGCTTCATATAGAATTGCAGAGTTCTCAAATATCCTACTCAGCCCCTTGGGTTGGAAAACCACTGGAGGTGATCCTGGCACAGCTTGAGTTGTGGTGAGAGCTAAAGAACCAGAGGAACCTCCCAGGCACTGCAGTCAAATTCACTGAGTGATTGTAGTTTAAGCTTCTGCAGTCTCTTTCCTGAGTGTCATCCTTAAAAGGTGTCACATAAAAAGGGTTATTTTACCTACAGAATGAGCAAAGGAGTTTGGAGACTGCAGAGACTTGAGGGAAGATGAAACTCATAGACGGGAGGGGGGGAAAAAGAAAGGTCAAAAGTGGAAAGGAGGGATGAAAATGGCCACTGTGAAAGACAGAAAAAAATCACTGGAAGTGTTCCCACCCCCACCCAGCATCTTGGCTCCCGTTCTGTGTCAAGTAATTTCTTTGGAAAAAGAGCCAGTCCGAGTACATTGCTGCTCAAGCCCGAGTGAGTGCGTTATAAAAATGGAGAGTAGCATGTAAATCATTCATGGGGACGGGGAAATAAATAACCCTTTATGCCCATATAAATACTTATCAGATGTTCATAAGGGGAATTTACATGGAGTTTTATTCAGTACTGTCAGCCATTCCTCTGTCTTCCATCATTCCTGCCGTGAAGACAATTCAAAATATGGTGGTGGAGAGAGAAACCTCTCCACCAGCGGATCCGCAGCACATCATGAGGAAAGCTCTGAACTTGCCCTCAGTGCTGCTGTTATTTTTATTATGGCTCTTAGCCGAGTGAGATCATTCTTCCTGGTTTGCCTCCCAAGAAATAATGGGAAGCAGAATGTTTAGCCAGTGGATTGATTCAGTGATCTATTAGTCTAATCCTGACTCTGCCAATCATCTACTGGGTGACTGCAGGCGAATCACGTCACTTCTTTTGTGTCTCTGTTTCCTCTCTGACCTTCTGCCTGCCTTGTTTATTTGGACTCTAAGTTATTGAGGGCAAGGGCTGCCTCTTTGCTGTTTGTGTGGATGGACCATGTCTGGTGCTCTGGGACCTCTGCGAGGCTCCATCTCCAATTGGTGCTGCGTGTAAATAACAACATTCAGCCCCTCCTCTGGAGGTCACGGAAAGAGAAGGAGTTGGCTGTTGTATAAACTGGTGGCAAACTGGAAGGACATGAGGAAGAGCCTCTGCCATGAGCTGTTTTGCTGGGTGCTAAACAGGCACAGAGCACAAAGGTGTTCCCTGGCCCACAGGTCACGCTGTGAGGCCACTTTGACCATCATGAGTGGCCAGAGGGCTCAGCACCAGGATTCAGGATTTAGGGACTCCTCCTGAATGTCAGGGACTGAGCCATACACAGCAACAAGGCAGATCCACGCCGAGTGGCAAATGGAAAGGAAAGTGACTGACTTGGTCTAAAATTAGCCCATATTTGCCCAAATTATGTGGTGTTTTATTGCATCTGCTGTGAACAAGGAACTCCTGCAGGCCAGGTGGAAAACTGGCTGCCCAGCCTTGGGTTGTTCAGCTGAGCCCTCAGGTAACAGCTACAATTCCCAGAAGGATTGGGCTGAAAATTCTGGGAACTCCATGTACTGGCAAGATCCATACCTGCCACCAGGGCTAGACCAGAGATGTTTGTCATCAGTGGCAGTGCTGCCTTTTCCCAAGGGTTCTTTTAACCATCATTTTGGTTTTGAAGCCCCTCTTGTAGGCTCAGGAGTGACACCAGCATAAGGTAAGTTTTGGTTGCTCTTGGCATTCCCTTAGTAGAATATTCCTCGTGGATGCTGTTGAAAACTTGATAATTTTTTTTTTTAATATATGGCTTTATTTTTGATAGGCCTGATGCTTTTTCTGGGCTATTTGAAATATCAGATTCTGGATGTCTCTGAAAGTATCTCTGTTCTGGTGGAGATCAGAAATGGAGATGAGGTGTGAGTCCCACAGTAGAGCCTGGGATTTCTTTACCTGAGGGATTCCTTTCTAGTCCCTGGAAAAGGTAGTATAAAATATGAAAAGAAGGGGATGACCTTGCATTTTTCTCCATAGCTTTTAATATGATTTTTTCATTATGTTTCTGTGTTTATGTAATTCAGCCTCATCTTCCAGTGACTCCTGTTAATTCTTAACTATAACCTAATAGTTAAGGTAAATTTTGTTTTTTGAATCACCCAATTCAGTTACCATTTACTTCCAAACACAAAATTTGACCCATGAAGAACGAAAAAAATAACAGGTTATATCCCTTTGTTAAAAATGAAATAAGAAAATTGGAATGATAGATGTTGTTTGATATTTTCCTGATGGGATGATTTATTAAAATTGGAGCTAGGGATGTTCAGAGGTAAAGGAATCTTCTGAAATCATAGGGTGTAAGTATATTATAGAGCAATAATTTGGGTAATGTTATAAACCTGCTGAATGGGAATTTATGGAAGCAGATCCTGATAGTTTTAATGGGAGAAACAAGCATAAATCCCTGTGCAAGAAGATTAAACTAAACTCTCCAGTTTTAATTATTGGTGACATCACTTTTTTATTTCATGTGTCCTACTTGGTAAGGGAGCCTCAGTACAACTCCTCAGGCAGACTGGTGAGCAAAGGTTTGTGAGAGCAGCCAGTGCCTCTCCTTTTTTGAAAACCACCTCCAAATTACACGTGTTTGTTTTATTATCCATAATAATCCTCCATGAGGAACCACCAGCTCACAAAGATGTTGTCCACACTGGACTGAGAAAAAAGGACCAACCCAGCCTGTAAACCTGGGTTAGTTTTGTATTTCTGGAAAATGATGTCAGGAAATATCCTCAGCTGACATAAATCAGAAATATCCCATTGAAAAACTTCAGTCATCTTATTAATTCACTTGAATTTTATGGTGCTACACTTATTTCTGCCACATGACAGTCTGGCCCATCACTTTTGCCATTGCCAAAGACTGACAATAGTTAAAAGCTAACACAGTTTTATTACATGTGTGTGTGTGTGTGTGTGTGTATATATATATGTATATATATGTGTGTGTACTTCATGGTCTGTAAAGGAAACATAAAGTCAAACACTTGGAAAAAACTGGTTTAATGTTAAAGCAAATTTAAGCCTGAAATCCAAACTCTGATTAAATGCTAAAAGGTTAGATAAATAACTTTTAAATTAATTGTGTGTGTGTATGCATCTGTGTGTCTTTTATTTCTTGATATGTTTCCTTATAATACCTTTGCCTAATATCTGAAGTAATGATTGCCTTTCTCTGATATCTGTGGATTTACAATTTTTGCAGAGAAGTAAATCAGACAGAAATATAAACATAAAATACAGTGATTAAATGTAAAAAATTAAGTACCTTGAATCAAAAATAGTAAGATCATTGCTCTGAAATTAGAAGAGATTCATCAAAGTAAAAGTAACTGTGACTAAGGACTATGAAAATATAAAGGGACTGACATATGTGGTAATAGGGCAATTAAATCCTCAGCTTTTTCACTGTGATGATTTTATAGCATCTTCTTACTGTTGCCAGTTTGGAAGCTGCCAGCAAATATTTTCTTAATTGCAAAAGGAGACAATATGTGCCCCACTGTTTCATTCATAACATTTGATTAAGTTAAAGAGGCTGCACTTCTATCTGGGAGAACAAAGAGTTGGGGATGGAAATAGCAAAGACACATTGTGCATTTGAAAAAAGATCCCAGGAACAAATGATTAACCAGAAATTTTACAGGGAAAAAAAGTCTACTTGTCTTGACAGAATAGCCTGATCCTGTAATAAACCCTCCCAAAGTCAACAGTTCATAAAGTCTTTTGTTCTAGTAAAAGGGTCTTTAATTTTTAACACAAACTCACACTTTGGTATGCATGAGCTTAAGTAAAATTAGAAGACATGTATATAATAGGATTTAATGGATTATCATCTGCATTTTCCAAAGATGTCAGCTTCTCTCGGCTCTGATGGAGTAGCACTTAATGTAAATTTAATTTGAAGTGATGTATGGAGGGCTTGAGGTGGTACTCTGTGATTCCCTAACTGCCTGGAGAGGCTCTGTGGGTAGCATCTGGATTTGGCTGCTCCACATGCCCAGCAGCATCTACTAACTAGGATTAATGAGGTGGCCTGTTCACCAGTGATCCAAAGGAGGTATGCTACATTTACTCCCAACAATATGAATAGGAGGGCCAGTTTCCTTTGGGGGCACACTGTTTGATGAAACTTAATGATGGTCTCCATATTAGGTGTAATAAATATACTGTATAGAAAGCACTTTTGCTTTGTCAGATTTAAATGTTATTTAATCATAAAATGGTGTTTGGCTTAGCGGGGCTGAGTTAAAGCTCGTAATGGCCTTGGATGACATCTTTAAAGCTAATATTTTGCCTAAGTTGGGAAATAAAGTACCAACTTAAAAGATGTAGTATTTACCTTTGAGACAATTTTTTTTTGTTGTTGTTCAGTTTGGGGAAGAGAGGCAGGAAATCTGTGCTTGCTTGCAAAGTTGTGAGGGGGTCTTAAAAAATATTTTTGCTCTTACCTCAATGTGTTTGTGTAGAAATCAACAGTGATTAACTTTTAAGCAAAACTTCTCTGTGTGGTCTCAGCCTCATTTACGCGTCAGAATTGTATTTTGCCTTTGTGTCTAACTGAGCATTGAATGAATTCTCAGCTAATTTCAAATTCCCTTTGTCATCATGGTTTTCAGCCAAAAGTCTATAATAAATGGTCAGAAGATGAGCTGAGACTGAATGAATAGTGAGTGGTATTCATCAGCCAAACATAGAGTCCAGATCCAATTATATGTATTCATTAAGTGATAATGATATCATGGTCTTTAACTAGGAAGAAAAGAGTGTAATTGAATAATAACAGTTGTACAATCCCAGCGGAACACACTTTCCATCCCAGCACAGCGACCCTCGGGGATGATGCAGAATTGATGGAATTCTATTACTCTTTGATAGATTTATTATGAAGGGCTGAGTGGACTTGCTACTCCACTTTGTCACTCACACTAATCAGTATCGTAAGGCCCCGAGCGTGCAGGCTTTTGTATCCCTTTGACAAAGACAAGGTTAGGGGAGGATGACAGACACCCAGACCTTTACAAACCCATACCGCAAGATGAAATGGGCCAGCTGAGCTCTGAGCTGGGACAGAATTTTAATTTGTTTATCAATGGCTCACATGTGCAACACCATAAGGATATTTGTCAGAGGAGTAACACTGAAGCTAAACTCTTTTGTTTGGCAAGTGGAGCTTGGAAAAATATTTATTGAACTGTAAAAAACAGGCTAAATGAAAGGAAGGTGAAAAGTCTAAATGGAGTGGAAAATAACTTGCATTACTGTGCATAAAGTATGAGGAGGATGGGTATCTTTGTCTATTTTTGTTTGTTTCTGTTGAAGGAAATTTGCTCACAAACTACAGTCTGATCTCTTGTTGATTTACATTCTGGGGGGGACTCAGATAAAACACAAGTGGGCAAAATGAATTTCAAGTGTTGCTTTTTATTGCTGTTTATATATAAGAAGCTTCCAGTTCAGGCAGATGGATTGCTCTCCTGCTTTTTCACTATTTAAAAAACAGCAAAATAAATAAAATACCCTGGCCTTAAAAGCTGAAACTTGTAAATACAGTCTTGGATTTATAAAAACAATCTTGTATGTGTTCAAGCGTGGCTGTTTCTCCTATCCATCGTTCCCATTCAAATGCAGGCAATAGGCTCTGTCAGCATGGTCAGTAGCTATCAGAGCCCTCTGGATTCAGGGAAACAGACAATTTGTTGTGCTTCTGATCCCAACAGGAGCTGCAACCAACATTGGCATAAACAAGGCAGTGCATAGGAGCCTGCTGCCAGGGTTTGTTTTTTGTCAGTGGTGTTGAATGATAGATATTTCCATCCTTTTCTTCTCTCTGAATTGCTTTCCCTTGGCTTTTTTTAGAGTGCCATTCTGCATTCTAAGAGGCACTTGACAATTCAGTGTCTGGGTTCAGCATTGCTGTCCATAAAAACAAATAAGTTGAGCAGGGCTGTGTCCTGTGTGGCATTGCCCTGCCAGTGCCTCTGTCCCTGGTTGGGATTTGTGTCAGAGGCAGCACAGGCAGCTGTGACCACAGCAATTGCCTGGGCTGGCTTTCACTGTGGGCAACAAGGAGCAGGGATACCAGTGACCAGAGCAGAAAGCATGGAGAACAACCTTAGTTTCCCACATTTTGTGCTGTGGATTCTCTCTGTGGGGCTCTTCTCCCACAGAAGCTCTTTTATTTTCCTCTCCAGCTAGAGGTACAATTGTGGCTGTGGAGCTTGGTGGCCCTGCTGGGTACATCTAAACAGCCAACTCAAGATGCATCTGGAGCCTGCGAGGACCTTCCCATGCTGGGCGTTACCTTGCCAAAAACACCAGTGAAGGGAAGATGACCCAGGTCTGACCATATGTAGCAATCACAGCACAGAGCTGCTGGCTGGCGAGTGCTTGGGTGCGGTGCCCAGGCACAAACCTGATACTGTATCAGCACAGCTACCGAGTGGTTTATGTTTTGTCTCTCTTCTTCCCTCTGTATAAATAATTCTGAGACCAGGCAGTGGATCCTTGCTCTCTTCCAGGACCTGCCACAACCATAAACTCTGTGTTTACTGAATTTATTTGGTTAAGGTTCCAGTGTGTGAGTGAATATTTCGGAACTGGATATGACTGTGCTACAAATCGGAGCCCTGTGACAACAGCCCTTCCCTTGCTCAGTACAGCCCAGTGTCTCTTTTTGGGCTGCATGATGACAGCTTTCCCATCCAGGCACTCTTTTTTTTACTTCTTCATCTTGCACAGTCATGGGCACGAGGAACAGATGGCAGTGTTCTGCATCTGTTTTGCAAGAGGAAGCCCTGAAAATTCTGTAAATGGAGCACAAGAAGGGTAATCCTTTTCAGTGCCAACTATTGTGATGACAGCCTGGAATCTCGCAAACCTCTGCTGCCTCTCCCAGGGGCTGGCACAGCTGCCTGGGAACAGCCACCTCCTGCCCTGCTGTGCTTTGCTGCCCTTCCTCGGCACGTGGTGATCAACAGGCGCAATCAGGTGCAGGGGGTGTGACCAGCACGGCTCCCACAGGGACGGTCCCCGCAGAGCAGATGTCACCAGCAGCTTTCTGCTGCTTGACCAGGTAACCCCCCGGTGTCTGCCCAAAGACCCGAGCACCCTGCACAAGCTGGGTTCCTCCCAGCCAGATGGGCACCGGCGCGGGCAGGGCAAGGGCCTCGTGTGGGCAGGGAATGTGGTGGAGCTGGGCAGTCTGAGCAGCAGGGGTGGCACAGCGTCCTTCTCTCCGAACACCTTCAGCGCAGGGGGACGAGAGCAGATCCAGCTGGGAGGGGAGTTCACTCTCTTTGCTGCCAGGAGAAGGCAATGGGTTGGGTCTCTTGGCACTTACACCCCCCGAGGTCAGTGGAGCTCCCCTGATACTCACTGCTGGAGCTGAAGGCAGAATCAGCCCCCCTGGATTTTCAGAGGTTTCAATCCAGGCAGGATTCATCTCTGGATACAGAGGTGCTCAACACGCAGGCCAACGAGGATCTTTGAGCTGGATGTTGTTTCATGGCAGATATCAAAATCATTAATTTTGGACCAGATGTTTTGTTATAGATGCCATCAAGCTCCTTGAGGAGCAAGGGTTCATATTCCTAGGAAAGACCAGCTGCAGGGAACAATCTGTTCCTTCGGGAACTCCACAGTGCTGTAGTGGAGGAGCCCCAGCCCTGCTGGCACGGCTGGTCCAGGCTGTTCGAGCTGCAGCTGAGTGAGGTGGGTGTCTGCACTTCTGCCAGCAAAATGGTGTGGAACTTGTTCCTGTGCTTGTCCTGGGATTTACTTCCCACAAGACAGTACAGTGTACACTAGCTGACTTATCTGTGAACCATGGAAACATTTTGAAAAGGTAAAGCAGACAGTACACTGAAGAATCATTTGTCACCAGTAATTGCAGGCAGTCAGAAAGAGCAGGGAGAGTATATGAATCATGACGTAAAAACAGTGAAGGGCAGGCATTTAGTCTGGTCTGTGGCTATAAGTGCAGTGACACAGGTTAGTCCTGGCATGATATACAAATGTTATGTGCAGAGGGACAAGTACAATGAATAAAGAATCCCCGTTTTCTCATTATCTCATGCAGCAGAGAGGTTTTTTACTTCACACATAACTCATAACTTTTAGTAGGCAGGAGATGGCTACATTGAATTAGTGGGAACATTTTGTTTCCTGAATTTAAATATTCTCCCTGTGACAATTTATTTCTAGTGTAAAATCCTGGTAGGATGCAGAGAGACGGGGAAATTAGCCTGAGCAGCCATTTCAGCTGGCCAGGGCTGGGAACCACAGACCCACCACCACCAGATCCTGGCAACTTGACTGTGGCATCACAATCACATCACAATGATGTGACCATCAGGGAAAAATATTGATCAGGTTTGGTAATTTCCTGGGCTATAAACAGGGTAACAGCTCTAAATAAGGAGTGTCAGGAAAAAAATAGCAAACAATTAGAAACAAACCAGACAACACATTTTTTTGTTACATTTTTGCTTCACAAATGGGTGTTTCCATTCTGAAACATTAAAAATAATAAAATCCATGCAACTTAGATAAGGAGAGAGGTATATTTGGATCTAGAGGGAAACCCATCATTGGAAAAGGAACAGCTGAGTGAGTAATTGTGTACAGTGCTATTGCTTATGAATTTGTTATAAAGGCAGACAGGAGCGGGAACTTCTTAGGTCTGCTTCAGGAATTTATTATTTATGGGCAAACACATGCATGATACATAGTAACTTTTAGTCATTCTGTAATTCTCTCCACTCAGACATCTCAGAATGATCTGTAAATGCAGGTAGAGTTATTAGCTCCATTTCAGAGGCTGGCCAGCAGTTGTCCACAAGGAATGGCTGGGTTGAGGTGCAAACGTAGGACCTTGAAGTTCCAGTGCAGAATTGGACAAAACATCTGTGAGTGGGGGATAAATTGATATCTTTCACTCCAATTTTGCATCAAGGTAACTCAAGGGGCTGGCACTTCTGGTTCACAGTCCAATTTGGATTTAGCCAAAGCAATTGAAAAGGTTAGCACCATTGTTTCTCCCCCATAAAAACGTGACAGACAATTTTCAGCCTAAAATATTTGTGTAATCATATGAAAAACAAGACTTAAAAATTTAAAGTATCCGCAACCTATCAAAAATAAATGGTATTGGGTAGTGGAATAAGAAATTAATGGCTAAGCTTGATCAGGGAGCAGTCCGTCAGTTTTCCCCTTTCTGCTGACAGCCAGTTGTCCTGGTGATTCCTGTAAATGGGCAGCCCAAGCTGAAAGTTCTCATTTACAAATGAAAATGGGAGGGGAAAAAAGTTCCCAGAAAGTTGAAATATCCTGGTTTGACATTTTCAGAGCAAAAAGTGGAAATTTCAAATGTTGAAATTACTTTTCATTTCAAATATTCAAATTCTGTATTATATTTGAATGTTGTTAAGAGATAAAAAGGTCAAATTCTAAAAGGCCATGTTAGAATTATTGTTTCAATTTTGCACTGAAACTATTTCCCATGTTGTACAAATTTTCCTTCATTGAAAATTTCAGGTTTCATTTCTGATCGTAACAAAGACAAATGTTCAAACTTCAAAATCCTCTGCTCAGCTCTTCTCTCTCTTTCCTCAGAATGGTTCTCAGCTTGAGTTGTGAGAAGCCCAGTGGAATCAGCCAGGAATTTTTAGGAACAAAAAAACATTCTTAAACCAAGCCATGAATTATCTTTTTTGGAATTCACAGACAGAATCTCTGAATCAGAACTTTCTGTTGATGGATAAAATAATAAATAAATCCCAAGCTCCATCAAACCAGACAGGAAAAAAATCCCAGTCTCCATTTTTCCTCAAGTTTTTTTTTCTGTATTAAGAAAAAAAAAAATTAGGAGTCAAGGGTCTTTATAGATGTATTTGTGTATGTTTATTTTCAGTTTCTGCTTTACTCTAATTACCAGGCTTCCATTTCCAATCTTGAGATTACAGACATCAGTTCCTACCTGGGGCTGGGTCATTCATCCTTTCCATTTGGTCTGGAGTTGGCTGTCATCTCTCCTGTCTTCTCTCTTGAAATGTGGATTTTCCTGGCTCCGATCTTTGCTGTAATTGGGTTATTGTCAGGTTATTTCTATCTCAGATTTTGTGGTGGTGCAAATCTGCACAAAACCGCAAGTCTGACCTTTGGTGGAGCTGAAATCTCGCCTTCATCTGGGCCTGCATTCTGCACAAAATTTTGTAATCCATTAGATTTCTTCCTTCTCCTCCATTGCCACGTTTCTCCTTTGTTAAGCAGTTGCAGTAGCTGCCTTTGAAGTGAAGGATCCAGCTCCAAATCTTACTGTTTTACAAGGGAAAAGAGATTTGGAATGTCAGGTCTTTTTCAGCCTTAACAATAACATCGCTGCCAGCAACTCTATAACAAGGACTGTTATACTCCCACTCCTACTTAGTGGCAGAAATTGGGCTGCTTTATGTTCCTGCTCAGACATTTCCATTCATCTCTGCCTTGCTTTTAATGGCCCAATCTGTACGGCTCTCGTTAGTCAGTGTTTACGTTCATGGTCCATTTGGGTGGAACGATTTCTCACCTGAGAGCTGCACAGCCACTCTTCTGCTCGGGGCTTGTGCACTGAGTGGATTTTGTGCTGAATTTGGCTATGGGTGGCCTCGTGCTTTAAGATGTTTGTGGGTCTAAGGGCTGAGTGCTGTTGTGGCAGCAGCAGCCTGGCTGGCAGGGGATGAAGGGTAGAGGCCGGTCCTGGAGCTCAGCTCTGTGTACTCTGTGTGCACTTTTCCCTTCAGGGTTGCTTCAGAGAGAATTCTGTGGGTAATCTAGACACATACATAGATGAAGGTTATTCTGAGTATCAGATCGTCCTGTTTTTGCAGGACTCTAGAAGGAGGTTGGGAAGAGAGGTGGAAGAAAAGGAAAGGATGAAAAAAGACTTTCTGAGCTTATTATAATGTATCAAATGGGGCATAATCTCAATTGGTTTGGGCATGGTGCTGATAATGCCAAGGTTGTAGGATCAATCTCTGTCGGGCTGTTCACTTAAGAGTTGGACTTGGTAATCCTTGTGGGTCCCTTTCAGCTAAGAATAGTCTGTGATTTCATATGAAGAAAGCAACCCTAAATATTTTTACCCTGAGATTGGATTAGTTAGTAAGAGCATGGTGCTGATAACACCAAGGTTGGGATCAATCCCTGTACGGGCCATTCACTCAAGAGTTAGACTCAAGATCCTTGTGGGTTCCTTCCAGCTCAGAATATTCTGTGAATCTTCTTCTCCTGTGGCTGCCAAGCACTCCTTCCTTTTCATCTGTGGAGTTTTCCAGCCTCAGATGGAGCTGAAAAAACAAGTTAATATTTTTATTGCCAACAAATAACCCATCAGAGGTGATTTTTGAAGACAATCAGAACACAGTAACTTACCCACCAAAGGGTGGCACCTGCAACATGCAGGTGTAACTGTAAAAACTGACCATTAACCATTTTATTTCAGCTAAAATCTTATTGAGCAGCTGTTAATTCAGAATTATTTGGGTTTAGATTTTATTTGGTGTTATTTTTTTGGGGGGGGGTTAATTTGGATGGTTTTCTAATTGACATTGATTTAAATTGTGTATCTCAGCTGCTGATGTAATTTAAATTTAATAAGAGTTATTATAGAATAATTAGATACCAAAGGACTACTAAGAATATTTTTTAATTTAGCAGTGATACTACACACTGATAAACACACTCTTAATAATCGATTGATCTTAAATCACACAGCATTTTTGTGAAACCTTCATTTAATGTGATTCAGATATAATTTAAACTAAATCAAAGAGATACTCAGATATCTATTACTGTAGAACAGCAATTTGTCTTGCCAGCATGATCTGTGGAACAGAGAGGCTTTGCTACATCTATGATCAGCCTTTCACATGTTTAATTTTCTGCTCACCATGTCCTTTAAGTGGCTTTATAATGCAAATAAATTATAATAATGGTATTATTTTTCTCTGTGAAGGGTTTGGATACCAAATATCAGCTTGTAAACTCTCTGTAGCTCCAAACCTGAAGTCCATGAACAAAATCCTACTTCAGTTAAGAGCTTGAAGGATAGGCCTGGTTTTCAGGGAGTTGTTGATGTTTTTGTGAGGGGCAGCTTGAAGGTACAGAGCAGAATTTCTCAGCCAGCCAAAGGGTCTGAAAAGACAATCAAGGAGATCTGAAAACTGAGAATGTTGTTGTAGTCTGAGGGAAAACCTCCTCTTAACCTTCTGTTCTCTCATCCTCCATGCTTAAGTATTCTCTGTCAGCTTTGCAAATCCATGCACAGGGACATTGCCCCAACCCCCTGTTGTTACCCTTGGGACAGGTGGAGTATCTTCCTGTGGGGTTTTAATGCAGCACAAACCTCCCCAAGCCAGAACAGGTGTGAATGTCTAATTGTGTGTGCTTGTCCCTCTAACATGACTTAACCTTGCAGCCAGCAAGTGTTTGTGTCAGAATCTCATGGCATTGGGTCAAGGCATTGGGATGTTTTTAAGAATCCCTGGATCTGAATTCCTGTGAATTTAAGTCATCTCAGGGTCAGAGGGGCTGCTCAAACAAAGCAGATCTGGGTTGTGGTCGCTGCTTCCTTGGCAGGTTCAGCTCTCAGCCTTGAGCTCCAAGAGCACAACTGCTGCTGTAATGAGTCATTAACCAGCTGGGTCAGATGAGCCTGCTTCAGAGAACCTGCTACTAAAACTCGTTAGGCTAATGAAACCATCGGCCAGGCCTGCACTGACCAGGGGCTACCTGGACACTTGTGTTGGCTGCTCCAAGGGGGCCTGAATCTCCAGTGGGTGTTGTGGGAGCAGGGAAGTGCAGCAGCCTGGTCCTGTGCCAAGTCACCCTTCCAACAGCATCCTTACTCCTTCCTTCTGCACAGCAGAGCAAATATCCTGATCTCAGGGTGTCACACAGGCTGGTTGGTGTTTATCCTGCTCACACACTGCTGCCTGAAGGCTGCATTTATCCCAACCCAAATGTGTTGGGATTCCCTGTGCCAGGCTGTACTTGAAGTGAAGGGATAACTCATGTCCTGTAATGCACTGTCAGACATTATGAAGAGGGAATATTAGAGACAACAAAGTATTTGTTGTCCTAAAACTGGGAGGGAACTGCAGCAAGGGAAACTTGGAAGATTTTAGCCTGTTTTGAAAATGAATTTATACATGACAAATGGTGACATTTATAAGCTGTTGGAGAAGGCCCTAAAATAAAGAGAATGGAGGTCAAAAATATGAAGACCAGCCTGGAAAGAGATCAGGAGGAAAGACATGAATAGCAACCCCCTCCCTGAAATGCAGAGAACTAATGCAAGACAGCCAAGAACATTCCTATTGGTGGGTTGGTTTTTGCTCTGACTCTTCCCAGAATGTTTCATTTAGTTCTGCTGCTTCACAAAACTCTGTTATCACACAGCTGGATTGTGTGTGTGTGTTTTAGACAAAGGTCTCTAGAGCAAATCCTCACAGCTCAAGGTGAAGTTCTGCCTTCAGAGGGGTTCCTGGCTCACCAACGCTCCTCAGCTTCGTATGGAAAACCAGGACAGGCTCAAGAAGAGCATCAAGGGATGCACGAGAAGCTGACACTCCATAAATAGAGTTTGGGCTGTTAGGTTGGGTGTTTTTATATCTAGGCCTTTGGCTTGAGAACTCCCAACATCCAGTGAACATTCAGTATTGGCAGAATCACTTTTCAGGAGGGAATTACCGAAAATTCTTTGAAATCTAGATGTTGTTAATAGTTATTTACTATAATTTTTTTTTAAAACTTAAACTAAAGCATATCAGATAGAACTGGGAAGCTGATTGTGATTGGAGGTGGGGACACTTCTGAGTCAGGGTAGTCAGTATCTTCCTTTCTGTATCTCTTGTGCCCTAATGTAGAGATGCAAATAAACACTGTACATGTGGTATGTGAGAGCTTGAAGTGTGAAAACAAGGTCTTGAAAACCTCGGGGACTACCTTTTGCTTTTGTTTTAGACAGTCCTGGCATCTTGGCTGCAACTGGATTATTACTTTCACTCTTGCTGCATTCTTGTTGAGGTCTCAGTGAAATACATTTTTCACTTTCCCTTTGGAATAGCTGACACTATTGTGGTATCACAGTATGCTGCTAAATAGCTGATTCCTGCTCTCTGTGTGGGGCTGTATTTCTCAGGAATCTCAAATAAATCTTCAAATAGAGAATGCTGCCTAATATCAAATTATCATTAGAAATACAGATCTGGTGAGCCCATTAACAGTAGCATAAAATGTCAATAATATGCTCAAGATTCTTTAATGTATAAAACAAATCCTTTCACAAAGGGAAATCACTCTCTGGCACATGAAGTGGCTGTGGACAGAGAACTGTACCCCACAATATTTTGTTGTTCTCAAGTGGATCCTATTTCCTCTGAGATTTGAGTGTGGTCTAAATGGCAACTTTCTGTAGTTTCCAAGACCTATAACCATTTCTTCTCCCACTTTATTTTAACAACTCCAGTAAATCATGATCTGCTGTGACTGGGGAGTGTTAGAGCTGTGGGGTTTGTAAGCACAGCAAAACTTTCTTCACTGCTGGTTAGCACAGATGGAAACAGAAGCAATCCAGAGCATGTCAAGAATGCCTCTCTCTCTTGCATGGATAAGCTTAATAAGGCAAACCTGTTGCTGAAGGAAGGCACTCAACTGATTCCAGAAGCAATTAGGAATTGCAGCAAACAAATAAGCCTTGGTGATTTGAGTTACTTGGGTGATCCACCTGATTCATCTGCTAAAAAAACATTTCCCTTAGTTATAGACTTGTTATTATCTCACTGAGTTGGAGCAAGAGCTTGCAGAAAATCACTTCTCTTTATTCATTTTCAGTGTTACAATAGCTGCTGATAACTCCAGTAGGACTGTTAGGAGATGTGGATCAGGGTTATGAAAATCAACAGAATATTGGGATGCCCAGATGCAGAAGTCCAAAGAAGACCCTGATTTTTTCCATAAAGTGCTAAGTTCTATTTTTCTGAGGAAAAAAAAAAAAAATTTTAGTGGTGCACAGGACAGTGGGATTTGGCTGTTAGCCAAACTGGCTACTACTTTTTATTCTTCTCTAAAATAAGTTTTCCAAGCTCTTTATGGGTTATTGCTGCATGAGATGTGATCAGTGCAAGAAGCAGAAAGAAATTTGGAGTAATTCTTTCTTCGTGTTCACATAAGTCCCTCTGGCTGGATGTTTATTGGATCATACCTGTAGTTTTATAAGAGATAAGTTAATGGATTTATGTAGTTAATTTTTATGGAAGTTTAATTTTTGTTAAATATATACTGTATTAATATATATACCAGCCAAAGGAAGGGCAAATGGAAATCCTGTTGTCTGGCCAACAGAGTTCTGCTGCCAACTCTGTGAGTATTGCTGGAGAAACCAGAGCTCTAAAATGATATTATAGAGCCATAATTCAACTTTAATCTACTTTAAAGAAACAAGCTACTTGATTTTATATTACAGGAAAATAACCCCCAACCCTACATTCAAAGATATTGCAGTGAGAGAGTCCTGCAGAAAAAAAAAAAGGGAGTTAATGATTTTAATGATATTATCTGTAAGTGCTGTGCTGTAATATAAAATGGAGCTAAATTAGAGTTCTTTGATGCAAACTTAATTCTGGTATTCCTGAATGGGAGTGTGAGAGTTGATGATTTTAAAGCTGATTTTATTATCTCTGTGATTTCCTGGGCTGTTAAGTAGACAAAGTGGGTCTAACTGGAAAAATCTCGTATGAAACATCACAAAGCTCCAACTTGTTTGTCTGAAGAGCTGGTACCTTTAGGTTCACCACAGTGACTTGGAATTTGAGTTCATGGACATGAGTCACATTTTGCCACTGCATTTCACAGACTCTTTCTGCAAGTAGAGGAATTGTGACATTCAAGAAGCCTGGATTCCCTCATGTTTCAAACTATGGTCAGTCTTTTTACTGGTTTTCTCACCCCAGTCCTGACCACTTCTCTACTCTATATTTTTTTCTTGGACCAGTCTCTCCCAAACACTTCTTGATTCTAATCCACTACTCCCTCCTTCCCAGCTCTTTGTCCTTACATGGAAATCTCCTCTAATTTAATCTCAGTTTCTCTCTTAACCTCATCATCTCAGCTAATAAAGTTCCTCATCATTTATTAGTCACCCCCTAATTTCCCTGTTTCTTCCAGCCCAGTTTTCTAATTTTCCTGTTCCTTCCTTCCTTTCATTCACCCTTCCAGAATGTTTCTGCATTCCCTGGGTCACTCTTCTTTGGCATCTCCTCCGATGAGACTTTCACCATCTCCCTGTACTGCTCGATGGTGCCCCTCTCTGCCAGCCACGGCTTTTGTCTCCATGCATTTTCTGCCTGGGTGCTGGGAAGCAAAAACTGATGGTAGTGGAAGGAGAGAGTGAAATTCTTGGGACTGACTTCATACAACTGGATTTCAGCTCTTCAGGGTGTCTTTTTAGTTCTGTGTTTTAGTGTTGGCCTGGTATCAAACATTTAATGTTTCTGAACTCTAAACATAGTTCAGGCGAGGGTAAAAACGCGGCCGTGTGAACTGCCAGTGGGGAGAAGGCGTGGAGGAGATGGCTCCCCCGGGCCGGGGCTGTGATCTGGGCGCTAACCAGGAGGTGGGGATATTCCATGGGAGGATAGAGCAGGGAATCTGCACAGGGACCCTGCTCAGCGCTGCTGCTGCTCCACCGCTTCATCGAGAAACCGAGGAGGGGGGAAACAGAGGGCAGAGTGGGCAGCAGGGTGAGAAGATCTCCAGTTTACACCTCTTTTTTTTTTTTTTTTTCAGTTTCTGGTTTAAAACTTGTGATTGGTGGGCAATGGATAATTAAGTAATTTTGTGGCTTTGCTAAAGTGTCTGTAACAAAGGACACTGAGGTCTATAGGAGTTGGCAATGCCACCAGGACCAGGATTTCTCAAGGCTTGAGGGCTGCTGTCACCATTGCAATGTCTGCAATGGTGCTGAGCCTTATTGGAGAGCCACATTCAGAGCTGTGAGTTCAACCAGAGCATTGGATTCCCTTTTTCCAGCTGCAGGGATCCATCCAGAAGTGCATCTTCATGGAGTGCCCTCTTTCAGCCTTGAAGGGAGCCTACCAGGAAGCCAGAGGGGGATTCTCACCTGGATCTGTAGTGACTGGACAAGGAGTAATGAGTACAAACTGAAAACGAGGAAATTAGATAAAAAGTTAGATATTAGAAGGCAATTTTTTACTGTGAGAGTGGAACAGGTTGCCCAGTAGAAGCCTCATCCCTGGCAGTGTTCAAAGCCAGGCTGGATAAAGCCTTGAGCAACCTGGAAAGTGTCCCCACTCATGCCAGGGGGGTCGGGACTAGATGGTATTTCAGGTCCATCTCAACCCTTAATATTCTATGATTCTATGGATTTGTGGATCAAACCCTCATGGGCCAACCCTTAACCAGCTGAGCGCTGGAAAACTGGAACAGCTCTGCAGGAGCTGGGGCTGGGGGTGCTGGGGAGGCAGCCTGCCCTGGTGGAGGTTCCATCCTGCCCTGGAGCAATGATGAAATATGCAGGAGGTGGCTGCTGTGTCCAGGGATGTGCTCCATGGAGACAGAGGGATTGCAACCATTCCAACAGCAACCAGAATGCCAAGTACCCCCTCGCTCCTTGGGCTTCTTAACCAATCAGATCCATTAAAGCCAAATAGAACCCAATTCCAAAGCAGCTCACCCCCAGTAACAACTCAGAGAACACATGGGATGAAAAAATAATGTAGCTAAAAAGTCATAAAAATGAAGCCTATTTGATTAGATCCAAGCCAGTGGTATCAACTGATTTTGCTCATTTAACCTGTCTCCTGATCACAGTACAGCCATCATTTAGCTGCAGGGTGGATGTGTTCATACTGAACTATTAATCTGTTTCAAAATGCCATAACATTTCCATGAAGAACTTCCTAATTTTTTTTTCAGAAATTAAATGTCTGTTTAAAGTTCATTCCCTCCTGCTGCAACTAATTGAAATGAGATTTGGTTTATCTTTATGACATGAAAATGAGATTGAGTTTCATAATAATAACAATAATGATAACTCTATAGATTTTAGGACTAGCAGTTAATAATTATAGTAATATGTGGAGATTAGAAAAGACTAATGCAGCATAAACAGTCCATTGTTATTTGTTGAGATATGGGATTAGGTATTGGTTCATACCATTTTTCTGATTTTGTATCTGTTTTCAGTTCTCATTGAATTTCAGACAAGTGCATTAATTAATTTCACCCCAGTATCTGGTAGTTTAAGTAACCTTTTGTGAACTAGTGCTCAATCTAAGCCTTTCTAAACGTGGATTTTTAAAAGGCAAAATTCTTGAAGAGCAAAAAGCTGAGGAATATAAACATTAATCAGCCATCTGTCACCTCCCCTCTCCTGGGGGTGTGTGATCAGGAATTGGCCTTGTGGGTGACTGGAGCAATGTGAAGGTGAAACTGAAGTCCATCATTCCCAGCTGGAGTCAGGAGGGGACAGAAAGGATCCGTGCCTTCCCCAGACTCTTTGCCTGGTGGTTTGCATGCCAGGGCAGGAATCCTGGGGGCGCTTCCCAGTCCTCCTGGAGGAAGGGTTTCCAATCCAAAATCTTTCAAACCAATGCAAGCACTGGTAGAATGAGTGCCCTTTAGAATGGCATTGATTATGTTGTGCCAAAATCCACTGCTGGAGAAAAGCAGATTTTTCTGGAAATGTCTTTCTATATCTATATCTGTATGTGCTAACTGTAGGTGTATATATCTATATACATACATATCTACATATAAAATACATACATGTATTTTAGTGATCTCTCAAAATCAGGTTTGTTATCCTTTGAACAATCCTAGAAGTTCTTTAACTGTTATAATTTTGGTCATTTCGCAGCTAATGCTGCTTATTAAAAGTATAATGATTTGAGGAAGAAAAGCAGCAATATAGCCCTGCAAAATTAAAGGGTATATTCCAGAGGAGAGCTATGTGTTCATTTTCCTCATGACAGTGTTCCTTTTTTTTGTTTTACCTGCTTTGGTTGTTTTTATTCACTGAAATTGCAAGTTATATGTGGCAAAACCTCCATATACAGAAAATTACAACCACCTTGAATTCTATTGCCTTTATCCATGACGAGATTTACCTTATAACATAAATAACCCACTGATTGCAAAGGGCTTTTTGGGAAGTAAGGCAGTGTTTAATGTCAGTCAACAAAAATCTGGTCTGTAGTGCTTTGAATTGTAATACCTTCTTTCCTGTGGAAGGAGTCAAAGAAAACCAAGGAGCCAGCAAACCTCTGTGTTTGTGTTTTAAATGATTTATATTGTCTAAACATATATTTATGACAAGGGAGAAAATCTGGCCAGGAAGGGAATTGTTGTCATTGGAAGTGGGGTCTCCAAGGGGGATTCAGCTGAGCCCTTTTGGGTGGGAATGGAAGGAATTAGTTGACATAAAGGACAATTGGCTGTGATGGCTCTTTCAGATGGTTATGTTTTATTGTGTAAATGCATGTTTATCAGCTTTTTTAAAATGCAGATTAAACACATAGCACTACATTTAGACTTGGGGAAGAAAACACCTCATTGACTCAACAAACCACTGCCCCTTCTTTTGAGCTGATGAGTTCCCTTGTGCCAGAACGTGTTTGGGCAGCGTTTGATGTGTGTATTGCATAACCAAGTAGGCAGCGATGCTGCTGGCAGAGCTGAGGCAGCAGAGGAGATGCAGCACTAACAGCACCTGGGCAGGGTCCCTGAGGATATAGACCCAAAGATCGCCCTTTTTGTTGTGCTCTGGTTTTAGTGTGGCAATGAATACACTGCCTTTGAGCTGGAAACCAATCCACTGTTTAATAGGAAGTGCTGCCTTCCATACTGTGGGTTGGATTTTGTCTGTGCAAGTTCACTGACTTTAGTGGGACCAAGTGGCTTCAGCAGAATCAGGTTTTGCTTGAGAGAGTCTTTTACACATCCTGTTCTGCTTCCAGAGCTGCAATCTATCTGCTCTGGCTTTTCCTGCTGACTCATGGCAGGTTCAGTGAAGAAAAACTGTCTCTGTTTCTTCATTATCCCTGTGATTACCTCATAGCATGGACAGGTTGGCTCCAATCACCTCTCAGGGTGGTGCAAATGAGAAATGACTCCACTGGAGGGATTGGATGGTGAGACACCTCACACCTGGATCAGTGAGGGGAAAACCAGTACTGCCCTTTGCCAAATCATAGAATCACAGAATGCTTTGGGTTGGAAGGGACCATGAAGTTCCACTCCCTGCCACAGTCAGGGACACCTTCCACTACCCCAGGTTGCTCCAAGCCCTGTCCAAACTGGCCTGGAACTCTTCCAGGGTTGGGGAAGCCACAGCTTCTCTGCACAATTATTGTCCTGAAGGACAGGAATTAGCTATAAGGAATTTAAAAATATTTTAAAGTAGGGAAATAGATAATTTTTTGTTCGCAGCTTAGTTACTAAATAACGAAGATGATTTCAGCAGTCTGTAGGCTGAAGAATCAGGTCAAATATTCCTCTTAAATCCCCCAATTTAGGGGAATCAGCAGTGCTGTGCCTTCTTCACATCATTCCACAGCTTCTGTTAGCACTGCTTCCTGGAAGATCCTCTTTCCAAGGATAGTGCTCAGTACCTTTCTGAATGCTTAAAAAGATTTGTCTCTCTCTTTAAACTTTTCACCCCCATCATCCCAGAAAGTTTTGCAGAAGGTGAGATTAAAATACTCTTGGAAACCTTCAAGTGGCCAGGCAGGTTTGTGTGGCAGCACATGGGGACTGCTCTGTCCCCTGCAGCCCCCCTTCCACACGGGGCTCTCACATGAAGGGAGCACAATCAATAGGCCACAAGGGCAGCCCCAGAATAAATTTCCAAAGACATGTTCTTGGCTGTCTTCACAATAGGAGGTATAATGACAGTGCTGACATGGAGTGGCACTGAAAGACTTCTGTAATAGGGCTGGTCAATTTTTTTCTGTGTTTAAAGGAAAATGAGGTTTTCTACTATGAATATTTTTCATGACAGGTGCCCACTTTCCTCTAAGCATGACAGTGTCTTGTTAAAACACAACACTTTCAAAGTGATGTATTTAATTTGAAAAGGAATGTTTTTCATTTTTTGTTACCTTGACAAGAAGAAGGAATATTGCCAAGAGAAGACGCTGATGTAGATAGGAAAAAAAGGACATAATTTTCTTAGGAAACAAATTACTGTTTTCCATTTCACTCTGCCTTCTATCTACACCTGTAGGGACCCACATAGATCCTGGGCATCAGTGATAACAATTTTAAAATTATGCCACTTCTAGGGAGACTGTGTGTAAAAAAATGTATTATTAAGCACAAGTAGTGCTACCCTCCTGCAGACCAACCCTCAGGCCCAACTTACTGTCTTCTGTGAACTTAGTGAGGGTCTGCTTGATCCTTTCATTAATAAAGACATTGACCAGGACTGAAAGTCTGTATTGAGTACTTTTTGGTATCTCCTGAAGAGAGAAAGTTTGTTAGACAAGGGAAAAATGGAGCCATTAGAATGACATCTGTCCCTAGTAGGTGATGCACAGATTTGATATTTATGAAAAGATTTGTTGAAACCTACTGGACTCAAACTATGTGGTAAAGCTGTCAAATAATATTGAAACAGAGAAAATGTTAATCTTCATTATCCAAGGAGCCTTTAACATGGTTTCTTGTCTCACAGTTTTCATACATTTAGTAATGTCAAAGCTGTAGGAGCTTGCACAAAGAAAGAAACCTCTTTGGTGGCATTGCAAACACTCATCCACTAAACCAGTACTTTTGGCACATATTTAATGAGCCTTTGATCAACATGCCCTGGAACCACTAAGAATTTTCTAAAGGACAAAAATCTCATTACAGTATTAATTTTTTAGTGCTGAGGTCCTCATATTCAGTGAAGTAAACATATTGTATTCTTGTAACACACAGCTGAATTACCATAAATGTTTTTAAAGGATGACACCCCAGATAATTCATAGGATTTTAATTTCTCTTGTGATGTTTCACAGAAAAGGAGGCCTTTGTTTTTTCTGGTGAGCCGAGTGCAGGCAGAACGATTCTTTGATTTAGCGGCAGTACCTCAGGAGGCGTCACAGCATCAGCTAAACGTGCAAAGTAGCCCTTGGGGATGAATGCAGCACTTCTTCCTACCCAGCAAACCATGTCCAGCTTGGCAACCACTGCTCAGTGACTGACAGGGAGAAGCTTTTGATGTGTGAGCCCAAGGTGGGGCTCCCTGAGCACCTCTCCCCTCCCGGTGTGGGGCAGTGTCCGGCGGAGCCGCCGCGGCCGCGCCGACCCCGTGCGATGGCAGCAGCCACTTCAAACATGGCCTCATGAATAGGGGCTCGTTTGACCCTTGACCACGAGCAGCCTCGAAATTGGCAGACAGAGAATCAGAGTAATTTGTATCATTTCAATTAGTTACTAGCTGCATAACAGGGAGGTCATGACTTTTTTGGGATGATTATTGCCCATGGCAACCAAACTTCAATGTACCATCAGTTTCCAAATACTTTCACTTAATAAATGTAAGTTCATAAACAAGGCCCGATTGTTGGGGACACAACAAAGCCAATTATCTGCGCTGCTGCCGAGGGAGCGGAAGATGACATAACTTTGTCGGCAAAATCCTTTTTATTAGCAACAAGAGAAAAAAGTCCCTGATAAATGGCTTTAATAATGTTGGCTGAATGAACAGTATTGATCTTTGACTATGTAAAATGGCGAGGAAAGGCAAGTTTATATAAGAGCACTGTTGTTGTACTATTGAGAGCAGGCCGGTTTTGTTTCACAGTTTGTTCTATGCACCAAAATTCTGAAATTCTAAAATCAATGTTGCCATTGTTGGGCCAAAACAGCACACCCTTACCACAGACAATGCAAAGAATTTCAAAATATAGATAGCTCCCTGATACATACAGATCGGATTGTAAGAAACATTGGGTTGTTTTTCCTTTCTGAAGAAAGGGCAGCTTGTTCCAGGGTGCAGACAATGGTGTGTCTACATGCCTGTGAAACTTCATGAACCCAGTGCAATAATTCAAGCCTTTGATTTGAAAAATGTTTTGTATGTCTTCCTCCACATCTGCAAATACCTCCACTTTCCCTTGATGCCAGCCAAGAGTTGTTAGCAGGCGAATGTTTTCCACTTGAGGAAGAAAAAAAAAAGTTAGGCACGTACATAAGTTTTGCTATTTGGCTTTTGTTTTTTGAATTAAAATAAAGGTTTCCTTCTTTCATGTCACAATCTATTAGCCACTGGGATACCTGGTATCACAGTTCTTTCCCCTTCACCCCTGCATTTGTAGCAGATTTGACGGTGTGTGGAAACCAACACAGGCACTGCGCTGTGACTGCGTCACCTGCAATCAGCCAGAGATGCTGCTGAGATTAATCATGACAGTAGGCAATATTTCCAACATTATTAGAAGAGAAACCTAATATTTTGGGACATCAGGGATCTCTGAGCTGTTGTCCATCAAACTGAGAACCTTCATTTTCTACTCCTTGGATGGGTAACCTTAAGTTTTAACCATTTCACAGACAGGTTCACACACACAAACACAGGCGCACTCTACACTGTGCCACATGCAGGGAGTAAATCCTGAGTACTCTTTGGAGCTGCTCTCAGACACTTGCACAGACAGGGGCACTGTGGTCAGACCAAGCCTCTGTTTCCTCTTTAAGTTGCAGTGTGCTGCTGTTCACTGCCTTAACTCACCCTTGGGGTCATTTGTTTGTAAATCTGTGGATATTTGCGAGACAGAAATCCAGGCATTGGTTTTTGGCAAACATCTGTCCATTCCATTGCATGGCTGCAAAGGGGAATTAATTCACCCTGCTGATGGTCTCTTAAATACAATTTTAATGAATCATATTTGAGGAATGCTTGAAGTTTGTAGCTTTAGGTTGCACAGAGAACCCACTAGGATGCTTGATGACTCTGGATGAACTGTTTAGACCGCATCATTTTGAAGGATAGAGTTAATGCAGCTTTTGTCTGAGGCTGTAGTAGTGTAATATCCACGTTAATGGGCTGGGGATTTTCATCAGTTTTACTTTTTTCTTGCAGCTGTTGGTTGTAGGTCAGTGACATAAATTTTATTTAAGGCTTCATCCTGCAAAACTTTATTATGGATGGTAGAGATTATTGTCAGTGATACTGGGCACAGCAGTAAGTGCAACCTTTCATGCTAAGGGCTTGCAGGGTCAAGCTGTGCTCTATTTGCAGGAGTAAGCAGTGCCCCAGGTTAAAAGACATGGGGGATCTGGCTCCTACACTTTAGGAAAATCTCTAAGACCATGCACAGCATTAAGCACATTTAGTTCCTCATGAATGCAGTGGGAGTTGAAGGCACTCAGCACCTTCTGGGATTTGGCCCAGAATAATTGTTTTCGAATGGGACTGCAATATTTGATTTTAGTTTTGAAACAACTTCAGTCCTCAGTCCGAAGGGAAGGCTGACATTGTTATGAAAAAAAAAATTCAGAGATTTTGTCCTCCCTCAGCAGAGAGCCTGAACAATTGCCCTTTGATTTAGAGAGAAAGCTCAGAGCACAAGTGAGCAGGACACTGCAGATCTGAGATGGATTTGCATGTTTACTTTCGAGCTGTGCCTGAGAAGCTGCTGGGAAAGAATCTCTTTTAAAATCACCACCACACCTTCGACAGAACTGCTCTGCAGAGTGATTTGGGACCTCCTCTTTAAACCTCAACTGTGTTGCTCTGAGCTCACACACAGAGGCGAAGGTGCTTCTGGAATAAACCAGCAGATTCTGTGAAGTTGTAACCAGCAAGTTTCTTCTGTTCTCCTTCGAAACATCATCCTGAGAGAGACTGAGCTTCCTTGCCCTCCACAGACCCACTAAGTGAGGTGCTGGGACAGGAGCCTCCATGCCATCTCCTCCACTGCTCAGTTCCTCTGGATTTCAGTGGCATCCAGTCCCATTTGTAGCCCCTGAAGCAACTCAGGCTTCCAAGTTTAGCCTGTTTTGGAGCTCAGCACCCTGCAAGAACTGCATGTATGATGCCTTGGATTTTAACTTCCATGTTTTCCNAAAGGTGTGAAGAACTCGTGACTCGGGGCCCATCTTGGGCTCCATTGTGAGAGCAGCCTCTGGCTCCCCAGGGTGAGCCTTTGAAGGCCTTTCAGATCAATCTCCACCTTTATTCCCTCACTCCTGGCTGGGCTCTGTTCCCAGGGAGCCACTTCAGGCATCATGTACACATCCAGAGACAATGCATCTTATCTGGGGTGGAGCCCTCCATATTCTCCCAGCATTCCTACACTCTGAAAGTCATCAGCAAACTCCATAAAGCAAAATGAGTGGTGAGACAGCAAATGAAATCCATTCTGTTGTGTTCCATAATACATCCCAAGGAAACCAACAACTCCTTCCTGTACCCTTCCCCCCACTCCCTTCCATGATGCATTTCTGAATATTTCTAGAACCTTTTCACACTCCTTTGGCAGCTGATCCTATCCCACCTTATCCATCATCATTGCTGCCTTGAGAGCTGATTCATTTATCTCATTGCTTTAGAGCTGTCACCCAGAGCTTTGGATACATAGACCCAATTTCTTGGATTTGGTCTTTCATGTGGCCTCTTCCCTGCTGGCATCCACTCAATCATCCCCTGTGCCAGCTGATCTCCTGAGCTCCTCATATGTCATACACTTCTCAACCACCTGGTGGTTGCACACAGGATCTACTTTTAGATCTTTCCTTCCCCCCACATTCCTTGTTTACTGCCATATCATGCAGGATTCATCTTTTTGTGGCCTTGCAGGATTGTTTTTTCTTAATTACATGCAGAGGATGACAGTGCAGAAAAATGATGGGTTTGTGTCCATTCTTCTTTATGTTAAGAAGACTTTTTTCCTCTTGTGATGCTTGTGAAATTCAGTTTTATTCTATGCCTCCTTTTCCTTATTTCTTGCTGTCTTGGCCCAAAATAAATTACTTCACTTAAAAATAATGTAAATATTGACATACTCTGCCCTGCCATGTACACCTGCATGCTCTCTAGGAATCACCCTTGTTTTTCCCTACCCACAGACTCTGACTTTGTCACATGAGACTCTGCCATTCCAAGTCCCTTTCACCTGCTCTCCTTTCCACCAGTTCCAATTAATATTCCTTGCTGCAGGAAGCATCTTCTGCATATTTCAGCACCTTTTGCTCTCTGAACATAATTCTTATCTAACTCTTGATATGATAAGTCATACTGGCCAGAGTTAACCTTATTACTAGAGATGTACTGAGCAATCTTGCAGTCATGAGATACCAGGGATATTTCAGTAATGGGAAATCTGCTTCCCATACAAGATTGATTTTAGTGATGACCTTTAGCTGGAATGATACCTGTAAATTCTTATCTGCATTAATTTCTTGTTTTCTCTTGTCACATGCTGGCAGTGTATGTGTATCTTCCAGATATGAAGTATTAAGAGCCAGCCTTGTAACAGACTGTCTGTGAGGACCTGGAGTGATTGCAATACACTCATCTTCACTGGAGTGAAGTGTCTGGGCTCTTGTACTGCCCCTAAGACATAGTGCTTAAGAAAAATGTAAATCCCAATACTGACTTTTCTGTTATTTACACACTGAGAATTATTTTAGTACATCTTCATGTTTTCTTAATGTGACTTAGTAACAAACACATGGTCACAATACTCAGTTTGCTAAAACCAGGGTTTGAAGAAACAAGATTAACTTGTAAGATCAAAAAATAGGGTTTAATTTCCTAACATCATCTTTTCTTCCAATGTGCTTTCTGTGGCATCTCAGTCACACAGGCTAGTTGAGATTCTGCTTTTCTCCTACTGCTAGAGTTTGTTGTCATTGCTGGTAAGTCTGAGTTCATTAAACTGTAAAAATGATCCATGAATTGGGGTTGAATATTGCCCTCAAAGATGGATTACAGCTCACACAGTAAGGTATTCTTGTTAGAGAAATCAGTGGGGAGGTCCTGTGGCCATTGTTATGCAAGGGGACGGTCCCCTTTGACCCTAAAAGATGTGTGTGTGTAAGACATGAGAGAACCCTTACTGTGTCTTACAGAATCTTTCCACCATTAATTAATTTTGGAGACCTTATGTGGCAATCAGCTCCCCAGTGCTCCTTTCTGTTTGCTGAGGATGATATTTGTATGATACTCACTTAAACAAATTAACAATTTAAACATCTGCTCCCTTATAGATGATCAACACTTGAGTGTCTTATTATTTATAACTAGGAGATAAATGGCATTACAGATAATTCATTAAAGGCCCTCCATTTCCTTATTGCTGAAATGATTGCAAAGTAACCTCCCCATTCCATAAGATGACCATCCATGAGAAATTCTGTCCCTTCCATCCTTTAAACTTTTAGGGTCAGAGACTGTTTCTTATAAAACATCTGATGGTCTTCTCTTGTATCATGGAAAAAAGTGCTCAAAAAGACCTAATTAATAGTGTGGGCATGCTGTAATAAAAATGTTTGCTTACTGCCTAAGACTGGTCAAAAAATATCTAGAAAGGAATGGAGAAACATCCTCAACATTCCGTCAATGCTGGGAGCTGTTCTTGTCTTTGACCTTCTGGTCAGTCCTAGTTGCTGTGTTTTGAAAAAAGATATAGCAGAAATATCAAAGAGCTCCAAAAGAGCAATAAATACTGTTGGAAGCTTGAAAAGCTCATATATTGTAGGAGCCAAACTGTGGTTTCTGTGCTCAGTTCACCAAGGAGGTTGATGTTATTTGTTGTGTGAAATACAGCACAGCAGGAGAAATGGCTGAGTTAACTTCTGTCCCAGTACCCAAACCAGGGAACCACTGCATGGGTGTAACATTTTGAAAAATATAATAAATTAGGTTATGGAGTTCCCTGTCACTAGACAGTGAGGCAGAAACAGGACAAAAATAAAAGTTTAAGGTGTAGTGTGAAGAAAAGAAGATCTGTGGATACTTGAGGTAAGGAAGAAATATATAAACCCTCTTAGTTGAGAATAAAATCAGCTGGTATCAGGAACATCCCCAACGGGTGTCTTATTGCATAACTGTCCGTTATAGGGGTTTTATACCTGGCACTAGATGGACCATTGCTCTGATTTAGTATTGAAACTCCTCTCCTTCTTCCATCATTTCCTCCTAAGGATACTTCCCATCAAAGTCTGCAATGTCATTTGAGTTAATTCATTAATTTTCATTGGCTTCTTCCCTGTCTTAAGCTGGGTGCACTGACAAATCTATTACGGTCTCTTCCCACTGCTGAGCCTCCTCCTGGATGCCCCTGGAAGGTGTTTGTCACTGATCCACCTCCAGCCTGAGCTCTGGGCTGAGGAGCCAAACTTGTCCATGCAGGAGCCTCTCACTACAGGTGACTGCAGCAGCTGGACTCCTTTTCCCACCTGATCCTGTCTGGTTTTAATCAGATTCTACTGCTGTTTATTTCTCCTGTACCCGGCAAAGAACTTAGCTCCTCCTTTTCTCTTTATGCTTTAATAAGGTCAATAGGAGAGTTTTCATTATCTCTTTCATTCTCTTACCTGCTTCATTTCTTTCTCCTAATTTCTCCCAGCTATATGAAATCCATTTTTATACTGACCATTTTTAACAGATCAGAGAGTGAATATCACAACATTTTGTCCTGGGAAACCTATTTGTCTCAAATAGGAACTTCCCAAGTGACATCAGAAAACACAATTATGTCCTTCTGTATTTTGTTGTATTTGATTTTTGAAGTTTTGCATTATGTGCACCTGACTTACAGCCAGTATGGGACAATAGGTAATGCAGCAAAACTCCAGTGAAGATTAATTGTTCTCCTCTGATCTAGTGACAAAATTCCTGTCACATTTTTCCTAAGTTTGGCAGGATCAGCTTTATAATTTCATGTTGACAAAATCATGGGAAGGGAAAGTAAAAGTAGAACGTGAGTGAAAGAGGCCTGAGTGTGAAACTGGAAGAATAGGGTTTGTTATGGCCAAAAGAGAATGGGAGAACATCATCATCTAAACCCAGCTCCTTGTGAACCCTGTGAATTTTTCCTCCAGCATTTCTCAAAGGCTGGGTCCTACCCTGCAGGTTGATCCTGTGCAAGCAACGTCAGGTCTCTGCTATGATACATCTTTAATCATCAGGGATTGCTTTCCCTGTCCTTAGGCAGCCACTGCAGTTTCTCACCTGGATCTCGTTGTTTCTCGTTTTCTCTTCATGTTTCTCCTGGTCCTCGTTGTTTTACCTCTCTGGAATTTTCAGAATGGCAGGAGTGACCATGGCCACCAGTGCCAGCTTCTGCCAGCTCCAGGTCTTCCTTAGCCTTGTGAACTTTCCCCCAGGTCCTTGAGTGCCCTGTGATACAGATGGATTCAGGATACTGTAGTAATGGACAGCATCTTCTTAAACTGCTCAGAACACAATGATAGACTTAGTTTTTTAAATGTCTTTAATCCATCCTCTCCAGCTGTGGATGGTGACCAGCCCTGTGCGTCCTTTCATCAGGCAGCCTGATGTGACATCATGAGAATGTGCTGACTTCAAGTGTTGACCCCCAGAGCATAAATCTCAGTGGTGTCACAGCAGAGCCAAGAGTGAGGAGCTGAAGGACACGGCTCAGGTCATGTGGCCAGGTCACATTGCCAGGGGCTACAGGAAAGGTCTCACCCCTCAGTGGGATCTGCTTACCCAGCTACAGTGGAGCCATAGAAAACACAGGTGCAGGCACTGAGGTACTGAGGCAAAGCTCCCATGTCAGAGTGTGGAAATTGTGCCTTGAGAGGTTATCCCTGACTGCTTTCCAAACAGACAGGGGCCCAGAAAGTGCCCTCAGAGGGTAATTTGGGAAAGCATGGAAGATCGCAGCACTCTTGGGATGTGATCTTTCATCTTCCACCTGCCACCCAATCTCCCTGACTCACCCAGGAGCACAAATCCTGCCTTGGGTTGAGCTGTTCTGTGTGTTGGGAAACACCAGTACCAGAGCAGATCCTATATCATACCCTGATGGAACAGTGCAGGGGAAATAAGGCTTTAGCTTTTCTTACACTGCTTCCAGGCAATAAAGGAATCTGAAACACTGTGAGGAACCCAGAATGTCCAAGTTTCCATGTCAGATCTACAGGCAGCTTGAGACCTACTAATAATCCTTGGTGTTAGGATGGCAATATATGTGGCATTACCTCCTGCACAGTACATCTTCTTCTCTTTCTTTTCCTGTTCTCGGAGTCTCTAACTTGAGCACACTCAGTCCTTTAGCCCTAACCCAGCCTTCAGAATCTTCAGTTCCCAGACAACCTGACTGCATGTTTTCAATGCCATTTTGTCACCTTTTTACTTTTCACCTTTCAGTGTTTGAGAAGTAAGGGAAAAAACCCTAAAGCAACAGGCAAAGAATTACTTTGGGCTATTTTTTAAAATATCTTTCAATGTTTTAGGTTTTTTCCACACTGCTTTTGCTTAATCCCTGCCACCAGCTGCATTTGGAGCCTACAAGGTGATGGCCAGAACCAATTTAACATCTCTGGAAGACTCTGCTTTGTGCAGTGATGCTGGGAGTTCTCCTTACTGCCATACAACCTTCATTTAGCAAGCTCTGGAGGAGCTTGTCTGGTTTTTGTGCCATGAAATGTGTAATTCCCAGAGGAGCAGAGCTGTGGCTGCCCAGGTGCTGCAGGCTCCATCACCCTGTACTGCGATTAATAGTTTGCTGCTCTTCCAGCAAAATTGTGGCTCTGGGCTTTGTTCTATTTTTGTGCTCATCCTATATGCATCTGTTCTCACTTTATTCTACATCCTGTTGCCATCCTCCTGCTCATCTGTCTCTGCCATCTTTAGACATCTTCCACTATCAGGTTGACACCACTGTAAATTCAGTGCCATCAAAGGAATTACTTCTGAGTTATGTCAGTGAGTAAAGACTTCGGGCCTTTGTTTTTTCTCTCACACCCACCTTTCTTTTCTTGCCATGTGCAATTGGACCTCCTCTCAAGTGTGGATGTGCACTGGCCATCAAAATTCTTTGCCATCAAACGCCACTGTGAAGTCATTAATGGCCTTATCACCCTCTGGCTGGGTGTTTTTTGCAAGGGCCAGGGCAGTGCAGGATGGAGAGGGTGATCTGAGGAGGGGCATGTCTGAGAGAAAGTGCTGCTTGGTCCCAACCTGGCCCTCAGATGATCCAGGAAAATGGTATTCCATGGAATTCAAGTGGGGCAGGGTCAGCCCTCAGTCCTTACAGATATTCTTGCTCTGGCATGTATTTGCCTTGTGTAAAATTTGGCAAAATAATAAAAATGTTCCACTTAGATAAATGCTTGATAAATCAGCGGCTCTTAAAGCGGTATTTCCTTGTGCCTGCTACGAGTTTATGATGTAGTCACATGAAAAAAAAAGAAACTGAATATAAAATGTGAAAACTCTGTCTGAAGAAGGTCCAATCTGTCATCACAGGATACACTAAAATTTCCTTAACTCTTGCCACGATCACAAAATCCCCTCTCTAAAATTCTGACATTTTCTCTCCGACAGCAAACAAAGGAGAGCAATATGCACGGGAAGGCAGTAGGAAGCCTGAAGCTATTAGCATGTCATTGTCAAAGGCAGAAATAAAAAACACAAAAGCTAAAGGATTCTGGAATATAGCAGAAATCTCCAGACATGAGTCAGACACTAAAAATGCCCAAACTCATTTGAAAAGCTCTTTGTCACAGTCCAAAAAAACAACATTTTCAGTGTTTTTCCTTTTGCTTTCCATCCCGCTATTGCAAGTACATGGCTAATTATGATCTGAATGATATCTATTATTCCTGTGTCCTTCTAGATCGAGCCGGATGTGTTCCAAATATGGCCACAAACATATTCCAGTGTCCAGTAAAATCAAAAGAATCAGATAATTCTGTTTTAAGGGTTAATGGTATTCACTCCCACTCAGTTTGACTCACTGGACAAAAGCTCCAGTGTGCCTATTCTAGGCAGCTGTGCTGAACAGTAAAGATTTGGAGTCCTTTGTAGGCTGGAGAAAAAGAAAGCCTTTGTAAACTTTTTATTTAGTATATTCTATCAAACACCCATGTGTAACAGTTAAAACATTTGGAGTTGCAACAGGCTAAGGAAAGTTTGCACAGATAAACAGAGTTATTCTAAATTTTGTGCCTACTAAGGTCTGAATCACAAAGTCTCATTGCATTTCATTTAAAGTGTGTGTGCAAGGAATCAGTTTTCTTACCAGGGCCATTGTGCCCTTTGGGCTTTGTTTTATCTTGTTAAAAATGCTCATACAAAATAGAAAATCATGCACTGTTTGAATCACGATGTTTGCAGTAATCTGGGAGTGCTCACACTGCAGAGCAGCATGGTTTTTATGCTGGTATAATTCTCTTTCCTTCAGTGCTGTTGTTCTTGGGTTGTACTGGTGAAGACTCAGGCCCACAGGCACTAAAAAGCAAACACATCCAGGCATATTCTTCCATCATCTGGATATATCCCTCTGAAACAAAATCAGCTTTTACAATACTCTCTCAACCTTTGCGTGCCTCAGCACTTCCCCAGAATCCTGGCTAGGAAGGCACTGAGGTACTTAAAAACAGAGACAGCACAGCAGAACTGCAGGAATCTGGCTCCAGGGGGAAAATAAACCCCCATGGACTGATCCAGCCTTGCTCCCTCCACCACAACCTGAAGGATGTACAGCCAGGACTCTGGGCATGTTATAAGGCCAAAAAAAGAGATGAATATGGTTATTTTCATCACTCAGTCATAAAAGCATGAGGAAGACAAAAAGTTGGGAGGCTGGAAAAAGCCTTTTCAGCCCTCTACAACCTTCACCTCCTTCAGGAGGTCTCTGCTCCCAACAGGAGCATCCAGGGCTGGCTGGGATGGCAGAGGCTGGGTCAGGTGTGAGGTCAGTCCCTTCACTGCTCTCTCCAGCCACTCACTATCTCACAGCCTGTTTTACCAGCTGGACTATTATTTCTATTGCCAAATGTTTCGCTTCCAGCAGCTGCCTGCTGCACTGGAAACTGAATAGTGGCTTCTCCTATCCCAAGAAAGGCTATGTTCCACTGGGATCCAATGGTTATTTCCCAGTCTTTACAGTGTCATGAGGAATAAAGATGTCCCAGAAGTGGTTTCCCCCATAATAAAAAGCAGTGAGAGAATTGCCTGTGTATTGTGGTGATGATCAAATCCCGAAGAACTTATTCTGTTTTCAGTCAGTAAAATTCCTGTTACCTGGAACAGGAGTTTATTTCATCAGAACTATCAACATTTTGTTCAGAATTCATGATTCAGGCCATAGCTGAAGTAGTTGTTTAAGTACATCCCATGGGAATCATGTAGCTCTCTTGCTTTAACTTAAATATGTGTTTAACATAAAGTACATCCCTGAATGCCACAACCTGTTGTTTGGGCATTTCTCAAGTTCTTCAGATTGATACAACACTTAAACCTGAGATTTTGAAGTAAAACTGCATTTTTAACAAGCTGCCAAAATATTTGCTACATTTTGAAGGAAAACCCCTCATATTTTCTCCAGGTATTGAATAATCTCAATCTTATTAAAGATTTTCCTACTTTCACAGGTATAAATCTTGCCTCTTCCAGATATTTCAGCCCATACATAATGTCCTTCTTCACTGTGTTTATTAAAAGCACAAAAGATGAAGTCACTTACTTTAAATCCATGTTAAAAGTACATGTGGTGTTATTCTAGTTGCAATTATCTGAGGAAGAGTTGTGCTTCCTTTTCAGACTGATCTTGATGTACACATTTGCCAAACTATTTGAAAGCTGCAGACACTTTAGCATTCATGACACTATTATTCACTGCCATAAATCTAGATCAGATATATGCTGTCTGAATTGATAGTGAGTATTCTGCCTGAGAAAAATGTGTTCCCCTTTAACTTTTAGCAGTGACATTGCTTATGTTACATCACTTTTCATGTTACTATGCATCACATTGGTCAAAGATGTCATTATTTATAGTGCAGAGATGGTGTCACTATAATTAAGGTTGTGTTAGGGTTTATATTACCTTATAAAAGCTCTATTTTCAGGAGCTTCCAACTCCATAACTAAATCCATTTTGGATGTGAAGGTCTCCATTGGGGAGTGGAAGAAAAGAAACATTTGTGGTTTCAGTGGGTGATGGGCTCTTGTCTTCCACTTTGGGGTCTGCTGGTGTGACTTGGAGTCACTGCATGTTCTGGGTGGTTTTGCTTCCATCTGAAATTCTTTGAGACAGATTCTTGCTTCCTTATATTTTCAAATTAACAGACATCTGGGACACTGTGGGTACACTTTGTGAATCTGGGAAATCCCTGTTCTTGTATTTAAGACCTGTGCCTGCAGGCTCAGGAGCTGATCAAAATCAGGTCCTCTGGGTGCTGCCACTGTGTAAAGAAAAATATGGGGTTAAAGAGAGGGATTTTTTTAGCAAAGCTATAGGTACAGCTTATTTAAGACAACTTTCAGCTTGGAGTGGTTCATCATAGACCAGACATACTTAAAGTCATAAATGTGTTGACAAAAAAAGCTCAGATATTTTCTCTATAGATTAAGTGTAGAGCCAGTGTTTGAGTAATCCCTTTTATTGGACTAACTGCACACTATTGACAAAGCACCTTCCTGGGTATAGGAATCCATTCTTGGAGCCAACCCCTTGCTGACCTGCAGGGGAGTTTTGTGTATCCCTAATGCCAGACTGTCAATATTGCTGCATTAGTCCAATAAAAGGGATTACTTGAAACTTGACTCTAAATTTTGTTTCACTAGTAAAGGCAAGTAATTAAAAATATTGAGTTGTGTAAGAAGACACACTGTGTGCTGTGATGTGCTAATAACCAGCTCCTTCCACAATGATTTGCTGTGTTGGTTTCAGTGTACACAGTGGATAAAAACAAGTAGGAAATTTCAAAAAAATCCCATCAACCTACAGCCCATTTCTGGTTTCCATGTGATTAACCAAGACGAATATGCAAATAGGCAAAAAGAGCAAAGAGCTAAACATCCTTTCTCCTTCCAGGAATGGATAGATCAGATGACATTTCCAACAAGGCTTTCAAGAAAAATTCTTACTCACATACTCGTGCCATGTAGTGGGCTGCTCCCTGACCATTCCCTTTGGAAACCTCAAAACTGCTCACATAGGAGGAGGCTCCTCAGCAGAAGGGATCAGAGCACGTGGCCCCTAAATATTATGGCTTTGGTTAGGACTGTGTTCTAAACAAGACAGAGTTAGTACAGAAACTCCTCTTGTGTTTTGAGCCCTCCAGCACTGAGGCTGTCCTTTTGTTCTTGTGTCTGTAATATCCCAGAGCTCTGTAGCAGGAACTGAAAGACCTTTATAGTACCCTTCTTTCCTAAGGACACTTGTAAAACTGGGAAAAACCTGCTCCTCTGCTCAGCAGAGAATTTTCGGCTTGAACCTTTTACTTTATGGCACATTACAGCTGCCCTGTGCAGGTTGAGTCATACCCTCAGTGTTCTACCCAAGGCCAAGCCTGGATTTTCCCAGGGAGACAGATGAGTTAAGGCCTCCTAGGAGTCCCAAATTCCTCCCCAGTTCTGTCAGCTGATGTCCTGTGAGGCAGAGTGGCAGCATTTCCAGAGTCCTTCTGGAAAGATGCCCGGACAATGCCTGGGATTTGTGCCATTCCAGCCCGGTGTCCCTGCTTATGTTCTCACAGAGGGCTGCTGCCATCACAGGATCCCCAGCCTGGCCTGGGAAGAGGCTGAGAGGTCTCAGCCACCCAGTTCATGCAGGGGACACACCCCGAGGGTCTGATGGCCACTGCCTGGGCATTGCCAAGAGCCCAATCCCACCTGAGGGTGCAAACTTCCCACTGTGCCAGGAGCCCATCCTGGATGTGTTTTGAAAACTGCAGTTTGGAACTCCCTGCAAGCAGAATCCAGAAACTAAAAGCTGTCAAACTTGGGGAAAGCTGGATTTCATTAGAGCTTCACTGCTCAGGCCATTTTCTTCCAAAGTCCCAAAGAAAAGCCAGCCTTGTTTGTGCCACTCTCGCTCACTGTGGAGCAGAAAATGCTCTTTCAGATGGAGTCCCTGACTGACAATTTTTGGCACCCATTTCATTCCTCTTAGCCGTGGTGCAGGAACAGGAGAGCAGGCAAGGGGAGCATCAGAGCAAAGGTTGCTCTGCAGTGGGCTGTGATTAAAGGAGGACAAAATATTTAGATTCATCCTCTTGTTTTATTACATATGACTTAATCTGCGTTCTCCCCCCTTCCCCATTGCTCCTGGAAGGTGAGGAAAGTGCACATATCTTTTTTTTTTTACTGGCTTTATTTACTTGGATGCTTCAGGATACTAAGTTATGACAAATTTTTCTCCACAGTAGCTTTTGGCTTCCTTCTTCTTGGAGCTCTTTAGACCTTTGAACTGCTGCCATTACAGCTGCCTCCAAGCCTGTCATGTGGCTGTTGAATTGAGCTTTTGAGTGTGCCTCTGCACTGCTCTCATTCCTGACTGGTGTTCTTCTAACAGTATCATTGTTTTGAATGAAATAGCACTTCTGTGCCAAAAATGGAGGTTATTTCTCCACAGTACATTCTGGGCAGGCAGGCTTTCAGTCTGCCTGCTCTCCAAGCCAGCTGAGAGCTCTGCAACCACATGAACACAGTATTGAGCCTGACTAAATAAACTGGATTTGTGTTTGGGCAAAAGTTGTCTCGAAGCACTTGGCTGATTCATGGCACAGTCAGAAGCAGCTGGTCTCTTCTAAGAATGTGCAGGATGGGTATATTTTAACCAGTGGGATTTATTATTATCATTATTATTATCATCATCATCATCATCACCACAAAATACTTCTATGCCATCAATAATTCTGATGGAATAAGCATTTCAATATGCATTCCCATCAATTGGGAACTAAAATGTTAAAACACCTTAATCCTGCGGACATTTACACATATTTTTAACTTCTTGCCAAAAGCAGTTGGCTGAATGTGTGTCTTGTACAGGTGTGTGACTCTTTTGTAGATGAGGACATTCAGAGCTCACTGAGGTTGGGCTTTGTTTCCAACACACACAATATTTAAAGGCAGTAAGTAGAGCCTGAATTAATGCAATAGCAGCATTGTCTACAGCCAAAAAACACTCATAAAAGATCATTTGGTTGCAAAAGCCTATTAACAAAATTTTTTATTGTTTAGGTAGGGCCTCTCATCAGTATAACTCGAGCAAATATCCCTGGGAAAAAACAGCAAAAATGTGTCTTGAGTGCTGTGAGTTAAACACACAGAGGCTGTGCTGCAGCAGCTCTCAGTAGGACAAATTTCAGAGACAGAGCTGGGGGAAACAATTACTACCTGATGTTTTCTACAAATGCCACTTCAGAGATGAATCCAATGGCCTACGAGACTGTGCTTTTTTGTTCTCTTTGAAGTAGGAGCATTAAATTAAAACTGAAGCAACAGAACACTTAGCACTCAAGCTGGAGAACACATGATGAGCTTAAAAATCATGTCGAGGGAAAGACAACAGAGAATAGAAGAGGCTTTGTATCATGTTCGACTTCATTTTCAAGCAAAACTAAACATCAAAATATTAGAACACAGGCACAAAACCTCATTGTCAGTAAAACTAATTAGCGTTCTGCTGCTTAATGCAAAAGCCTACATGATGTCTTGACCTTTTTTACACATTGTGTCTGAGGGTGTGCAATAAAACAGAGGGAAGCACAGAGTGCCTCCAGTCAGCCCCAGAGGTTTTCTTCCTCACAGAGTTCAAGGGATCCCAACAATACAAGCTGTGTATGAGCCCCTTTTTAAAGCCTGGTGATTTCTTAGAGCTTGAGCCGGTGAATTAACGCTGCCCCGCTGGCAGAGGCTGTTCCCCAGGCTGATTGCCATTCCACAGTCCTGTGCTTTTAACAGCATACATGTCACAAAGATTCTAATACCTTGGAGAAGGGACTGCCTATGGGGCATTCCCACAAACTCCTCACTCCTTGAGTGTTTCTCTCCCTAGTCCCTCTTGGAAAGTGATAGCCAAATCGGTTTTATCGTGGCCAGATCTTGCAGAAATGCTGACCTTTGCTGCAGGCTCATACAGCATCTTCTCTGACAGCAAAAGGAGCCCCAAAGCCTGTCAGACGGTGGGAAACACACTTTACTGCACTATTCTCTTTAAAACGGAAGGTTTAGTCAGTCAAAAGTCACTCTTAAAGCAGAACAAACACCACGAGTCTCTTGCTGGCAGCACAAAATCCTTAACTCCAGTCAAAGTCACTGTTGGATATTCAGGTCCCTGAACTCTGGATTTTTCCATTAAAAGCACTTAGGCAGATTGAAACAAGCTTAGGGTAAAATTTCCATTAATATTTGGTGTTGACCCAAATGGGTCTCTGTTGAAATAATTAAAATTCCCAACCAAGCACAAAACTCCCATTACTCCACTGCCATTTACAAGAATTACGACTTTAAGTTTATAAAACAAAAAACAAGTAAATGTGGAACAAGTAAAAGTGATTTTTAAAAGTGATTTTGAAAGAAGGGAAAGAAGGAAGGTGAGTGAAGACAAGATGAAAATTACTTATTTTTACTCATCAGATAGAAGAGAGACTGGAAACCTTTTACGGAACTGAGAACGTGTTTTCTGTTCTAATATAAAATTTGTTCCAAGGTTTTTCCTGGTACAAGAAACCAGAAATGTCCTACAGAGACCAACTTGTCAAACTGGAGAGAGCAAATTGCCCATTTATTTGAGTAAGACACCTTAGAAAAACTGTCAGGAAGCCTGTAAGTCAGGGTGGGAAAGGCACAGGGATTTTCCCTGCTTGGGCTACTGAAATATTCCACTAGAGGGGATGGCTCTGTGTCTGGGAGAAAGGGGAGGCAGGAAGGAGGCTCATCCTACAGTGCCAGAAAAGGTTTAAATTGAGGGGCTGTCGTGAGTTACAAAACATGCAGAGCCCCTTCCCAAATTCTGGCTACCATATTTTGGAGCACAAAATATGTTTGAATGAAGATAAATCAGGGCAAGAGGACCTGCAGGAAAAGGAGATGCTGATACAGGCAGAACACAGAGTGGGAGATGGAGAACTGCTTTGGTGTGACCACCTACAGGAAAAAATACAGGTGTCCATCTACCAGAGTTACACTGACAAATTCTAACTTAAGTAAAATATTGGTTCTCACCCATGGGTTCTTGCTGTCACTAAATCCTTCCTTGTAGCTTTTCCTTGCATGGCAGGATCTGATTGTACAAAGAGAGAATTCAGGTGTCAACTGAAGCATCCAGATTTGAGAAAGGAGCTGGAGCTGTTGTTGTATTGAGTGAAAACACAACCTCAGCCTTCTCCTTTCTCAGAATTACCACCCCAGGTCAGAGTCTGAAGCTGACCTCCACAGAAGATAATACTTTAAATTTTATGATCTGGTGGGTTGAAATTAAACATTTGCTAATTACAAAGGTACTGCAAGTCATGCCAAAACCTCTTTTTGTTGTCTGGAGAGTTATAACAATCCTTTTCTGGCAGTTAGTTTTAAGATCATTAAATGATCCTCATTTGCAATATATTTGCAGAAGATTACAGCCCATCTAAATTGACCCTGAAGGAAGACTTATTTCATTAATGGGCTGTCCTGTGCTAATGCATAAAGCTAGAAAAATATATCTATTAAATTCTTAATGTGTAAATGATGTTTCTGGCTTTCTTCTTAATTACAAAGCAAAATGAGCCTGAAGTGCACTCCATCTAGGAAAAAATGATCAATTTAATCCATCTTCCAAGAGAAAACTTTTTCGGCGAGTTCCAAAATCCCAGCTATTCTCAGCTAAGGCTGGAGCCTTATTGCTGTGTTCAGAAACACAATAAAATGTGCCAACACAATTTATTTTTTCCCTAGATTCCAATGAACGGAGCTTTCTCACATCAGCTTCGTTTACTCGCTATCTGTTCAGTTTTTGAGGAAAAAGCCAATGCAGAACCTGGCTGAGCAGTGCTTTGGAGATGAGTAATGCCAGCAGATTATGGGTTGATGGGGTATATGCAGAATTTTAATACAGCCCACAGAAGGAGATTTACAGTACAAATGGCTGTGCAAGGTACTCCTCTCTGTACAGAACCACCTCATTTGCTCTGCCTCTCATCACAGCACAAGTCCCAGGCAAAAAAACCCCAACTTTATTAAGGGGAGGGAAGGCTGCAAATCCATATCAGTAATTTAGATGGGGAAAGGAAGGTAACAAAAGAGCGTGGTTTAAGTGAACATCAGGAAATTAATTCCAAGTTAGTGTTACACTTACATCAAGCAAACAATGGGAAGTGTGGGAATGAGGGACAGCACTCCTGCCACTGCCAGCACCCCAGGATTTCAATGCCAAGCCTCCTCCTTGCTGACATGTTTAATCTCAGATATGCCTGCTTTGGCCGCAGCCCTCAATGTCTGAGAACCTTTTAGATCCTGTGGATGCTGGCATTTCACTCTGGGCTGGTGACATTTCAAGTGTCCAGTGTACACAGCAGAGTAGCAATATTGTAATGATGGGCTTTAAAAGTCTGCAGATGCAAGAAAACTGCAGGAGAATTTTCCAGTGCATGTCCTGCAAGAAGCTGATTCCACCTTCTTTAGGTTTTTAATATGTTCCTGTAGCTGACCATGAAGGATTAAAGACAGATCCTGGGTCAGGGAATATCTGCCCTGTGCATCCTGGTGTGCTCAGGAGCCAGGGAAGAATAAGAAACCTCTTCCTAATATGAAGGGGTTTCTTGGAGAAGGCCCCACTGGTGACTCTCTGTTTGTGCCCAGCTGCTCTGTCAGGGGGCTCATCCCTGATTCCAGGCCTTCAGCCATTGGGGGTGAATTCCCATTTCCCCACTGGTGTCAAAAGAAGGCACCAGAGAACCAGAGAGCACCACTCACAGCAGGTACTGTGAACACAGGGGAGGTCACCAGAGGAACTGGGCTCAGTTTTGGCCTGGTATCTGATATTTTTGGTATCAAACGCCCAGCGTGATCACATTTTGTGCTCCAAAGGCATGGCTAACCTCCACTAGCTGATGGCTCCAGTTGTCCTACAGAGTTCCTTCCCTCAGACACACTTTCCTCCCTCACCTCAGTCTTTTCCCTCTGCAATGAGCTGTTTCCTCGTTGTGTTCTTCCTTCCAATCTCCCTGAATTTGCCGAGTATTTGTTGTGGTCACCACCAGCATGGACTGGAAGCAGCAACAATAACAGCAGCAGCCATAATGTCAGCCAGGTAACATCTTCCTTCACTTCTTTTACACTGCTTTGCCTCAGTTTAGGCCCTGCAGAACAACTGCCTGAACCTCAGAGTAAAGGAGTTGTGCCTGTTTTGTGCACAGAAATGTTTCAGGAGAAGCTGTGCAGCTCTGCTTCCTGCTGGCAAGGCAATGAGCCTGCCTTGGGTCTGTGTTGGTATCCACGTGGGGCTGTGCTGCAGGAATTCTGCTGTACAGGTGCTGGACTTGTCTAAATTTCAGTTTCCTTTGTAGGCAATGCCTGGTGCAACTGCATCCTTGAGAATATTAGGGATCTACATATCGTAGATCTGCCAGGCTTTAGTTCTTCCCATAAAAGCAGATATTTGAGGAATTTCTTCCTTCAGTTGAGTATTTATGTGATATTCAGCACCTTCAATATGTAATTATAAAACAAAACCAAAATTCTATTATTTCAGAGAGCAAAATCTACTACTGCTTTGAATTCAGGCCTCCTGAAGTCCCAGTTTTATTTCCAATTTATTCCCACTTATTATTGCTACCATTCTACTTAATGAATTTGGTATTTAATACTTTATTCACACGTTTTATTTTTGCACCAATTACAGGGAAGGCAGATACATTGTTCTTACAGATTTCTGCAATCTTCAAGGCATTTTTTCCTCTTGCATTTTTTTTTTTATTTCTGAAAAAATAACAATCATCTTGGTATTTAAAGAGAAAAGCAGCAGGAGCAACATTCTTTTTATGCTTGGAGTATATTTAAATGAATGTTTTCACTTCTATTTGCTAGAAAAACAAAAAGGGTGAGAGAACATCTTCAGTTTATGTCCTTGCTAGGTCAAATGAAGTGTGTGTGAAACTGAAGAAGTCCTGCTATAACCATGCCAGCGGAAATGAAAATTACACCTCTCATACTAACAAGTACATTTCCAAAGGGGCTGGAGGTATTAGGAGACTCTAAACAGATGCCTCTGAACTTAAAATACACTTAATTCCAAAGGCTTGTCTTGTAATTAATTTAGCCAGCATAGAACCTCTGAAGAGAATGCAGGACATAGCACAGCATTACTCAGCATCCCCAAACTTCAAGAAGCATAAGGACAATTCATTTAATTAAAAAATACCCCATTCACACTCATTTTTCCCATTCATTTCCATCAGGACCATAGTGGCAAACATCAAGGAAAACATCCTCCAATTTACAGCTTAATCTCCTGCAAGAAAAATATCCATCTGCTATAAAAGGAAAGAGCACACATAAGCCACATCAAAAGGATATCACTCATACTTTAGTTTCAGTTTTTATTCCCATTAACTGGGGCTGGTGGTATGTAAGTCTGTAAACAGCCAACTGAACACGTGGAGCTCACTCTGGATGTTTTAGCAACACACACTTGAACCACAGCTTTTGCATGCCCATGTTAGCACAGCTTGCATTTCTGTAGGAACCCCCAAATCCCAGCTGTTCCCTGGGAACTGAGAGCTGTATTTTCCTGGCATGAACTGATGTGGGAGCAGGGACACTACAGGGGATTCTGGAGCTCAGGGGAGAAGGATGAACTCCCTTCAGCTTCTGCTGCAGGTTGGACTGGGGCTGTGTTGCTCTGAGAAAGTGACTGGTGCTGTTCAAGGACCCTTTAGCCTTCCCACATCCCCATCACTCTTTTCTTTTTTTTTTTTCCAGGGAAAAATGTAGATTTTAAACACATTTTTGTTCAGCAGAACAGAGCAGCAGATAATTCCAGGAGGATTTGAGGTGTTGTTTACCATCTCAGAGTATTTAGCTGTGGTTAATTCTCTCCCACAATTTCAGTCTGACCCGGACAAGTGACACCAAGAGAAAACTCCCCAGCCTTCTCTTTGCTTATATTGTAACATCAGCAGAGCCATCAATGCAAAGCTGCACTGAAAGACTGGTCTGCAGTGAAGACATAACTTTAGACAGCCATGTAATTTCCTTTTCATGTTGGTCCCTGACAAGAGACAATATGTTATAGTTCCAGGAATGGATAACAGGGGAAAGAGGAGAAAGTACAATAGCTTTATTTAAAAGTCTGTACAATCCTGCTTCGCTTTCCAAATAGCTTTTTGGACTCAGCTTGGTACTGTGCTCAATAAATTATAGGATTTTTCCAGGTTTGCTATCAGTTAAGTGACTGGTCCAGGGTGTTTCAAGACATCTGGTCTGGTTTCCTGGAGGATTATGATTAATAAATGCTGGCATACAAAAGCAGTTAAACACTTGTGCTCTGCCTTCCTTATAATCTCATATTTAAGATCCATTATGCCAAATCCTTCGGTGCTTATGGACCCTCTGTAACTGCAGTGATGAGTTTCCCATTGCTGTTTGTGAAAAATGGATCTATCTGTTACAATCAGTTGTATTCAGATCAATAACAGAGCACGATACACTTCATTCAGCCTTCTTAAATTAATAATTTCCAGATTGCCTTTTGAAATTGGTTCTTGCATTGGTTTAGGGAAATTCTGAGTTATGCATGTGTTAGCTCAGGGTGGAAGTGTGCAATCTGTTTTCAGCAAGTGGTGAGAGACAATGTATATCCAATTCTGAGCATCGCTTGGAAAACTCATCTTGGGGAGTTGATGGGGAATTTTACCCCATTTATATTGTACCACCACTCACCTGTTAAATTTCTGACTAGGCTCTATTTCCTGCCATCTGATTTCTTATCTTTTTTTAAAATAAAAACTTAAATTAAAATTCAGAGTTTTGACCTATTTAGACTGGCCAAATATTGCTCAGGTATTTATAGGAATATTACCTTGTATTTTATCTACTTCTGCCTTCACTTTTCTCTCTAAAATACATAATTTCCTTTAGTTTTGCTCCTTCTCCTGAAAAGCTTTGTGTTTGTTCTGAGAAGCAAACATTCTGGAGAAGTCTTAAATATCCTGTACAGATGGTGGTGTTTGGATACCAGAGTGATTGAGAAGTGATAACAGCAAAATTCCCTTGCAGGGACCTCGTGTGAGCATTATTCCTCACTTCCCAGGTGGGATTGTTCCCTGTGATGTCAGACATTTCTGAAGCTCCTTAGGTAACCCAGCATCCCATCTCCTCTCCAGATTAAGACTTAACTCTGTTCAGGTGTTTAAGATGACACAATTCTTTGCCATCTTTGCAGGTGTTCAAGTGCAGTAAGCAGCCTAAATATGATCCATGAGCCAGCACTGCCTCCCATCCTTTAGATTCCACCTCCCTGCAGCCAGGAATAGCAAATAAAACTGGCAATCTGACTGTTTTCATTGTATTATTCTAACAGAACAACTGTGAAATATGGAAGTATTTCATGCCTTTAGTAATGTTATGAGGGGTATTGCCACTCTCTGGCTCTCCAGTAAATCCTGCGGAGCTCCAAACCATTGAGTTTTTAAGGAATCTCCCATAATTGCCCTGACATCCCATAAAAGGTTTGGGAAATCAGATTGGTGTAGGTGCATCTGTGTGTGTGTGTGTGTATACACCTCTGATATTTTATCCTTAATATGCAGATAACAGTGCAGAAAAGAGAATGTTCTCATTTCAGAGAGACAGGAAGAGGATTTTTACTGTATTGGTGTTCATGTGATAAATCTCCTTCTATTGCTGCACTCCTGAAATTAGCAGATGAAATGGCATTCCACACTGAGAGGCACAATATTGGGAAATTAAATTTATTGATAAACATAGCCTTGTTTATTATTTTATTTTTCCTAACCAGATATTTTGCAGGGGAATATACATCTTGTGTTTACTTCTGTTTGTTAATGCTTTGATAAATCAGACATTTTTAGTATTCTATCAATGGCAAAAGTCTAATTGCCTTATTGTATTCTGATTTATTTCTTTCCTTACTTTCTTTGCATCCGCAGCCCAACAAATGAGTCTCCAAAGAGATATATGTTATGATACAGTGTCAGTGAAATTAATCCTGATCAATTTTAAAGTTCACATTTTTATTTGATGACTTTCCTGGGAATCACTAAAACCGAGATTGACTCGGCCTCTTTTTGTTGGTTAAATATTGTTGTTTGAGAACACTGGATCCAGCAGCAGAAATCTCATTATGATTTACCAGTTCTGTTTGAGGGAAAAGCCATATAAGCAAAGATTTTTTGCTAATTAACAGCCACCAAATCCTGCTCTTTGCTGACACCAGTGAAGGGTCTCCAGTAAGGGTCTAATGGTGAAAAGTGTTACTTGCCTGGGAACACCTTTACTTGTGAGAGGTCCCTGGATGTAAGAACTGGAGCAAGATAAATTCTTATGGCTTTCTAAAAACCAGGCTCTCTGTTTCCATCAGGATTTCAGCCCTGCAGCTCTTATGAACTCACAGTATCTCTAGAAGAAATTGGAATTGTAGGTTATTGTGGGAAAACAGAGATGGGGTTTATTCCCATTTTTTTCCTTTTCTACTAGGAAATAGTTTTTTTCTCAGTTTGTAAATGCTTCCATAAAAAAACCATTCAGAAATAGAAACCAGGCTGTGCATGTAGGTAATTTTTAGGGTGTTTTTGCTTATTTATGTGTTTGATTCGTCAACAAAACTCAGGTTTTTTTCAGGTCTTCGTGGTAGGCAATGCTTTTGACCCAAAGGAAACAAAAGACTTTCTGTTTTGGTTCTGTGATCCCTGCCTGCTCTGAATCAAAGGAGATGGGGACATACAGGAGTTATTGCTATCAAAAGGAAATAATTGTAACATCCACAGCACCCAACAAATCAGATCTTAAACCATTCTCCCCACTCTACCCGTACCTTGGAGAAGTTTAAACAGCATAACCAGCTTCTGTGAGGAACCCAGATTTTTTATTTTTTTTTCTTTTTATCGTTAATGTCAAACAAACATTTATTTCAGGTGCAAAGCCTCGGGATATGTTAGTGGAAACAGTGGCACTGCTGTTCTATTGCTTACTGCCCACTAAGTGGGTGGGAAAAGGGTACCGTGACCCTTTTACCCTTCCCACCAGTCTCCCTAACAGCTTTGGCCTTCGGGTCAGCTCAATTTCCCCTCCACTGAGTGGCCATTACCGAGCGAGGATGTGATAAATGCTTTTTGGAGGGGCCGGCAGCGCCGGCAGCGAGCGCTGGGAAGGAGGGAGCGGGTCCAGCACAGGAGCCCAGGCTCAGCCCGGCTGCCGAGCTCCCGCCTGTTCCCTAGCAACACGGCCGACATCGCCAAAAAATGAATAGACCCACAAACAAAAATGAAAAGGAGATAAAAAAGAGTAAAAGTCTATGGGGCTCAAAGGTTAATATTCCTCTATCTAATAACTTAGTTTCAGAAAATTGCATTTTAACCTTTTCCGAGCATCCGGGAGAGAGATTTCTTTGAAATTAAATTAGATCACATTTGTATGAAATGGGGGGGGGGCGAGAAATTAAATGCAGAATTTATTATTTTTTCCATCTTCCTATCCGGTATTTCCGCAATTCCTTGTATTTTCTGTTGACTTCCACTGCTCCACTCCCCAGCTGTGTGTAGCCTCCAGCCTGCTGTGGAACTATTGATGGCTCCAGAGTGGAGTGCTCTGGTCTCATTTTGTATTTTGTGGAATTTTTTCTTGGAGTAACAGAAGGCCTTGCCCAGCATGGCATAACCAGACCTGTATCCTCTCTGTGTTCTCACCCATCTGGCACCTCTTGGAGAGAAGGAACAACAAGTGACACCTCGGAGATTCCAAAGCAAAGGCCTGGCAGAAGCAGGAAGGAGACCTGGAGCTGGTGGTGTGTCCACCCTCCTCCTGAACAACCAGTCCTGACCCCAGGCACAAGTGGTCTAAAAGCTGGATTGCAACAGGAACTGACTGGAAATGGAGAAGCCCATGGTAGGGTTGGCTTCTACTCCCAGGGGTGCTTCCTTTAGTAAATAGTTTTGCTTACTCTGATCTGTTTTCATTTCAACAAACAAAACTCTTTCAGATCAAATAACTTGTGAGGAGCTGGAGTCCATTTCTGTTAAGTCCCTCTCTGATCTGGGCAGATGCAGCTTTCACCCTGCCTTCCTTCCCCACAGGGAACCATTAGACATTCCCATTTTATTACATAAGCCTTATTTAAACCTTCCTGCTCCAGCTACCGTGGTGTAAATCTGGAGTAACTCCACGTGTTCCTGCAGGGTTATTTTGAGGCTGCAGCAGCTCTGCTGGGGCAGGATCCAGCCCCTGAATTCCTTGGCTGCCAGGGAAATCCAGGGAAAGCGATTGTTCTATTTGTGTCATGGCTGTTATATTTAACTTCACAACAGAATGCCTTTAAACTTTACTGCCATCTTTAAACCAATGAGCTGTATGGTTAACTAATTTTCCTGTGCACTGTATAATACAGGATCGATAATGCTGTTTCCTCACATAATATATTTGCTCTCTTCCACTCACTCTCTTCGTATATATCGTATAATTACAAATACTGAAATTTATGGGGCATGTAAACCCGTGTTTTAAATACAGGAGATCACTGCAGTTGGGATGGTTGCTGTTATTTAGCATATTCCAATCAACATCTCCCACTGGAGACTGGGAATTCCCAGGTGGAATGGTCCCACACTGGGTGTTCTGCTGGCTGAGTCTCCCACCAGCCCCTCAGCCGAGCAGCACAACAACTTCTGAGCAGGTGGGAGAGGCTGAGGGATGGGAGGAGCCACTGGAGCCTTTCCTTGTGGCAGGGGAATGATGCTTCAGGATCCCAGAATGGTTTGAGTTGGAAGAATCCTTGAAGATCATCTCGTTCCACCCCCTGCCATGGGCAGGGACACCTTCCACTATCCCAGGTTGTTCCAAGCCCCTTCCACCCTGGCCTTGAACACTTCCAGGGGCAGCCACAACTTCTCTTCAATATGATCCTTATACTCCTGGAAGATAAACCAGAAGACATACCCAGGTTCTCCTTTGTTAAGGGAAAAAATGAGTTTGTTGTATCACAGAGGCCATAATTTTATATGACTCTGTTCTAATCCCTCATTACTGGCTGCAGAAGGGGCAATCAGATACCTGGTTCGAGCTGTTTCCCTATTTCTGTCTCTGCAATGATACAGACAGTAATGAAAGGGCTAGAGCTAATTAAAAGACAATAATTTCATGAAGGGGTGGTGATGGTGATGAGGCAATAAACTGTGAGAACAAAGCTTGAGGGGTTTTAATGACTCATCAACCCCTTGATGGGAATTTAGCCTTACAATCACTATCCATTTATAATGATCAGTGATATACCTTCCTTAAGAGCAGGAAAAACACTGCTGGTGGTGCCTGTCCCTGGTCCCAACACCTGGTGCTCACAGTGTCCCCACCACTGCCAGGCTGCCCTGTCAGGGTGTTCCAGGTATCCTGAGTGAATTCATGGCACTTTGCACTCTTGCTGTGTCACAGCCCTGAGACATTCAGGTGACAATGTCAGCTCAGTTGTGTCTGTGGGGATCCAAGGATGGATGAGGAGCCAGAGCAGTGGCAAGGATGTGATGATGGATGCAGAGGGGGTTGTGCTGCACACAGCAACTCCTCCAGGACAGGCTGGGGGCTCTTCTCTGAGCCCAACTGCAGCATGTGGTTACAGGAGCTTAATTAGGTTAAATTCATCCGTGAGAAAAACCTCCAGTCTGCCTCTCTGGTGTGGGATTGCACCCAGCTGGGGCTCTGGGCAGTGGGACTCGGGGTTGTGCCACATTCCCAACGTGCTGCAGCTTCAGGTTTGCAGGAACAGGGGCAGGGAGACCTGCTCAGTTGGGAGTGATGAGGAAGAAGCATAAAAAATTCCAGGCGAAACAAAAGCAGCAGTGAGAGGATGGAAAAAAGGCCACAGGCAGAGGTTTTTGTCTTATTTTTCTTTGGTGAGATGATACCAAAACCTGGACAAAAATGCACAATGAGCTGGTGAAGGAAAAACCACGTTTTATGATCCCTTTCCTTTTGCAAGCTCTGTTTGGTTCTCTCCCTCCTGAATTCCCTGATGCCTCAAAGACACATTTGTGCAAGGGAAGGAGTATTTCTTTGACCTTGCCATCTCGAAACTGAAAACACAACAACATGTATATTAAGAAAGAAGAAAAGGAATCTCTCCATACCCTCTGAACACACATCTTTCCCCGGAGAAATGACCAGGGGACAGACAACACATACTTCATGTGCCATTGGAGGCCCCCAGATACTAATGATTAATAGAACAGAATAGGTTATGTTACTGTCCACAGCAAATCCACCTAAGTGTAATTAACAACTGCTCCTCCTGGCATCGGGCTGCTTCCATCTCTCTTTCCTCTGTCATTCTTCCCTGTTGTTTATGCCTTTCTCTCATTCTTTTTTTTCCACATTCTCTTTGTTACTCTGATGCCAGCATCTAATGACCAAGTATTTCACACTTACACACCCTGCCGGCCCTTTTTTTTGGTGTTTTTTTTCCCCCTCAATCAGTGCCTATCCTTATCCTCCCCTTTTCCCATCATTTCATCACCTTCCTCTTTTCCTGTATTATTTCACCTAGAATGACAAATATATTTCTCTGTAATTTTTATAGGCATGAGACAGATCTATACTGTGGATTTTGATAGGGAGTAAGGGACTTGTAGGGAGTGAGAGACTTGTGTCTTGCTGGAATTGTGTTGTAGCTTGTGCTTTGTATTATGGCTCTTTAAAGCCTCAGAGCCCTCTGATGGTGCCCCAGGCTCTGTCAGCCTCTTGGGCCAATTTTATTTACCATTCTTTCCACTGGCTTTTTAAGTCAGGACTAAGGGCAGCCTGGAACTCTCTGCTTGGATCTCTTGGCCCCTGTGTGATGCTGAGGTCTGGAGGAGCCAGAATCTGGGGCAGAGTAATAAAATAAAGATATGTCCTAATGGTAATTCAGGGAGATTTTGGATGGCTGCCTTCCCAAAGGTTTTCTAAAAGGATCCTTCTATATCCATCATGTCAGATACATGGAGAAAAAGGTAGGACCATTCTGGAAAGTCATAATGGAGTTATTTGTATTCTGTTCTGAAAGTGAGACTCTGAGATATAAAGCACATTTCACTATGTGAAATGTACAGAAATGCTTCCAGTCCTAATGTTTGCATCGAAGTGAGACCATTATGTTCACTCCTACTTTCTAACACTAATTAAGAGAAAGGATCCAAAGTGTCCAGAGGTTCAGGTGGTTGTGAAACTCAGCAGTGACACACCCAGTGCAGCAGCTTGAATGACCAATTATTACAAATGGCAAACAAACTTACTCCACGTGGCTGAATTTCGTTTAAACTCTGTGTAAGAACTCAACTTTCCTTAATGCATCTTAAGGTTTTTACTCACAGTCAGGCTCTGAGTGGTTGTGCTTATTAAATTGGTGCAGTCCCTATGCAAATGAAACTGTACCTGCCTTGCCTGCACAAAGAGGCCATGAGAGGAAATTAGTGCTCATCCTTGATTATTTCACGAAAGCACATTCTCCTATGTTACAAGGGGGAAAAAACACACCAAAAATGCTTCCAAGTGAGTTATTTTGTCTTCATTATCATTCATAATTTGCCTTTGATATAATTCACATCCCTTCACAAAATAGCAACATATTAGTTGGAGCTTTTAATTAAACCCCCAACACCTGCAGGTGAGAAAACACAGATGGATTCGCTCCTCCATGGAAACACTCAGTTCCATGTGAACTGGCCACAGAGTCAGAGAGAGAATAGGTGTTAAAATAACACCCAGCTGCTCACAGTGACTCCATTCATTCCTGCAGAAACAAACATACCTGGAGTGTGGCCACAGCTTAACCCTTTGCTCTCCCTGTGCCACCTGTATCTGCTGCCTCCACCAGTGCCAGCTTTGGGTCTCAAAATGGCATCCAAAAGCACCTTTGTGGTTAGATGGGAGCTCTGGATTCCTCACTGTTCCAAAAAGGAGATTTTATGGTTCTTAAATTTATCTCTCTCTGTTCTGGATCTCTGACTGGCTTTTCCTGTTGTCACCCTCCCCTTCCAGAACCATGAGGCAAACTCAAATTGAGAATTTGCTTATCTCATTCTGAGCTCTGCAACACAACACAGAGCAGGAGGCAGGGAAGGTGCTCACTGCTGAGTGCACAGATCCTGTACCTGCATAAACCCATCCATGTTTGTGTTTCTATATTCTATAGATTTATCTATAAATCCTATACAGAGAAATCCTGCTCAGCAGCATCCCTGCTGGACAGACTCTCCTGCACATTGGTTCCTATTCCCAGGGAGCTCCCAGTTAAGAGTACTGGGCTGATCTGGTGCTATCCCATTATATCAAATTTTTCTATTACTATTATCAGTTGCAATTAAGAACTAAAATTAATGTCAGTGTTACTGAGGGGTTTGGGGCAGCAGATGAGAACAAAGGTTTATTTTAGGCAAGCTAAGCTGGTAAAATGTTAATTGTCCATATTGGACACCATAACATTCTGCCTTATTAAAACTGCCATAATTTCTTTTTCTGTTTAAACTATTTCAATGTTTCTAGCAAAGGATGATGAATGTAAGGAAAAGTGCATTTTTGTGTGCTCCATAAGGAAACTGTGTGAACTGAGCATTGTTTGAGTAGCAAAATCAAACACCTGAAGTAGTAGCAGGAATTCCCTGGCAGTTTTTCCATGTAGTCTGAGAGGATTAAATCAAGACCAGTATATTTCACATGTTATAGGTGAACTTTAAACTTGCTGTATAACCAAAGGCCTATTAGAAGTAGATTTGTAGTACATTGAGAAAACAACTGCTCTATATTCTTCTGTCTGAATTCTGACTGACGTATTTTATTGGAATTTTTAATGTAAAAACAATAAAAATACTGTAGAATTACCCCTCCTGCATGTTCCAAAGGCAAGCTCAGGGCATGATGCTCCCTCTAAGGAGTAGGAGGAAGAGGAGATGGGGAGGAAGGAGGTTGGGCCTGCTGGATCAAAGGGCTGGAGACTCTGAGTGAGGCACAGAACCAGTTGTGTTTCATGGCCTGGGCAAAGGGACAGGGCCAGACTAGGGCTGGAAAGCTCAGGTTTGTGTCCAGAGTTTTAGTGTGAAAGTCTGGCCACAAGTGAGGGACTACTTTGGGGAACTGAGCAATGGAATCTGCCTGAGTCGAGTTTTAAAGGAAGTGTTTCTTTCCACCTGAGCTTCAGAGCCCAAACTCAGCCCCCAGTTGTAGAGGCCTACAGGCTTTGAAAGAAGAGGGATTTCACTCCTTAAAAGTTGAACATTTTGTGTCAACAGAGCAATCAGAGCTCTTTTCTCAAGGAGTAGAACCCATTCCCTCTCCAAACTCTTGGATTCTGTCCTGAACCTCTGCCTGGGATGCCAGTTTCCCATCCTGGATCTCAAATTGAAGAGTTTTTCGTGTTGATCAAAGGACACATGAACACATGGGTGCCACTCTACAGACACCTGGCTGGCCCACAGACCAACACCCTGGGCATGCTCCAGCGTGAGAGTGCTTGAGACAGCATTCAGGTGCTTCAAACCAGCACAGCTCCCTCAAAGATCTGTTTGCTGATCAGTTCATATTTCACTCTGATCATCCTCCCCTCTTGTCCCCTCTGAACGCTGTGATCTTTCTCTTACACCCAAATTTCTCCACGGTGTGCCAGTGGCTGTGCATTAAATTACTGACGTTGACACTTCCTCTCTCTATCCTGTTATGAATTTGCTTTTCCCTGCTTCAGTCCAAACCTTCTCATTAGGTGCTGAGAGATGGTGTTTGGTGTCTGCAAACGTTAACGAGACAGGTTGAGCACCTTCAAACAAGCGCATGAAGGAGGGAGAAATGAGGTGTGAATCCAGGCTGAAATTCGGGCTGCTGGAGGATCTGACACATTCACTACCCAGTTACAAACAAAAGGGGGCAAACATTTGTTTTCCAAGCATGGATTTGTCATTTTTTATTCACTTTTCCAGCTAATTACAACAAGCTTCCACGGGAAGAAGTTCCAGGAGAGGATGAGGGGGTTTGAGCTGTGCTGGGCAGAAGCAATGCTAGGAGTGAGCTCTGGCCTGCTCACTCTATTTAGCAAGCTCTGAGATGTGTAAGTACATTATCTGCAAGGCTGCTAAAGAGCGCTTAGGGAGGATTTGTGGGTCTGTGGGAAGGACAAAGAAAAATGTTTTCTAATAAATTATTCACAGCCTCTCAATCCCTTTTGGGCAGATTGTTGCTCTGTTTGCCCCAGCGCTTCCCGGCTTCTCTCTCGGCATTTACACGCCGAGTTTCTCACCTCCAGAGAGCAGCAGAGATCTCAGGCAGGCTGCTGCAGCTAATGGTGGCAATTAATAACTTGTCATAATCCCGAGGATGAAAGGGAGGGCTCGCCATCAGCAGTCAGGTCATGGCGCTTCTCTAAAGCAAATGAGGTGCAGGTGTTGTCCAGATTTAAAGCTTTGCTCCGCTGTCAGTGCACTGCGGTGCCAAGCCCCAGCCCCAGCATCACCCTACAGGTACATAACTTACTGCAGGAGTTTTCATGCTCCAGGTGCACACACATTTTCCAGCCTCCCCCCCCCTCCACTGCTGTTCATTAGCGGTGGAGAGGAATCCTCGGAACGTTTCAATAAATCATAACCCGGCACAGTTAATTCCAAACCTGTAATTGCAGCGTGGCCCGATATTTGCACACACCAGGCAGAGCAGGGAAGCTTTATTTTGCATTTGTAAACAGAAATGCGTTTGGAAGGGGACGTGTTGTCTTTGTCTTTTAATTGAACGTTGTGGATAAATGGCTTGGCTACCTAACAGCGGCTCAGGTCCATGTTCTCTGCTCAAGCTTGAGAAAATGAAACCTCATTATGCATTTGGTTAAACAACAAACTGGAGAATCACTTCTTTCCTAGACAGCTCCGTTGGCTTCTCCTTTTTTTCCATTGCAGTGGGTCAGTTCTGCTTGAAATGAACCAAGTTTACAAATCTCTGCTGGTTTGTACACTCCTATTATGCAGACTAGGTTATGCATTTGTAACTGTCACACGAGTCAGGGTGATCCAGCGTTCTCATCTGACCCTATTCATTTCAATGGGTGCGTCTTGTTGACATTGATTCATGTTATAACTTATATCGATGCATTATAATCCCTTTGTGTCACCCCACTGGTTATTCCTACTCAAATGTTGTGAATAAATGCTGGCAATAATGGTCAGTAGGATTTGGAGCTGTTTTAAGGGATGTGGAGCCCACCTGAAGTCCCGGATCGGTGCCTCGTGCTGGCTTTTTCTCTGGAAGACAATTAACATGCAAAGTATCCCATTCCTGTGCATTTGCATGGCAAAGTGTCTCCTGGCTTATTAATAATTTGGGGCTGTGCATTCCAAATGTATATTGCACTCAACTAAAGGGATAAGTAAACACCATTATGCATGCATGTAGGTCTTTATCAAGGTGTGGTTGATAATGTTTTAAAGTAGAACTATTTCTCATGAAAATAGCTCCTCTTAATAGCCTCTGTCTCTCTATTGTGCTTCTTAGTGAAACATAAATCACTAATATGTTTTCAGCTGCAAACTACTCTCTTTTCCCATTGTATTCACAGATTTAGTGGCATTTCAAATAGATAAACACAAGCAACATCTATCAACACTACAAAAAGGGGGCCTTAATCAAAGCTCCAGGTCCCAGGTCTCAGCATCTCCATTTACCTTGAGATAAATCCATTGGTGTGACCACCACTGCACAGGGTGACAAATCACCCCAGTCAGCTGAGCAGTGCAAGGGCTTATTGGCCTTTCTTTAAGTGGTCTTACCCTTCAATGAAAAGGATGGTCCTTGTCAAGCAGGGCCAGATTAAAGTTAGACAAAAAGAAATGATCTGTTATTAGAAAACTCCGATTGAGAATCACAAAACAGGAAAGAAATATGAATAAGAATTTACAGTGAGGATGCTCCCCCCACCTTTTCTCATCCTCCCCCAAGCAGAAATTAACTTTAATTACTTTCCCAGCTTAGCACATGATGAATGTCAAGACAACGAGGCATTAACATTAAATAAATATGTGGCTCTGGGAATGTGCCTGGTGGAGCAGAGGACAAGGGCAGCCTGTGCCTGGTGGGGCCTGGGCTGGAGCTGCTCCAGCTCAGGTGTGGCTGGAGAGCATCCCTGGAGTGCTTCCTGCAGGGGTGGCAGGGCTGGATCTGTGGCATGGAATGGCTCTGGAGAAATCCAAGGCATCACCTGGTGGGAGCAGCCCTGTCTGAGCATGGATCTGGAACTGGGAGGACTGGGGTTCAGAGGGAAGGAGTGACAGAGCCATGAGCAGAGTCATGGCCTGCTTGCTCAAGGCTCTGTTGGTGCCAAGGGCAGCTTGGAAAGGCTCCTGATGCTTCCAGGAGCACATTCTCACCTTGTTTGCAATGGCACGACTGCAGAAGCATCACAATCTCCTGTCCAGGTCGGCCTTTAGTATTTTAGTTCACAGAGTTCCTAAAAAGAAACTCGAGGTTAAAAAAACTCACATACAGATAAGCTAAAGCCTCCTGAATGTTATTAAATTATCTCAATAAATAATGGGTAAATTCTTCTCTCAAAGAGTACCCAAAGCCTCTGCCTTGTGTTCTGGTGAGCCACACAAATATAAGATGGTGTTTTAAAGTCTCTCAAAAAATCCTACTTTCAAAAAGGAAGTGACTGAACAGGCAGCAACTGAAAATTTCAGAGCAAACCTACTTTGAAAACAGAGCAAATATTTGCCCATCCAATCAGTTTGTTTGCTAAAGAATTCACAGTGAGGATTTAGTGAGGTAGCAAGAGGAAAAAGAAGGAAATTATCCATGTTTAGCTTTTTCCATAGGGCAAATATATATGGCTGGGTGCATAGTTATGGGGTTTTAGTTTTGTTTTTCCCCCCATACCATTGAGATTCATGCATTTAAAATGCACTTGGTTTCTCATGACCACTATAGAAAGATTAATTTTCTGTAATCATTTGATTTGATAAATGTCTACACAGCCCAGCACAAGTTTATTTTCTACTTATCCTGATCTTGAAATTAGTTGCTAAGGGTTCTCCAGGGAAACACTTCCATAATTATAAATAGGGCCTGACAACAGACATTTACAATTGCAATAATGTAAAATGGTTATATTTCACCTCAGAGCAGAAAATGTGCTGGTAGGGACACACAAAGGAGGTGTGTGCAGCTTCCCTGTGCTTAAATAGACATGGCCTTGCCTGGCAAAAATGTCAGTAGTGCCTGTTCTCCATTAATTATTTTATATTTGAAGGTGTAGACAGTAAGATACAGAGAAATTAAAGGACTTGCATAAGAAGACAGCAGAAGCAAACAGCAGAGGTAGGGAAAGGTCAAAGCTTCCCAGCTCCTTAAATGGAGAGAAAATTGTGCTCTGCCAATTTGTGAAGTAATCCCAAATTAATGTTTGGATTGGTACCTGCAGAGCTGTATCCAAACCCCAGTGAAACCGTGGGGATGAAAGGCTGGGTTTGGGATCCCTCTATGGTGAAGTCACCTTCACATTCAGCAGCAGCTTTGTACCTCAGCGTTAGGAGAAGGTGCAGCACCAGGTGACACCTGAGGTGACCTCTGAGGTGTCACCAGGGCTGTGACACAGCAGCACAGGCAAATACACAGAAAAACACCATTTCTAAGCCTTTAAGGCTGTAAAGTGCTTTGAAAAGGCACAGAACATCCTGGAGGTGGAGAATTATTGGCCACAGTCCTTGGGTGAGGCCAAGCAGCAGGAACAGATGGATTGAAGCCAGTTTGGGGCAGCACCTCGGGGCTGTGGGACACCTGCAGCTGCAGCAGGGAGGAGCCCAGGGCTCTGCTCTGGAGCTTTGTTTGCTGCAGAGACTCTTTGCTCTTTAATGAGGCACCTCCACCAAAAGGCACAGCAGAGACAATTAAAAAGTGTCATCTCTAACTGCCTTTTAATGCAGTCCCAGTTATTGTGGGAGTCCAGATATAATAAAATATCCATTTAAAGATACCAGTTGTATAGATATAAAATATCGAGTAATGCTCAGAAGTTGAGGGAACATAATAATTATCTGATAAAATGTTTAATATACATAGGCATAGCCTTAAACTGCCATGGTGATTGCACAGTAATTTAATATAAATTGATTAAGTACATTTTTACTGATGCTTAAAGACTAGTCATAGCATGGGAAATGATGTTTTGTTATCAGCTGTTACTAAATGCACGGGATTTGCTGGAATAAATCCAAGTGCTGGCTTTAAGGCACAATATTTAAACAGTTTCCAGCTGCTGTTGCTGCACTCCAGGTGGAATGAATTTACCAAACACCACACAAGGACTTTCCAAGTCTGGGGGGTTCTGTCACCCACAAGGGCAGCTCACACCAAGGTCCAATAGAACAGCAGAGTTGTCCCAGCCTTTAAAAGAAAACCAGTTGCTTTCACCAGCACAAACAGAGGAGAATCCTCACATTCCTCATGCAGGAAAAATTCTTTTGCCTGGTGGGTGATTAAAGGCAGCATCTCATTTGAGGCAGAGATACTGAAATAAAGATCACTTCAATTTACACCAACCAGTTGCTAAGAAATTTCTTCTTGATCTGCAAATAAGGAACCCCTGGCCAAGCAGAACCTGCCAGATCATTAGGTTATTTTCTATTATGAAAATGGCATGAATATTATTAAAATGTAACTATAAATATTTATGCTGATAGAAACCTCACTGTTGTTGCTATTATTTTTATTGTAATGCCTTAGAAGAGATGCCAGATAATGGCAGGATTCAAGAGGTCACTGCAGGTAAAGAGGGGAATTTTTCTGGAGTTATCATTGCTGAATACAAACTGCTAAGGAAGGTACAAGGATTTTTTCACATCTGAAAAGTCACTATTTCTCTTTTAAGAAGAGAACATATTCTCTTTTAAATCTTTAAAGATCATCTGTTCTGCAGTGCCTGCAAATCATTACAGTTTCATACTGGTTTGCCAAGCAGAGAGCTCAGCTATCCATTTTCCTGCTGAGCTCTTCCCATCTTGGCTCAAACCCTCACCTTCCCTGCCTTGTTCACCCCAACCTCTGTGCAATACTCTGAGAGCAAAAGTGGAATTTGGAAGAACTGATGTAAAACAAAGTGATAATAATTGCAAATCTCCTGTTCTGACTTTGAGTCAGGAGCCCTTTCTGAACTGAATGGGAAGAGGGGGAGATTTTGGCAGACAAACTCCCACACAAAACATGGACCATGGAGAAAAGCCACTTCCATGAAATCAGCCTGAGGTTTCTGACCTACTGGAGGAATTATTGCTTCAAAAGAGAGACTTAGAAATTAGCAATGCTGAGTGGATGAAGTAACTCGGGGGGTTTTACGTTTCTGTGCAAAATAAATGTTCACTCTTTATAGAAATCCTAAAGAAGGACATTTTCTCTGAATGTTGACTTTTCACTTTTGCCTAGCTGCTTTAAAATGCAATTAAGAATTTCTGGCAATTATGGGAACAAAACCTAAATAATTCAAACAAAAAATTCTAGCATGGCCTCTGAGCCTTATCCATAATTTTATACAATACAAGATATATTGCAACTGTATAGTTTGGGCTCTCTGTAAGACCAGAGTGAGCAAAAGCACTTTCCAAGGGCTTCTGTCAAATAGTTAAATCTGAGAGACCAAAGTCATAAATACTCACTTGGTATTGAATGTGAGACACTTCAGGGAGAATTTTTGGGGCCTTTTGCTCTCTAGGATTTTTTGATTCTTGCTGTGTGAAATGCAGGTTAAACTCTCACCTCAGTAATTCATGAGTCACTAATTTGTGTTCATAAAGTTCTGTGAACTTAAAGCTATTTCCCAAACCAAATGAATCCATGCAAACACAGGGTTGGGTAGCAAAATGTTGTATTACAAATAGGAGTGTGAGGACAATTTCATAGTTAACCCAGATTTTTATTAAACCTGGCAAATTAGATCTGAGTTTCAATTTCTTCCCAATAGGAACAGACAGCTCCTGATTTTCCTCCCTCCTTTGCTGGCTGTTTGAGGTGTGGAATTTTACTAGCAGATTATTCCAGCTGCTGTTGTAAATCACAGGTTGCCAACAAACTCTTGAGTCCAGAATTCCTTACTCTTAAAATTCCTTTGTACGGTTGTGTCCCATCCAAGCCGAGCAGCTGAGTCACAGCTTTTAGTGCTCTTTGCAATGCAAGCAGCACAAACTTCAGGGAGATCAATGAGGGTTTTAAACCCAGCTCTCAGGAGTGCTGGGGATATTTGGGTCGTTAAAAGGCAGCGGACACGAGTAAAAGCCTCTCGCACTTCATTAGCAGGAAAGATTTGGTTTTATCTGCTAAATGACACAATTTATATAAACTGCTCGGGAGGTGGGGAAACTGAGTCAGCAAAAACCCAGCGACGAGCCAAAGTCAAGGAATGGCCAAATTTCTGTGAGCTCAGTGCAAACTTGTTTTATTGAATTTTACTTTTATATGCCATATTAACATCTCATTTGCATACAGATTGCGCTCCATCTTTGCTCGAAAAGTGCCCCGTCAGCAGTTTTCCTCCTCTGCCGAGGAGTGGCACAGCAGCATTTAAATACTCCTGGTAAATTTTAAAGCAAAATCCAGGAGCTTTTTGGTCCAATCTGCTTCCTCGATTGTCAGATATATTTGTCTTTCCCTTCCCAGTACAGTGATGGCTGAGGGGATGATTTTATTTATTCCTTTTAGGATGGTTGGAACTCTTCAGCCACTCCAGGAGTGCTCAGGAAATCCAGTGCTCTTCACGCCAGGATTCCCTGCTCCTGCAATCCTCCCTGTGGGAGCCACAGCACAGGAACAGCACTTCCAGGGCACTGGTTTGGCCACAACCTTCTATTTACTAGAGGAGGTGAACATTTCATCTCTTATTGTTGTTACCAGTGGTGGAATTGCATTGGAGCCAAGCAGAGAGCCCTGAGTGCAGAGCAGAATAAAATCTAAATACACCCAGCACGAGCACATCCATGCACTGGAGCAGCTGGATATGATCCATTACCACAGCACAGATTTTCCTCCATGTACACAGACAATTCCCAGCTGCCCTTACATTTTTTTTTTTTTCAACAATCAGCTCCTCATTGATGAGTTCTAATAACTCTATTTGGAGGTGAAAGGAATAAATACACCTCGCAGGCATTAGAGCACACAACAGAATGACAGTGTGGTATTAACAGTTGGTATATGCCATGCTGGAATAATGGAGATTACATAAATACATAAATACAAACAGTGAATATCACTTGGCAGCGATTGATGGTGTAGCTGCCCTTATGTGATCATGCAGAGATTTGGGGTTTTTTTTTGTGAAAACACCAGAATTTTTTGGATGTTGCAATTAGTGCTGGCAGGCAGCAATGCAAGCCATAGCCTCTTGTACTGTGGCTAAGTGGATAAAGCAAATACTGTGGATATGCTGAGGAAGATTCAGAGCTGCATCCCCAAAATCTGAGCCTCTGGAGGCTCGGATGGGTCCGAATTTGGGATTTAGTTATGTAAAATACACCCAAGGCTTGGCTGCCAGAGCCCCGCCATTGTCCCGCCGCTGTGGCATCAGTGCTTCAACCACAGCGTAACAACCAACCGCTAATGGCACTAATTAGGAGCCGTGGGGCTGATTTATACCTTTTGTCACTGTACAAGCAGTGGAAGTGCTGAGGTTTGCAAGGATAACAATTATTGGTTCGGGTGATGATCCTTTCATCAAAGACAGACTTCTGATTTTTAACTGTCAGGATTCAGAACTGGGCTCAGGGAAAATATTCCAGTGAGTGCAACCAATGGGTCCAAACATTTGTTCTTAATTCGGCTTTGAAAATAAATCCATAACCAAAGAAATGAAAAAGTCGGAAGGTTTTGTGGCAGATTAAAACTCCAAGTGGATGATTATTTACATTATTTAAAAGTATATGTGATAATATTAATATACTATAAAATTTATCTTTCAGGGACAGAAGTACAGCTTGGCTGCCAGAGCATAGCACTAATGTTTTTAGCTATCTCAAATATTAGTGAATATTTCTTTGTACTCTCAACAGAATTAATGGGAAGAAACTGGTAATTCTCAACACAAATCCCTACCCAGATTATCCCTAAATTCTGTAGTTATTTGGACTATAGCTCACATTCCTCTCAGCCAAAGAGTTGTTTATTCTGAATTAGGGTTGTGCACACAACAAATATTTCTAAGAGCACTGACACTGCCTGATTTGCCACAGCTGGGATTTGCATTTTGATTTTCCTTTTTCCTAAGATCTGAATTTTGCCACCTCATGCTCGAAAGTGTCCGTGTGTGTCCCCTGTGGTGGCCAGGATCTTCCCCTGCGTGTGCTGCTGACAAACCTCTCCTTCTGGAACAGCTTTCTAACTGTGGGAGAGAAGGAAAACACATCCACAGTTAAAACATATCCTAAAAACACCTGCACTGGGCAAAAGATGAAAATTCCTCAGCCTCCAGTCTCTTGTTCTGCACTGTTTGTGTGCAAGCTCCATTTGGAGGCGAGGCAGGATGACCTGCAGGAAAAGAGCAGGATATGTTTGAGAAAAGGCAGGAAATGTGATAGTCTGGAAGCCTGGAGTACAAGATCCAATCTCTCTCCATGGATGGCAAGAGCATGTCAGACATAATGGAATATTAAGAGAAGGAACCTATTGCAGGCTCAGGGGACTGGAGTGAGGTAGCATTAAAAACTTTACTGCTATTAAATCTCGGGGAGCTGGAGATAATTTTGCTTTAGAGCAGCGTGGCTGCTGGTGTGGTTAAAAATGCTATCGAAAAATCCACTCAGGAGGAATCCCTCAATAAAACAGAAACAATTGGGGCTACATTGGAAGTTCCTGCTAAGGAAAACATCATTTGGCAGAGAAGATTGGAGAGGCTGCAGAGTGACAGCAGAAGTGGAGTTTTAGGACTGCAAGGAGGGAGCTGAGGGAAATGGTGGAAAGACTATTGAGACTTTATTAACTGCTACATTGGGGATCAGAAAAAGTGCTCCCCACAGAGAGAGAAAAAGCCTTTCCCAGAGCTCTGAAACATTTGGCATCAGCTGTTGTGCTCGGGAGAGGGATGAAACCGTTCTTTTTTTACCTGCAAACCTGCAAATTGCACTCACAGAACAGGTAACCAACAACAAAAAGGCATTTCCTGCCAGCAAATGTTTTCACATAGGAGGTTTTATGCTCCAAGAAAATTGTGACGTGTGCGATTGTCAGAGAAACTGAAAATTGGCTCATATATAAATTCTTAAAAGCTGCTTTCTGGTTTGATTACTGGGTAGCTAATGACACCACATTCCCTGACTCCTCCTGGATCCTGGCATTCAGCCACCAGCCTCAGTTAATCCTTCATCCTGTACATCTTCCTCACTAAGGACAAGGGAGAAAAATCAGCATATTTAGAAGAAAATAGAAATATTTGGATATATCTGGATTATCTGGATTTTTTTTTCCTAAGTTAAGACATGATTGAAGACACAAAAGGTTATCTTTCTATCTCTCAAAATATTGGCTCTGACTGGCTAATTTTATTAAAGGACAGGAATGTGGAAGTACTCTTTTAATTTGTTTGGTTTTTATTTTAACTGTGGTATTACTCAGGCTACAAAATACCACAAAATGGGATAAATATAGGCTGAGCAGAGCATCCCTGAGAGCAGACAGAGGGGAGAGAAACACCCAGTGGTGGGAGGCAGTGAGGGAATTGGGAAGGAAAACCTGAGTTTTCTAAAAACTTTTTTCATGTCTTGAATGAGATCTCTTCTCTTTGAAGCAGAAAGTTGCTGCTGGCACAGTGAGGTCTGGGGGATTTCTGTGGTTTGCTCTTCTCTGTTGCTGTTCCTGGAGATTCCAATCCTTTCCTTGATTCCGTCTGGGAGAAGGAGTTTGGGGCTGTCCCCAAACCCCTGGAGGGTTCCACACATCCCTGGGGTCCCCAGAATCCTCGGTGGCCTCCTTTCCTCGAGACTGAGCTGTCCTAAGAGCTGTGAGAGCCTCATGGATGTCTCCTTCCATGTCTCATCCAGTGGAGATTCCCATTTCTTGGGCACTGGGGAAGCTGCTGACCAGGCAGAAAATGGCAGAAATTTCACATTTTTAGGTCTATTGTTCACCTCACCTGCTGTCCTCAAAGTCTTACTGTGAATAAAAGAAAAATATCCTCGTCCTGTGCCCAGAACCAACAATTCTGCTCCTTCAGAGATATTTTCTTTGAATTTTAGCAGGGAGAATGGTCTTCCATTATTTCACATTGAAGATAGAGTTGAGGAAAGAGCAGGATTTTTATCAAAATCCTCTTTCAAAGCAACCCTGGCCCTTTTGTGCTCCAGCTGTGAGATCCATAACATGAAGCACAAGCAGGGGACCCCATAACAGCTGTCACAGCATCTGAAGACTTTCCTTCCTCAAAAGAAACTTACTCTGGTATGGAAACATTAAAAAAAAATCCAGAAAGGCAATTAAAAAAAAAAAAAAGAAAAATCCTTTAATGAATTGCAAATAGACTGTAAACGAGCCCAGAAAAACCTGATGGGGTGAAAAAAGTACATAAAAATCCCCTGTGCATTCAGTGTTTATAAATCAAAATCTCACCCACCACACTTGGAAGAGACATCCAAAGGAACATATCAAATTACATAAAAGGTCAGGGAATGTAAAATACTGAACTGACTGTTATGGGATCATCTTCTCCACCACCTAAAAACTTGTGGGGAGGGCTAAATTATAGTAAATGAATTGAGGAAGCCAATGAGAATTTTTGGATTATAAAGCCAAAATCAGGAGACATTTTGTTCATTCAGAACCTCTGGCTTTTGCTGGGAATTCTGTCCAGTTACTGAAGATTTGGGGAAGTCAATTTTCTGCTTAATTTTTCTTATTGTACTGTTGACTTTAAAAACCCCAAAAAAGTTTGAAAGTGTTTATGACATTATCTAATTATCAGAACTGCTAATTTGGTTGTTGCACAACCCCTTTGGGGTGGTGCTAGCACTGTTTTAAGGTCACAAATCCCATTTTATTCCTCCATCCTGCCAGGTAACAGCTGAGGTAGGGGATTTTCAAATCAGAACTTAAATGAAGATATCCCATTCTGGCTGAATATTTTATTTGTCTCTGTTTAGACAAAAGAAATCATGGTTTGATCTCCAGGCCTGAGTACTCAGAGTTCTTCTTCTCACAGGGAATAGAGGAGTTGCAGAGGAGGCTCCCTCTTTCTCTCTGCTTTGTTCTTTCAATTTCTTTTTGAATTTCTAAAAAGAAATTCTTAATTTGAGCTTATGGACTCCTGGTACAGTTCTAGAGAATGAGGAGTTTGAGGGTTTTATGTGCTGGTTTTCAGTTGATGGATTTAGAGCCTCTGGGAGGTTACACTTGGTTTTTGCTTAATCAGAAATGTCTTTGGGAGTAGTTCCCTCAGGCCTCCTTGATAACAAACCCACACCACCTCTAGTTTTTAAACTTCCAACAAAACATTTTAAAAAATATTTTATAAGTATTTTTTCTATAGGAGAGAAAATAAAAATTACCTCTTTCATCCCAATGCACCCTTGTTTTTGTGAGCTAGGTAGGGTCCAGATTTTCTTAGTTACCTGTGTCTAAATATAATATTTTTTGACTGTTCTGTGACTTCATGATCATTTGAATGAATAATGCTCTAAAAACCATGGAATCAAAAGTGTCTCATTGCAATCTAAAGAGTCAGCCCTAGGATTGTGACAAGGTGGGATGTGTTACATAGCAGGAAACAGAAGCAGCTAAAAAATAAACAGTCCTTTTTTTGAAACCTGGACAATTCAAGAGACTCGAGATTCAGCACCCTCATTTTATGATGATGAAGTCAACAAAATCATTATTTCAACCTAAAATTTGTTACTTAGGCTCATCCTTCCACTGGATTTCTCCTTCTTTGAAATTCCTTTAATTTGTCTGCTATTTATCTTATTTTTCCTATTAATTTTCTTATTTAAAAAATTAACAAAACTAACACAAAATGAAACTCTGACTTTGTTCTGCTAATGACAGGATGATCCCTGACTGGCCCCTGAATTCTCCTCCAAAGCCTTCCTTCCCTGCAGGGCCCATTCCAGAGTCCCAGTGCCCGTGCAGATTGTGCCAAGAGATCCCAGCCAGTCCTACAGCAGCAGAGTTCCAAAGGCACCCTCAGGACAGGGCTGGCTGGCCAAGCAATTCTTCCTGAATATGCCCAAGACATTTTAACTGCGATTTTTCCCAAGGAATTGCTTGTCCACACACATTTTTATTGAGACATGTATTATTTGTGGGCGTGTTTTGATCCCTCTGCTTACACAGCCATGGATTTGCTCTCACATGTTTTTCACTTAGTACTGGGAGCTTTTCATATTTTTTCTCTGGGAACATGCTGTGATAGCTCCGGTATTTCAAAGAGCATGCAATCCAAAATCTGTCAGCAGGAAATATTTCTTTAAAGAAGAAAATGTGTTTTTTGGTAACTTTCTCAATCTCTCATCCATTCAGCTCGGTGCTGAATGTACATCCAAGCTGCTGCTGGGCTTGGGGTGGGACTTCTGTTGATTCCACCTTTTTAAACGAGTTAACAAAAGGGATGTCAAAGTTTGAATCTCTTCCTTCCCAAAAATAAAGTTTTCAAAGTTACAAATCAGGGAGCTGATTTATAACCATCCTTAATGAGTCATTATTGGCCTTGCAAGGAAACAACATTTATTGTCTTGTCATATTAGTCTGGAGTGATTCTGCATGCCCCAGGAAGACACTCGGGGAGAAAAATCCATGCAATTTCTATAGCATCAAAGCCTCGTGGGGGTTTCCAGGTGCCTGAATTCAGATTTATTGTTGGTGAACTTGGCTCCCAGCGACCTACTTAATTCTAAATTAGCATCTCTATTGCAACGCTTAGCTCTTCCCTGTGCTTCCCAAACATACACTAATTTGGTCTCACACCATCCCTCAAACAGGAAACGGGAGAATGAGGTGTGGGATCCTTTCTCTTGCCTTTTAACTGTACTGTTATTAATGCCTGGACTGTTCTGGGGTCATATAACAAAAGAAGACAAAGCACATCAGTTTATTGGGAGAAAAATGCAGCTGAGAGCAGCCCTGTCCCAGCCTTCTCTCTGGGCAGACAAACCCACCTGACACAAAAACCATCCACAGTCACCAATAAACTACAATCGACTGATTCTTCTCAACAGCTCTGAGTTGTTCATTTTGCTTGAACCAAATTTTGATCCGTTTTATAAAACCCCTGCTGGTCGTCACATTCTGCAGCTTAAAAAAAAGTTTCTGAAGTGAACTGAAACCTGGGCTGTGCTGAATATATGGAATATATCCACATTTTATCTGACAGAGGTTTGCAGCCCATCTGTGACTGACTCCAGAATTCTCCTGTGCATCTTGTATCCCGTGTCTGATGAACAGTGCGATGTTTGTAGTATTTTCAGATAAAAAACTCGATCATTAATAACAGATGTTGAACTGTGAGAAGTGTTAAAGAGGGATAATTGCTTCCAGTCGAAAAAAGTTTTGGAACACCTTGATTTTAAAATATTAGTTACCTATCCAAAAACAATAGATCTTTTTGGTGTGTCCTAATCCCTTTGGTAAGTTCAAAGTATAATTTTTCCACATTCTCTTTATCTTCATTCCTGTTTAAAGAGTTGAATACCATTAAGGTCATACTTCAATCCAGGAGAGGCTTGGATCTCCATTTTCCCTTGTCTGACTTCTTAGAGGAGCAGTAGGTACTATAAAATATTCTGTGCCATTCTAACTAATCACCCCTCTGGCATTCTGAGCAAATGCAGGTTAATGGTGAATCTTTTAATATTTCTATTAATTACGTATATTATCCTAATAACTCTATTGTCAATTTTTCATTGCTAGGTAATGACTAGAGCTGGGTTAGCTGTTCATAACTACCCATGGATTTAAAGGAAAGCTGGGATTTTTTTTTGGTTGTGAATTTCCTGCTGGCAAAACCTAATTCCTACAAATACATTTGTTACATGAAATGAATTTAGGGATGTTCTGTGCAGGTGTGATTGAGCAGAGGCACATTCATCACTGCTGCTCTGGCCAGGGGCATTTACACAGGGTATGGGAAAAGGGCTGTTGCAGGTCTGTGGTTATAGGAATTAATATCTGAAATAGTTTTCAACCTGAGCATTTTATTAAACATGACAGGTGCATGGGTGGAAATGAGAACACAGTTGGAGTATTGGGGTTTTGAGGGAGCCACTCTGCATCTTCTTAAATCCACAACTTGAAGTTCAGACGAGGATCTCTGCTTCAGATTTTAGAACTACAGAGGGGAGGCAGGGGGATGGACTAATTCAATCAGCCACAGCAATTCTTATTCTAATAAAGTTGCCTGTTTGGAGTGGCAGGAAAAGGCTCCTGCCACAATTGTCCGTGTGTTCTGGTGCCTCCCACCATAACGAGCTGGAAACAGAACTGCAGCCAATTCAATAGGACCTGCAGTTTGATGAGCCCACAGAAAGATCTGAACATAAGGATTGTTTCACAGAACCTGGGCAGCAATGAAGCTGAAAATATCGATTCATAAATTTCCCAGCAAGATGAGAGAAACTCTGCAATCGTTCCAGAGAAGTTGATGAACATTTCCAGCCCCAAATACCACTCACTAATGGATGTGTCTGTATGGAAAGGTAAAGAGACACAGGAAGGTTTTAATGTGCTAGTGAGTGAACAAGCAGAGGAAAATATCCTTAAGGAAACACCAACAGGAAAATTTAAAAGGAGAAATCCTAGAAAAATCTCGAGACTTGATTTGACTTTGAAAAAGCCAGTGCAGCTGTCAGCACAGTCCAGGGGAGTGAGAAGTTTCCCCAAGAATGTGCTGAAAGACTGATGCAAGGAGAGCTGCAGGAACTCCCAGGTGTGAAAGGAAGGCTGTTAAAATGCCTTTTTTCCCCCTGAATTTAATTTCTCAGCCAGAAATGTACCAGGTAGATGAGGCAAAACAAAGCTGGGAGGCTGGCTGGAGTGTGAGGCAGCAGTTCTGGGAGCTGAGTGTGGATGTTGGATGGGTTTTAAGGTCCCTCCCCACCCAAGTACTCTGTGATTCCCTGATTCTCTGCTGCAGTGCTGCAGTACTTGGATTTGAGATGCCCTGGTTGTGGGTTAGAAGTTGACAAACACATCTCAGACAGCTCCAGCTCCGTTCTCCCCTGCTCTGGGAACAGGAGCTTGTTCCTGATGAGGAAGCAGCGAGACACCAGCACATGGATTGTCCTGAAAAATGCCGTGAGCCCTGTCCCAGGTGCTTCAGGCTCACTGGACATGTCAGTCATTTTGCTCTTGCATAAGACTTTTCCAGGCTGCCCACGGGCTACTGGAAATCCCAAACAAATGTCAGGAGGAGCAGTAGGGCACTGGGTGAAGAGTAAAGGCAATAGAAAAGGGAAGAATCACGGTTCTTTCATATTTAAAATCGATTCAAATAGAGAAGTGGCGGTGATTTATAAACTTGAGGAAGGTTAGCCTTAATCTCCAGCTAGACATTTTCATTGCCTGAGTAAACTTTGAGCTCATACGAGCTGCAGAGGCAGGAATTTGGTATTAATAGAGACACTTGAGGCAGTTTTCTTAACTGAACCACCCACGGTGTCAAGGGGCTTTGCCAGTGAAGCCTCACGAAATGGTTTGGCTGCTTAGGACAGCTCCAGTCCTCAGGGGCCCTCTGTGCTGACAATTCAGCTGCTTCCCAAAATAAAGGGAGAGTGCAGAAGGAAATATAATAAACCAGAAAAGTGTAACAGCAGAAGCAAATCACCAGAGCTGCACCTCAGAGCTGAAGGAAATCACTGCAGACTTCTAGGTGCTGTGTAAAACTCCCGGTGCCCAGAGGTGAAACAAATCAACAAATATTTTTACTTTGCTTTACATATCTTTACAGTCACATCCACAGGGTTCTTTTTTAACTTTTATAAACTATTCTGCATCTAGGTTTTGAGTGAATTTCCCCACAAATACACGCAGCAGATTTTTTCTTAGCTGCAACTTAGAGAGCCAAGAAATGTAAATGACTTTAGAAAAGCCAATTAAATGTATGATTGAATGTCATCCTTGCTGACTGCAGTCTTCATAAGGAACTGGAAATGTGAGGTATTTTTTTACCTAATATTGAACACAGTTAATTAAAAAGGTAAAGATTACATTTTGCTTCACTTAATTTGAAATAGAGAACCTCCATTTAAACAATAAATTTCAGATTTTAGTTCTAGCAATTAATAGACCAAACTGTGTACTTAAGGTTTTATTATATTGATTCTAAAATAATTAGATTAGCAAACACATTGCAAATATATTATCTAAAACAAATAAGATTATCACCAGGCTTTTTGTTATACAGCGCAGCAATAAAACATATCACAGTGTAATCTAAGGCAGTCTCATAAAGTTAATAGTCATGGAGCATATATTACATTCCTCCACTAAATGACAAAAGGCAGCACGAGCATCATGTGGACAGTGTTAAATAATTTGTAAAAGTTGAGGCACATCTTTGATGTTCAGTAGGTCATTTCAGCCCCTCGTGTGTTGACAGGAGCATTTCTGAGCAGCCCTCGCAGTCTCTGCCCCACAACCTCGTTTTAGCAGCATCTCCCAGCCCTGTCCCAGCACACTTTCACATTCCTCCTTGCAAAGCAAATTGTAAAAAGCGTTGCAGCAGCAGTCTGAAAAGCCTTCAGGCTGTTTGAGAGGCCCTTTAAAAAGCATGACATTCAATCAGAGTTCAGGGAGGAAAGTTTTAATGAATAAACTTGGTAAATTAGAGAGCACCGCAGCAGAGTGATTAACTCTCATTTGTGCATCAGTGTTAAAATTAATTAAAATGTTAAAGCCGTAGGAGGCAGGTTCCCTCCTCGAGACCTGGCTTTGCCCTCGGAGCCAGGCTGGACCCAGCAGCGATTCATCTCCCCGGGATGGGAGGAGGGCCGAGAGAAAAGCACAGCCAGGACAAAAGTGTTTGCCCCGGTGCCGCTCTGCGGGGCCTCGCACGGCGTTCCGGGTGTGACACCATCACACAGCGGGGACAGCGGTGGCTCTGGAGGGGGACACCTCCCTGCCCATCCCCAATCCCCTGGGTTTCATCTCACTGCAGGGGACAGAGCTGATTTCGGTACCTGAGGTGTGTGGTGCATTGTGCTGCAAGGCTCTCTCTGTCCCTGCTCCCCTAAACTGGTCACTGGAACTTTCTTTATCAAGTATTTGATATAACAATTCAGTTTTATACTCATAGCTGTCACCACCTTTACTAACAGCCTTTCTCTGCATCAATTAATTATATGAGAATTAGCTGAACTCTCTGAATATTAAAGAATAAAAGTTTATCTTAGGGCTTTGAAGGCCATACATTGTAGCAACCAATTTTGTGTAAAATTAAAATCTTACTTCAGAGAAAAAGAAGACTTGTTCTTTTTCCAAAATCATTTTAGATGTGTTTCTTCCAAGAACCAGGAGCCAGTATTTCTTCCTAGCCAGACCTATGATGAGGTGGCTGTTTAACAAATCTGTGCTGGTTTGGAATTATAAATGACAGCCTATTTTATAAAGGGAAAAGTCTTCTTTGACAGCAGAACAATATCATACGAGTAACAAATGGCAAATTGTGTCATACAGCTGAACAGTTGTTTTCCCATGTTCACCGAGGGCCAGTTATTAATTTTACATTGGTCAGAATTAAGGATTTTGGAGAAATTCATCTGAAATGGAAAGTATGAAAAATTCCTGCTCAATGAAAATTACCATTATTCGCTGTAGATCTATATTCATAACTTTAAAACCTGGCAGTCTTTCCTATTTTTTTTCCTCTATAGATTTCTTGTCAACAAGAGTGTCAGAGGTCAATGTCAGAATGCCCCTCTGGCACCCATTAACTATAACCAGAAAACTTGTTCACTATTGATCTACAATGTCTAAATATCTATTATGTTGGATATAAAAGGTGGTTTCACGTCTTTCTAAAACAGATAATTCATACAGGCCACGGGGTCAGGCCTGGTGATATATTATTGTTTCACTGTATCAGTGAAGTGCAGGAGGGGAAGCGGCCAGGAGAGATGTCATGAAACTCTCGGGGACACGGCCGTGTGCCCACCTTCCCCACCACCCCCTGGGAAGCTGTTGTGGCTTCCTCAGTGCTTTGACACTCCTGTACAAGTCAAGTTTGAAGTTTTCATTCATGTCATGGCAGCCAGAGCCGGCATGAATCCCAAACCTGGGTGGAAGTCAAGTCCCTCCCCCCGTCCCCGATGGGCCGCGGTGCCGCTCGGTGTCCGTGGAGCTCTGCACGCCGTGCTGGTCACGCTGCCGGGGCTCCGCGTGGGCTGCAATGGGAGTTTGACAGGGATTGTGCACAAAAAGGGCACTGCCCCCCCTGGGTTTCAGTTGTCACAGCTCCGGTGACTTCGGCAGAGCGATGGCACTCGATGTCCACAGAGGCTCTGCCCCAGGACATGTGTCAGGCTGTGGCCAGGGTTCCAAATTCATGCCTCTTCTGCACAGACACTTGTGTAACATCACATGAATGATTTTGTTTGCTCATATCAACCCATCAAATTTATTGAGGCTCTTTTCATGTCCTCATTGTTTAACTGCTGAGGTGCCTCTGCTCTGCTCAAGGCTCAAATGCAGAGCAGGCACAGCTGCATTTCTTTGTTCTGCTCTTCCTAGAGCAGAGCTCAGAACGCTGTGAGGGTGGAGGCCACAATCCAGGGCTTGGTTCCCCCCCAGCCCTGTGGATTCAGCCTTTGAGGCTCCATGGCATTTCCCAGCAGGCACCTATTACTTCTGCAGGATGAGCCCCATAACAAGCAAACCCTCTTTGGAAAGCAGCTGATACTCTACTCTTTAATGGAGTTTATGGCCTTCTAGCAAGCCCCCAAAATGGTTCATATTCTTCCAGGCTACATTTTTGAAGAAAGTAAATTGAGATGAATCATGCTAAGATGAGATAGTTAAAATGTCAGGCTCCATAAGTTTCAATGCATCCTTATAGCTCTGAACACTAAAATGCAACTGAACATTGGAATAAGGGAAACAAAAGAGAATCAGATAACTAGTTCTTATAGAGGGGAAAAAAGTAATTTCTGTCTGTGCTGCTACACCACAGAAATCCACATAGTACAGTTTTAGAGCTGTACCTTAAAAAAAACAATTGCAGTTTCCTTTTATCACTGGCCTTGGTTACACATCACTGCCTACTCTATGGCACACTAGAACTGCAGAGCTTCTGAGGCAAACAATACAGCAGCAGCTTTATTTCTGTTTACAAATGTTACCTGGGGGAAATGTGCCTGTACCTGTTGGATAAATTACAAATCATCAGCACTAAATATGACCCACAACAGTGACATAGAGGGAAAGAGGGACCATGGTCTGTAGATATTTGGTGTTAGAGAGGAGGGGAGTGCCTGGTGAGTGCTGCTGGGTTAATCAGTTAATGAAATGAGACTGCTGGACTCCTTAAACCTGAGCTGTGTGGTGCTTCCTCATTTGCTGGACAACAGCCACTTCTTCATTTCTACTTTATAATATTTACAATCAGTTGAATTAACTACTGTTATTATTTTAGATGACCCACTGTAGGTATTGAACACCACCAGAAATGTAAAACACCAGATTTGTGTCCTTCTGGGTTCCTAGGGAAAGGGCACAGGATGCAGAGGAGCCTTGTGGGCCATGCAGCACCTCTTAGTCCAAGCCCAGGGATGTTCAGCTGAGCTGACTGAAGGAAACCTTTGATAAGAACTAAGAATAGGCTTCTATTTCTAAATCAGGAGCAAGCCACTGCCCAAATCCCTCTGCTCCATGTTCCTTTCCCAGGGGCTGGTTGGGACAGCTTTCCCTGCCCAGCTGGGGACATCAGGATGGGTTTCATCCTGCACCTAAACCCACCAGTCCTGGGTGACCTTGAGCTGCTCCTAAGGCCATCAAAGCCTGGTGCAGGGTTTGGGGTTGTTGTAAGCAGATCCCAGAGCTGGGCATGCCAAGGCTTTAGGGACAGTGGTGTGGAAAACACCAGACACCAAATAGGGTCAGGAGAGACAACTGGGGTGTAACTGGAGCCCCTCACGCTGCTCTGGCTGCAACACAGATGGGCCAGAATGAAGGCTATCACTCCTAGTTTATAGCCATTAGCAATCATGATCTCCCTAATATGAAACAGAAATAATAGTATTATTAATAATAATACCAAACGGACACATTATTAGCCTCTACAGATGGCTCTATTCCTCCTAATAATTTTTATTTTTATTTAATGTTTGGAGATGCTGTAAAAAGGGACTAGTGCTTCCAAATGTGACCTCTGTGGGGTTTAAAACCTACTGAATCAGATGAGAGATTAAAGCATTCAATGTAATATATGACTTAAAGCTATGTTTTTAAAACTTTAATAGGAAATGTCTGATGCTTTAGATTACTATTTCTTGAAGTATAGTAGGCTGAAGAATTTGCTTCAGAGGGTCTCTTTATACCCAAGAAGAGCCACGGTGAGAATACACAGTATGTTCTTCCCTCACCATGCCTCTAAATAGATGTAAAGGAATTAACATGTATTAATAATACATCATGTTTCTACTTTGTTTTATATTATTGTACATATGTTCTTACACCACAATCAACACCACCATATTTAAATATCTCCAAGCAGTTCATTAAAGGAGGTGATTAACATCTGTCATGTGTTTTTTCCCTCCTCCTGTCCCCAAGGAGAGGAGGATGCTCAGTGGCAGACCTGATTTTGGTTGGGATTTATCATTTTTATGGGAGGCTTTTTTATTTTGCTGAGGTTTTATTGTATTGCACAAAACTACCTATTGGGATAAATATTTGCAAAGGCAGCTGCAAAAAAAAAAAAAAAAAAAAAAAAAAAAAAAAAAAAAAAAAAAAAGTCTCCTGAGCAGCTGAAGTGAAAGGGGGTGAGGTTTAGGTGGAGTGGATGAGGTTGGAGAGTGGGGCTGGTGTGTGGTGGGAATCCTGCCACGTCCTCACCTGGGAGGTGGCAGAGAAACCTTTGGCTGGGGCATGGTCTTTAAGGTCCCTTCCAACACAAACCATTCCAGGATTCCATGACATGAGGAGGTAAAAGAGTGACTGCTGTAGCCAGGCTGTTCCCCAAGAGTTTGTGGGGTGTCAGGTTATTGCCATCAGCCAGATGAGGCTGGGCTAAGTTTTCTGTGAGCTTTCAAATATGTGAAGATCTGATGTAGGCTGATATTTTCATGGGTATTTTCACCCTCAGGCAGATCATTGTGTGGGCAAGAGCAGAAATCAGATTAGTTACAGCATATTTCCTCACAGGATCTCTGAGCCTGGAATAACTGTGATCTCCATTAGAGTCACTTTGCAGCATCAACTCCAGTGAGTTACATTTTGCTAAGTTTTGCTTTCAGTTTTACTTACCCATGGTAGCTGTCCAGGGAAAGCACAGAGATTGTCTGAACATTTACATCATCCCTGCAAGTTTTCATATGAACCACGAGACCACTGGTAGCTCTTAGTCATGGATTTACATCTGTCATAATATTTACTGATGCACCTGGCTCACACTGATTGTGTTCCCTGTGCTTTTTCAAAGAGAATTGGATGGCTTCTCCTTGACAATGTGGGTTTGTAGCAGCTGCTTTCCAGGCACAAGCTGGGTGTTATTGTCTTTGCTGGATTTGTGTTTTTAGCTTCTATCCCAGGAGTGAATTCTATAGCCAGTTCTGTTCCACACTGAGGGGAGATGGGAAAGTCTGATCCTTTCCTTCCCCAGTGCAAAAACCCTTGGGCTCTGAAGGTTTTCCGTACCTCAGAAATATCTGTATATGGGAGAGATCCATCTCCATCTGTGTGTGGATCTGCCAGGGGAGAATGGGGAACTCGAGGAGAGGGAGAAGCTCTGTGTGTGCACACCAGCCCTGAACACACACACAGAGTCTCACAAAGGTCCCAGTGGGGAACCCACACTAAAGGTTAATGCAGCCCCAGGCTGTAATTAGCCTTTTGCACAGAGTCTCCTTGTTGTGGAATCTCTCTTTATGAGGGTTTTCAGGGGCAACGAGCCAGCAGTCCCCTCCCCCAGTGCCCCCAGTAAAGCCCACTGGCAGGAAGGATGCTGGGCTTTGGGAGGAGCAATGCTCAGGAGCAGTTCCTCCCCTCCAGTGGCTCAGGGTCCCCTTGAGATCTCAGAGATTCTCAAAGATAGAGAGAAGGAAAATGCCTTGTTCCACTTCATCCTTTCCTTTCCCCTGAGTAAAGGCTGGGGGAAAAAACTGCCCCCCCCAGTTTAGGAACTCATTGACACATCAGTTGGTGACAGCAAATCTGCCTCTTTATCAGATGTATCTGATACCAGAGAGAGGATTGGCACTGCCCTGTTGTAATTCACACAATAAAGATTCCTCCTCACTGAAGTGAAAGAAGTTAAAGGAATTAGAGAGCACAGTAAATACTGTAAACTCGATTCCATGCTGCCCATCCAAGTTCATCTTCCAAAAATGTGCAGTTTGCTATTTGGGGGTGGCTGATTTTTGCAAGGCCCAGTGAGGGTTTATTGCAGCCATCAACTCTCTGGTGGCTGCTGGAGTCAACTCCTGGGGTCAGTGACTTGGGCATGAAATTACATTGAGATACTTTAATATGACCCGGGTTTGCAGATCTTGCATGTGCTGAAGTCAATACCACTATTGAATTTTACCAAATGAATGTCATTTATTTTTAAAATTCAAACAAAATATCTCCTCCACCGAGCATGACCCGTTCAGGAATCTGTGTAACACCAGTGCACCACTAATGAATCCCAGCAACAGCTCAAAGAGGCCAATATTTAGGGGAAAATCATGTAATACAGCAATGAAAAAAAACTTCAAGGGAGTCAAAGCCCATTTGATTAGGTTTGGTGGTGTTGGTGCATGGAGGAGACAGGGGAATCCCCAGCCCCATGGCAGAGAGGAGAGTTCTGTCCTGTCAGTGCTGAGT
>VZTR01002210.1:177671-207671 GCA_013400775.1 Chaetops frenatus | reverse complement strand
TGCCTTGTGCCTCCTCCTTCTCTGGGTGCAAGCAGCCCTCCCCAAAATCCTGACTCCCATCCCAAAATCCTGACCCCTTTCCCAAAATCCTGACCATCTCCCCAAAATCCTGACCCCTCCCAAAATCCTGTCCATCTCCCCAAAGTCCTGACCCCATCCCAAAATCCTGACCCCTCCCAAAATCCTGACCATCTCCCCAAAATCCTGACCTTCTTCCCAAAGTCCCGACCCCATCCCAAAATCCCGACCCCATCCCAAAATCCCGACTCCATCCCAAAATCCCGGTCCCTCCCCGTCCCATCCGTGCTCCAGCCCCGCCCGGGCCGCGCCGGGAGCGCCTCCTGCCGGCCGCGGGCGGAGCAGCAGCGCCGGGCGCGCTCCGGGATGCGCTGGGATCCATCGGGAAAGGGATTTTCCTCTCCATGCAAACCCAGGGGTTGGTTTTTAAATAAAGTCCTGGATATTTCATATGGAAGAAAAATTCAGCAAAGCTTCAAATTCTGCTCGTCACAAGAAATGGGTAGAAAAGGCTTCAAGTGGTTGTCCTCAGCAGAGCAGCTCAGGGGCTCAGCGGTGTCCAGATGGACATTTGGGATTGCAGGGTCAGGGACAGCCAGGACAATGAGGACACAAAAGGAGAAAGCCAAAATAAAAGTCTGAACCCCACCAGCTTTAATTCTTCCCCAGGCCAGCACCGACCTCAGGAGGAAGAAATGCTGCTCATGGGAGTGGGGTTCAGGGCTCTGAGCTCGCTCCAAACCTCTGCCCCCAGCAAACCTGGGGGAAGTGAGAGTTCTTGGGATTTTAGGGAGGTGTTAGGGAGAAATTCTTCCCTGGGAGGGTGGGGAGACCCTGGCACAGGGTGCCCAGAGAAGCTGTGCCTGCCCCTGGAGCTCTGGAAGTGTCCAAGGCCAGGCTGGAGCAGGGTTTGGAGCAGCCTGGGACAGGGGAAGGTGTCCCTGCCATGGCAGGGGTGGAATGGGATGGGCTTTAAGGTCCCTCCCAACCCAAACCAGTGCAGGATTCTGTGATTCTGTGATACTTTCATAGTGCCACAGCCATGACTGGGGTATACAAGTACTGGAAACAGCTCATTTGATATTTTCTCCTGGAACTTCTTTACTGTCTGGAAAATTTTTGGTTTATATCCTTTTGGAGAAAAAGTGGAAGCAGAGCTTTAGATTTTCTCTTTCTGTGCGTCCATCTTCTGTGTTCCAGGACAGTTGCTTCCAAATAATTCATTTGTTTCTAAGCACAATGTTCCTTTCTGTATCAAAAGGGAGAAGAAAACAAATAATGGAATCATTAATTTAATCTGATTTCAGAACACAGGGAGCCATTGTAAACCTCTATCCTGAAATATTTTCAGGACAAACAGTAGAAATTAACTTTTTTCCCCCCATTAGTAACTTTCTACACGGGGAAAACACATTTCCAAGCAATTCTATTTATGTTCCACATGTTACTGAAATTGCCTTGAATTGGATAGTGTGGAAAATCCTTTTTCTATCTAATCTGTCTCTCCACACTGTAGATAAGTAGGACAATATTATCCTAGAACTCCAAAAACTTTATGTACACAACATCTTCTTTGAAATTAATGGGCACATTCACAGTCCCAGAAACCCATTTATTTTAGAAGAGCCATCCTGCCTTTTTGGGGGCTTGCCATGTCTGAGCAGAGCAGGGTCAGGCTGAATATGGAGCTGTAGGTTGATTTATCTGCAGGATTCCTGCAATTTCTCAGATGTCTGCTGGCATCACATCCAGGTAGGGAGAGCATAAAGTGACATTTACTATTTCGGTCTTAAAGTGAGTGTGGATATTGTTGCTAATAATCATCCCCTTGTAAATTATAAATGTCAAGGACACCCAAACCCACGTTTTCACTGGAGCTTCTTTTTCAGAGAGAATTTCTGCCGTTTGCAGGCACTGTCAGGCTGGTGAGGCTCCTTTTGGCAAACAGCACAGCTTTAGCCTTTAGGGTGTTTGATCCCTGCCTTCAGCTCCTGCAAAATAAATTAATAAAACAGGCATTTTTTCTTAGGGGATGGCCCCACTTAAAGTCCAGATGCTTAAAGTTGCCACTGGAATATTGCTTCTTAAAAATAAGAGTAAATGAGGCTGACCTGGGCCAGATATGAAATCAGAGAGTATTGCAAGTGTTCCTGGGAGCAGGATCAGGGAGCTGGCAGAGGTTCCTGCTGCTGTTATTAAACCCAGAGCACTGCAGAGTGCTGGGGAGCAGCAGAGGAGCGAGGCAGAACACAGGGGAGGTGACATTTCTGGGTCATCCCTGCAGTCCTGGCCTCTCTGAAGGCCTTCCCACCACTCAGCAGCCACTTCCCTTCTCCCCCAGCACATCCCCAGTGCCCAGCAGAAATTAGGATGGAATCCAAGAAATTCCAGCTGGGAAAATCAAGATCTAAACCATTCCTGAATGTCCCACCCAGTGAGTAGATGAAAAGTTCATTTGAGTCAATCCAAACCAGGGCTGCAGTTACCTTGTGAAACCCTCAAGATATCAGGAAGTGCTTTATAAGAGTTACCTCTCACAGTTAAATAATTAGCAGAGTTTATGGGAAGGATAATAAGTATAAATGGCTCTTTGAACGAATGACATTCTGTAATTTGAAGATAAGCAAAAAGGAAATGATAGAAGAACAAACAGTGTGGAAGAATCCTGCTTCTGATGTCCTTTAAATTTCTGATGGTTGGGTTTTCTCCAGTGAAGCTGGTGCTCAGTCAGAGAACAGCTCTTAAAGCCTCAAAGAAGACCAGAGATTTAAGTGCTAATTCAGCAAATTATTTCAATCCAAGCTCATGCTTAAATTTGTCCTTCGTCCAGAACACACTGGTAAAATTTCTCATTTAATGTGAAAGAAGGACATCTTTAATCTCATTAAATGTAAAGAAAAGTTTATTGCTAGTGCTGTAAATAAAGCTGGACTTGAGGGCGACATGTGTGGGCTGGTGAGGCCTGAGAACTCCTCCATGGAAGAGGATTTGTCTGCAGCCAAATGTGCAGTATTTTTTTGAAAATTGAGAGTTTCTCCTGTCAAATCTGTCTTTCCTGCCTTCTATGGAAACAGTGGTTTGGATCTCCAGTTCAGCAGCAGTTTATTGAATGCCCCACATTGTTCGACACATGCTCCCTTCTCCCTCAAATTATTTTAATTAATGGCTTCTGATTTAAGTGTACTCTCTAAAAATAATAAACTCCAGTTGGTTTCTCTGTTAAATAACTGTTAAATCATAAATTCGCACATAGGACAGTTGTTAAATGTTTTGATGAGGATTTTATTTAGGAAGAAGTCCCAGATTCTGGGTCCAGCTTTTAGGATTTAGTCTTGGTAATGCAACAATGTTTGTTTTTCAAAACCTTAGGGTCCAGATTCCAGATTGGAAATCTGAATTTTTGGGAACCTTTTTTGCTGCTTGAACTGCCAGTTTTGAATCCATTATTTTTTAGAATTTCATATATGAGAGCTTGGTGGGCCTGGCATAATAGGGATGTGAAGATGGATTATGGAGAGACCCAGAGCTCTCATTAGGGTAGAGAGGGAGGCCAGGCTCTGATGGGAATGACAGATTGGGCCATCTCCTGCCTTCCTCTCCCAAGGCAGCGAGCTGCATTTTGTGTTTTAATTTTAAAGATAATTACTTTCATTTCATCCAGTGCTTTTTAGGAAGGTAACAGAGATGAGGACATTTGTTATGGGCCTATCATCTCCTGTGTTTGAATGTGTTCCTGGTTAGTGAGGAGTGCTGGAAAAGGGGCTGGTTGGGGTGGCTTGTGCAGATTTTCCCTGTGTATGGCAGCTGCTTCATCCCAAAACCCCTCAGTCACCACCTCAGCATATTCTGGTTTAGAGATTTCTTCCCAGTGATACGAGTAACAAAGCTGGGGGGTGAATACCCATGGAGTCCTTGATCCCTGCATGTTTTTGTCTTGGCAAGGCAGACTGAGGCTACATTTATGACAGCATTTATGTTTGGAGCAGGAGCCCTTCTGAAGCTTCCTTCACCTGTGGCACCCTGGTTTGCCTTGCAGAGTTTTGGAGTTTGCAGTTGGACTCCTTCTGGATAAAACACCATGGAAAGCTGTGATCCAGGAATGTGCCAGAGGGAGCCCTGGATGCCACTGCCACACCCCAGGGTGGATCCCTCAGAATCCCTGCTGCTGTTCCTAAATTCACGTTCACCTGATTCACAAAGAATCCTGAGTATTGTACCTTTGAAAATCAGGCTGCTGATCTCAGCCCAGTGTTACTGACTGGCACAAAACTGCTTCACTCTTGCTGTAGCTCCTTGTTCACAAACATTTCTTTCACTCCTGTATCCAAGCAGCCATGGAAAAACCCAGCAGAGCAGATCAGACTTTTGGTAGCATCTAAATATCGACCTGGGTGATTTGTCCAGCCTGGGAAGGTGATTTTAGAAAAGAAGGAGCTCTGAGGGACATCTCCAAAATTGCTGTTGGCTCGAGCAGTGCTCACATCAGGATAACAGTGACAGTGCAAAGGCTGTGCTGGCCACTGAGCCTGGCCACATCCCCCTCCAGTAACAGATTTATATGACATGAACTGTCATTAATGAGTTGCTGAGTGATAACAATATATTTGCATGGGTGGGGGCACTGTATTTCTAACCCATTATACTGTGACTAAATGGTTTTTACTTTTAAACTTTTATATGGTTTCCAAAAGTTTTCTCTACTTACCTCCCAGAGTTATTAAGGCTTGCTTAATGAATTACAGAAAACAATTTAATTACTAAGAAACCTCAAGTGATTCTTTACAGAGCAAAGGCATTGGGCTCTTTACATATCCTCCCTCAGTACCATGTTCTTAAAATTAGCACATGGCAGAGCTGAAGATTGTTTTTAAGAACAAACCCATTCCTATGCTCCCAACCCAAATGCAACAGGAAAAATACCATTATTGCAGGACTAAAGATAAAAAGGGGATTCAATTTTAAAACGCTTGTGGCAATGAAAAAATATAACTTCAAATGTGAGTCAATTCATTGAGGCCTTAACATTCATTTGTTGCAAATGGAGGGGGCAGTGGAATCCAAGGCTGGAGCCAATTGGCATCTTGCAGGCTGGGAAAGGTCAAGTGGTGGCTCGTGGTGTGTGTGCTACTCCCAGGCTTTGTTAAAATGCTGGGATTAAACAGAAGTTACATCTGAGGTCAAGTGACCGCAATAACAGGGGACACGGCAAGCCCTCAAATCATTCCCCGGGATGAAAATGACACGGAGCTGACATAATATCTGAGGTGAGATGGAACTGAAATCCTCAGCACCTGAACACTTCACCTACTGATGGGTAACCTGACCCTAACCAATCTTATAATCATACCCATGTCAGGGGGGAAGCTGCATTTCCTGGAGTACAAGGTACAGTCACTCGCTTGTATTTATTTTTTTTTTTTTTTGGCTCTGGCTCTGCTTCTGGAATGATGTTGTTAAAAGTTTCAATAGTCTGCTTTAAGCCTTTCAAATCAATGTCTTCTGTGGAAAATCAGCTGCCACCTCGAGGGACAGAGCTCTTTGCCTGCTCGGTCTCCTCATTCTGGGTGCTTTGGTTTATGGAGCAGCAGCTGAATGGGCTCCTCGGGGGATTTGAAGAGATCCAGGTTGGGCTCAGACCTGGTGCTTTCAAACCAAGGAGCAGAGAGCAAGGACTTGGGGTGATTGGGATTTGCTCAGGCACGGGGAGTGATTTTTGGCACAGGAAGTCACCATTTGTAGTGGAAGCATCTTTTAAGAAGAAAGGGAAAATGAAGCTGTTTGTTGTACTGTTCCAAATAACGTCATATTGGATCCCTTTTATGGTGCAACCCTCCTATTTTTTAAAATTATTATTAATATCTCTAAATCTAACCCCTTTAAATTTATCTTTCAAAAATGCATGCTGGAAGATCCTGATTTCACAGCCTTCTTTGTGCTTTTTCATCCACTTTCTTCTAGAGAGAGCAAACCAAGCTCCAATTAAAAACCCCGTTTACACAAGCAGAGCTGGATCAAAATCCTCCTACAATATTCCCTGAGCCAATCTATTTGCACTTCCCCAAACAATCATTGCACTGGGCTGTGGGATGAATCAGCATGTATTTAAATCAAAGGCAGCCAGGAAAGACTGCATCAGTTCTGTGCCACAGAGCTGTCAAAGCCCTGAAGAGATTAAAGGCGTGACCCCTTCATCCCTAACATTGCTCCACAAGAGACATTTCTGTCACTATTTCTGCCACTTGGCTTTCTGAGATGCCACGAAGCCTTAGGGCGACCTCTGCTACATTTCAGTGTTGTTTATTGATTTCTGACCCAGTGCTTAATAGTTTTCCCAGTCCCCCTGAATGGCTTTTGTAAGCAATAGGGTTTGTGCATCTCACCGATCAATACCTTTTATATTTACAATAAAATTGAAACTGCTTCTGCTGGGGGTGCAGCCCAGCATTTGTCATCCTTCAGCGAGGGAAAACTATGTCATTATCTGAATTAAAACATTTATTTCTGATTAAGAGAGTGTCCTATCTCATTAATTTTTCCCTTTCCAATAGAAAGGGAATAGAATCCTATTGATTTTTGCACTTTTACACATCTCCACTGCTGGGAAGATAATTGAGAAGTTAGCCAGAATAAATGAAGTTTCAAGTCTAGCAGGCCAGCCAATACCTTCCAAATTCAAGGTGTTTTTATGAAGCTGGATTTTAATTTGTTGGCAAGCTGAAGCAGTGGGACTTATTCGGCTGAGTAAATTGGATTAAGAGTAGAATCTCCTTGAAGCGTGTCTTGGTGAATGCTGAGGGGCTTGTTCCCCCCAGACAGCCACGGACTTGCTGGAGATTTATGCTAAGACAGCTTCCAAATTGCCCTCCTTCAAAACTCCAACTCTCTGCAGGAAGTGGGGATTAGTGGACCAAAAGCTGATTAACTCACTTCTCCTCCATTGTATCCCCTGTCTTAAAAACAACCCAACTCCAATCAGAGCTGAACTAGACCTTCAGATTTTCTGCCAATTGATTACTCTTTATTAGAATAATGGGATTAAATCAAGCTTCATTAAAAAGAATTCCCAGTGCATGAATCCCTGTTCTTTCCAGCATCAGTGTTTGCAGTGATACCCCAGGTACAGGCCACCCTTCCTTCTCTATTTTCCTTCTCTCTTTCCCTCTCTCTGAATTAACAACCCATATTCCATCTTCATTTCCTGCCTATAAAATCCATGCCATCATTGGATATTCCTCTAGAAACCAGAATGGGTGTTTATACTTGGAGAATTATAAAAGTTTGCGGTTGAATTAGACAATATATTGTATATTTTAATAAGTTAGACAGAAGATTTTCATAACAGCTGGTTTAGAGCAGGGAAATGCATCTTCCTAAATATATTCTCAGAAAACATGCATTCCTGGATTTTTGGAAGCAAGAATCAAATCTCTGTTAAAAATTAAGACTGAACTAGGAAAAGAAAATAATCTCAATTTACACATTCAGCTCAGTAATATCAATTCAGAGATTTTCAGTAATAATCTGTGTTCTCACTTCTATTCAAGGATTCTTTACAATTTGGTTTGAAGCATTAGTTTGATTATTTTTCAATAATCCAAGATTTATGGGCTACAGGTTAAAAAAGCAAAGGCTGGATTTTTGAGTTTGTGATATCTGGCTCTGGTGGGGTTTTTTGGGAAGATGGGGGATGTTGTGAATGTTTGAACCTTTTTAGTTTCTAAGGAAACAAATTTAAAATATACAGGAAAAAGCCTCTGAAAAAGCATTGTAAATGCCATAGTTACAACAAATCAACAACACCAGATTAAAAATGCTGTGTAAGGGAAGAACTTAATTTCTTGCTGCATTTTAATGCACAGTCCCAAGCACCAAAGTATGCAAAAGGTTGAATACATTCATCACAAACATTTCTGTTTTCTCTTTTACACCAATGAGAAATTGCAAGATTACCAATGACCTTCCTACCAATGAAGCACCATAATTATGGTCATTTGTTATACAACAGAGATGAATGGATAGAATTTACATAGAATAAAAATATTATTTAACAGCTGTTATGGATGTGTGAAGTGCAATCCTAATTTATTTAAATGCTATAAATATATTGGTAATGTATTCTTTTCGAATTAACCTCATGAACCTTATACTGGCAAAACTTCAATTAATATTGCACTAAAATCCATTTCCTCCTGTTGTGGGGAATATTGAATAGACGAAAATCTACAGCTCCAGCAGCAGCTCGCTGCCTACAAGTTTTTGTTTGATTTTTTTTTAGTCCTTGGCTCAAGCTTGTGGAATTGGAATTATTTAAAAAATGCTTTAAATTAAAATTAGGCCAAAGAGACTTTTACAAACCAGCTTTCTTTTCCTGTTATTTAAGCATGCAATAATGGTTTCTGAATGAGTTGACAAACATTATTTTAAAATGTGGGGTTTGGTACTGTATCCTGTGCATTCCAGGACTTTTTGTTCATTTACCTGGCTTGGGAGAGAAATAAAAGAGGAAAAGGAAATAGAGCCACGCAGGGCACGTTTAACTCAGCCCTTTGTGGCTGCATATTTTAATGTGGATTTAAAGAGAACTACAGCTATGTGTGATTGTTTGATTAATTTGGAGGCACAGGGGGAGCTTTGCAGGTGTTTGTGCCTCACATTTTGGGTTTATCTCTTTTGTATTCCATCCATCTGCCCCCAGCTGTCATTATTCCATGTTCATCGACAGAAGAGTTATAGTTTGCAAAAACCTATCAGGTAGGCTGGACAGCAGATAATTGAGGTGATGATCAGTGCTAGCAAAAGACAATTGATAGTGAAAGTGTCAGAGGCTGCACCTAACAAGATCTGCACCCTCTGTCTCCTTTAGCCTTCCTTTGGAAAGGACAGAATATGGAATAACATGGACATGTCTGATGTGCATCAATAGATAGGATGGCAGTGCATAATACTTCTTGGAACTGCAATCTGATGGTTGTATCTTTTGACATTGCAGCAGGTTATTAAATAGAAATGTGAACTATTAAGAGATGATCTTGACTTTCAATACATTTTTATCAAAGTCAAAAAATAGTTGACACCACTGAGTGGATCCACATTGTGAAGGAGCAGAAAAATCTGGCATTCCAGAGGAGTCAAGGATTGTAATTGTCTCATTCTCAAAGAGGAAGGCAGAGCTCAAACCACAGATATTTCATGAAAATAGAATAATTAACAAATGTAAATATGCACAATTATACCAGAGTATAAATAGATAAGTTCCAGCCCAATTTCATGTGTAAAGCTACTGGTGAATGAACCAACTGGAACAGTCCCAGGTATCAGAGTCAGTTGATCCAGGTTCCCACTGGGAATGTGTCCTCTCCTCTCACGAGGCTGATCCAGTTGAGGAGCTCAGAACACAAAGGCTGATCCACAGGGAAAGAAGTTTGACCCTGTCTCTGAGGATATCAGTATCCCAAAAATTATTCCCTGCAATTATAAAACTGAATGGATGACACCAAACCATGGGAATGTATTTAAATCTCCTTCTGCCAAAGGCATTGCATCCTCTTCAGCATTTTGGATTACTGTTTACTTTTCTGGACATTTAAAAACGTCATTTCTCTTCCAGATTTTAAAAACCTACATCTTTATTTCAAGGTAAATATTCTGTTCCTGCTCTCAGCTCCGTGACAGCCTCCTGCATAACTTTTTAAACATTTTCACAGGACAGATGAGATCTTGCACACAAGACCCATTTGGCCAACTCCAAGTCTCCCAATTTTGCACAGCTGCACATTTTTCTTTGTGCAGGAAGGGTCAGCGTGGGTAGGATTTATCCTCATCTGCCCAGCTGTAATGTATGCAAGAAGTCATGGCTTTGCATGGCTATTAAACACCCTATAGTCTATATAAAAACATGCAAAGTTGAGGCTTAATAGCAATAAAATATCATGGGTACTGCCCTCACTCATGGCTGAGCAAGCATGGCCCTTGATTGAGTAATTGGCAAACCACACACTGTGGCTCTCCCATGAATAATCATGTTTTTTCATTAGGGGGAACAATAGGGTTGCTTAACCCTCTAACTCTGCTTCCCAAAATGCCTCTCCATGGTTGTGGGGGCTCCTCCTGAGCATCCTGCACTCCCCTTCCCAGCAGTGTGCTCACAAAGCCATTACATTCCTGCTCTGTGGCACTGAGGCTCTGCTGGCTTTTATTTTTCCCCGAGGCCAGTAGCCTTTGGGAGGGACTGGGACACATTAATGGGAAAGATCTGCTCCCTAATTCATGGCATTTCAGAGACCTTTGAATATATTGGGCTCTGGTTGAATTAATGTCATCTCAGTCAGGACAGGAAGTTTACTGTAGTTTGTCAACTATCATTCATTTAGGAAGTCCAGTAATTTACTGTGCAGCAGAGGGCAGGGAGATGGAAGATGGAGCTGGGTGAATGATGTGGGGTTTTTAAAAAAACCTGCGTGGGGTCACATGGGAAAACATCATTCAGCTGATAAGAGTAGAATGCAGATCCTTCCATGAAGTGGGGCTGATTTCTGCCACAAACCCCACCTTAGTCAGCACAACCAGGAGCACTTGGACTCCCCTCCTTTTCCCCCAATTTCTGAGAGGTGAGGTCTGTCCCTTTAAAGCAGGGAATTGATTGATTTATGGCCGTGTGATGGATCAAACGATCGTCAATGGAATTACACTGAATTATGGTGACACTGCTTCTGCTCCACAAGCCACTCCCCATATGTCCTATAACTCAAAAGCAGAATGACAATAATACTATCTATGAAATTTATATTCATGATTATAAATTAATTCTTTTTGGCCAGACCAGCAGCAGCAGCAGGCTGGCTTTGCAATTTCCAAACAGCATTTATGGCATTGGCTTGGGAATACTATCTATCAAGCTTGGTGACAAATGTGGTGGATGATGGTCTCTGCTGCCTCTGGCTCCAACATCCACTTGTGTTTCAGGGGGAAAGAAAATGCTATAAAATAACAGGAATCCTTGAGCTGCAATTTCTGACCAGTGTTCCCAGCCTAACACTGAGCTGCACGAGTCTTCTGCGAAATGAATATTCCCTGGGAGAGAAACATGGAAACCAGGCTCTATTCCCATGTGGGAAGAGCCAGAGGTAGCAGGAAACAGCTGCTGGGAATTGGAGAGGCTGCACCCAGTGCAGGAGCACCTGAGACTTCAGGGAAATTCAGCCTCTAACCTGGGCCTGTTGAACCCCTTTCCATGAGAGGGTGGAAGAAGCACCAGGGCTTTTCCACACAGTGTTGGTTAATTTAAAAAAAAAAAAAAAAAAAAAAAAAAAAAAAAAAAGAGTAAAAAACCTTTTAAAAGGGAAAAACAGGAGCAAGGAGAATGAGGTGACACCTTCCAGCTCTGCTGGCAGCAGGGGAAATGTTGCAGGTGTGCTGTCAGCAGATCCTGGTGATCACAGAGCAGCGTGAGAGCAGCGACTGCAGCAGAGCAGGGCCTGCCTTCCAGCAGGGACATGGCAGCTGCAGAGTCACTTTAGGACACTTTGAGTAGCCCTGAAATGCCAGCAGTGCCCTTTGGAGGAGCTTTTTACATTCTGGGAGCTCCTGGGTGGCCACACAATGGAACCCACTGATGGCCAGGTGCAGGGCAGGGCTCTCCATGTCTGCTTTCCAAGGAAGCCTCCTTTGCCATAGGAAGGCTCTGGAGTGGCAAAGATTGACAGTCAGGATGTAGAGTTATCCCAGATCATTACACCTGTACAGAAAAGATCTGCTGGCCTACAGTGATTACCTAACAATGGGTGATAGAAATTAGGAGCAATGATTATGTTTGTGTGCAGGTACAAGTTCCATTGAACAACCTCTGAACAGCAAAATGGTGCAGGATGATGAGTTAGTTATTACTTTTGAAGTATTCACTTGGCAATAATAATTGCTTATTTTTTGCTTTAGGAGAGACATCCTTTGCAAAATGCCAAGTTAGCGATGCTGCCCTTCATTCACCTGTCATTTAGCCTGAAGAAATCCTTTAAAACTCCCTGAAGTTGTCTTCTTTCTTGGAGTTTTTCAGGTTGGGTTTTTTTCAGGTGAGGACCAACAGACCTGTGGTGTTGGGCAGTTTGTTCTTTCACTCACAGATCAGCAGGGCTGGCCCTGGACACCACCTGCTGCTTTTCACCCTCTGTCTGGAGTGATTTCCATCACCCAAAGCACTGCTGGAACTTGTCTGTGTGATCAGCTCCGAGATCTTTGCTTCTCTTCACCTTGGCTGCTCCGAGGGCAAGGGGAACCTTTCACCAGGACCTCTTGCCACCTGCTGTAGTGAGAAAGCCGGGTTGTTTGCAAGGCTGTGACTTCCCTGATCTCCCTCTGGCACCTTTGGACTTTGTGGCTCCTGTCTGGTTTCCATGGCATCAGCAGCCCTGGTGTCCCTTTCCACAAAGCTTTGCCGATGGCAGTGACACTTCCAGGCAGGAATCCCTCTGTGCAGAGCAGGTTCTTGTGGCAGAGGGGCTTGTTACCATCCTGACCCCATTAGTGTGGGGTCTCTGGGGAGTGACAATCTCTTCTGCAAGGCACTGAGTTATCCCGAGTGTTAAAAATTCCTGCTGTTGTGCTGGTTATAAACACAACGTTGTGGGAGCAGCTCCGGGTGAGGGCAGTCCCACTGAACTCTGCCTTTGCATTCGTGCCCTGTTTTCCTCCCCTGCCTTCTCTCTCCAGCTGGGTGGGTTGGCTTCTAGCTCCCCATACAGCCCTTTCCCACTCATTTATATCCTACAGCATCTTAACTTTCCTTCTGAAATCCAGAAAGAACCTGCAGTCCGACCCTGTGTATAAACATACTTTGGAAAAGTTGGGATCCAGTAAAAACTCCAGTTCATTTCTTCTCTTCTGCCTGCCCTCCTGTCAGTAATAACCTGCCCATGTTCCCTGTGCCTTCCCCACTCTCTATTTATCACTTTCATAACGTGCTGCCATCCTGTCCAGCCCAACTTTCTCCTCTCCCATCATCTAAATGCTTTTCCACCACCCTTCTATGTAAATTCTGGCTTAGACTTTGTTAGAGTAACAGAAATGCAGCTTTATTGCACTGTGAGCCTCCAACGTAGTGAAAGCCATTAATGGGAAAGGTTTTTCCATCCGTTCCAAGTGAACGGAGATGCAGCTCTATGGAATATAGCTGTGGTGCTGGAAAATCTATATAGACAGCAGAGCAGACAGAGGAAGGGTGTTCATTTACATAGTTTGTGGTCTTGGTTGGAAATTTAAGGTGAAAGATGGGCAGATTTCCTTTGGTTACAAGTGGTGTGAAATCCCAAAAGTCCAGGTGGGAGCAAAGTGAGGAGAGCAGGCTGAGCAAGGGGTTAATTCAGCTGGGGAATACTCACCCAAATCCAGAGTGGCACTGAGGGACAGCAGATCCCACTGCCCAGCAGCACAAGCACACCTGGGGCTGTGATCTGGGAAGAATTGAAATAAACCCCACCTCGAGGTTGCCTGTTCTGAGGGCAGCCTGAGCACACTGGCCAAAGGTCTGTGGCCACACAGGAGACCAATCCTTCCTCTGGTTATGAGTAGATCCCTTCCAAAAAAAATGTGTTCCTTGGCTGTGGAGCTGCATTTTGACTGCCTGATGAATCAGACATAAACTATCCCAGGCTTTGAGGAGCTCATTATTCTGAGCACTTGCCTTGCTGTTCTCCATGGCCAGCTAGCAGAGCCTGGAAGAGTTTCTGCTGACTCGTCTCTTCCAGCCTTGGAGACAAAATCCTGACCTTGCACAGCAAATTTAATTGTGCCAGGGCTCAGTGGAGACCTCAGCAGCAGGAGTTCCACAGAGTCATCCTTCACTTCCACACCTGCAGCACTGCTGGGAGTTACTGAGGGCTGCTGAAGGGAAAAGGAGATTTAGATCCTTTATCTAAATGAAATATCCTAATGGTGGTAGTGCCAAAATCCAGCCCAAATATCCATCTAATGGAAGGTGGGAGCTGGAGCATCTTCGTTGTTCTCAGATTGAAGGGTGGGATTTGGGTGTGTAGTGAGGCATCAGGAGCACAGCTCTGCCAAGAGGCTGCTTGGACCCTCCACTGGGAATCCAGGAATATTTCCAAATTACTAATCTGTGAATGGTCACTAGCTGTCATTAGTTGTGAAATGTGGCCTCTTTTATCAAAAGGGATGACTTTATTCTGTGTATTTGTATTGCATTCCCTCCATCCATGTCTGAGCAAGCACTGAGGAATAGGGGCATCATTAAAATAAAATTTTAAAAAAGATTAATAATGAAATTTAACAGCTTTTTATTTGTGAACTTTGATTTTGATGTTTCTGATTCATCTTAACCAGTCTCTGCAAACTAAAAGGGGGAAAATTAAGACTACTGCCCTATCCTTTTAGCCATGGCAATTTCACAATCTCTAAGGAGGATCATTAGTGGAAAATAAATATAACACACTCTGGGCATTACCTTGCCTGAAATAATCAGTGAATTTGAGGGTTCTCCTCATCTCTATTTCCTGTTCCCTGTTTTCTGATTTCAGCTTCCTGCTCACCCTTGCAGCATGGAAAAAAAAAAGGTATTACATGGCACTACTACATGATGCTTGTGTGGGTCCTGGTTTGGAATATTTCCAGGAAAATAAAATGGCAAGGACTCCCAAAAACTTGCAGTTAGGCACAAAAATGGCAGCAAATCCAGAGGTGCTGGAAAAATGGATTTTAGCAGAGTCACAGAGGGATCTGACAAACACAGGCCTTGGGGAGAAGTTTCACTGTCTGTGTGTGCAAACAGTGGGATAAAAAATGGGAAATTATGGAAAATATTGTAATTCCAGAGACAGACAGATTTGAGGAAAGCATAGGAAAAGGGACATGCAAAAAAAAACCAGTTTGAAAAAATATTTATATATCTACACACACACACACACATATATATATATATAAGAAGAATGGTACCTGAATAATTTTAGCTGTGAAACTCCAGAGGTGGGATGGCATTCCAGCCAAAATGAACCTACTTACTGAGCTGTAAAACAGGTGGTAAAAATCCTGATGAAATTTGAAAAATATTAATGGAACCGTGGAAAACAGGAGCATCCTCACATACAGCTTGTCTGGGCTGTCTCCAGTTCTAATAGAATTTATTTTTCAAATTTAGTTGAAAAAATTAATTCCCCTGCTGAAATTCCAACTTGCCAACTCTCCAGCCCAGGTGGATTTTTATAGCCAGGATCTAAACCCCTGAAAAATAGCAGTGTAGAGTATAATGGAAATGCTGACACAACCTACATTACAGCTGCACGAATTGTGCCACTATAGTTTATGGAGAGCCCATTTTGGGCTTGTCAGGTTTTTAAACACAGGCTGTTGTAAATTTGAAAGAAGACTGTCTTGTTTTAAGGCTTTAAGGTTCTACATACTAGCAGGGACGAGTTTGAACCAAAATTTCCCTTCTCAGACCCCTTCCTGGACTTTGGGAGAACTGGAAATCTCACCTGAGCATCACAGTGCCATCATTACTCTGGATTATTTTGGTTATTTGGTTTTGTTTTTATTGGGGGGAATTAGTTCTGCTATGAAATAGAATTCCTGGGGACAAACACAAAGTGAGAGGATCTTTCCTTAGGCACAAAAAAGTTGGGAGGAAAAACACAAGTGCAGTTCACACTGCACAGTGCAGGTCAGTGACAGGTTCAGGATTGGGCTCCCAATCCACTGAAATGGCACTTTTAGCTCAAAAATGATTTGGCTTCCAATCCATTGAAAAGGAACTTTTAGCCCAAAAGTGAAATTTCACTGTTACCTGGAATCTAACACCTCTGGCAGGTAAATATGTGCCTGTTCAAGCTGCACTGAAACAAAGCTTTACAGGCTGAAGCCACAGCTTGGCCTCCGAAAATCAAGGATTCTGTCTTTAGTTAGTGCCTGTGGAGGAAGCCGAATTCAGAGTGAAAACCTGTTCTCAGTAGCTCTCAGGAAAGTTTATCCTGAACTTGTAAAAACAAAGGAATTGTGGAAATACAGATTAAAAACTAAATGCCAGCCCTTGGGCCCAGTGTAGTTTGATTGATACCAGCAGCAGATGTGTCTCAGTGCAACCCCAAAGGTGGCACCTGCCTAAGGTGGAGGAGAGCTGCCTTCCACCTGCATGAATTAACCCAGGAAAAGGCAAAGAGGGAAAAATCCATTTAAATCTGCATTAATCTTTTATTGGCTTTCCCACTTCTCATAAACAGTTTGTAACCATACATATATCATCATCCCAAACATCAAGTATAACTTCTCACTCAATAATCCAATTGATATCCAGCTGATATATTCAGTAGCAACAGTTCGTAAATGGGGCATTTTATAACCTAGGCAAAGGTTAATCATCCTTAGCTTCTTAAGTGTGATCTTAACTGTACTGCTGGTGCTCACACGTGGATTTCCAGCAGTGCTCTGGGTTGTGGTTAATTAGGAGGCAGATTCTTCACTGATGGTGAAAGGAATGTTAAAATATTGTCAGTAGATGCCCTATTTCTGGGTGCTCAGCCATGACTGCCAGGAGTCACATCTCAGCTTTTCCTGATTATCCAGCTCTTTAGAGAGATGTCACATTGAGCACCCAGGAATTGGGGATTTTGGAACCACTTGTCTTCCTTGTGCTAGTTGGCTTTGTTCAAGGCTGCTTGTAGCCTGGCAGGAGTCAATCAGCAGGAAGGCAAACAAGGCCCAGCCCTGCCTCAGACAGCAAAGCAGAACATCTGACCTGGTGGCACTGCAGTGACACCGTCAGCAGGATCAGCAGCCTGGCCTGGTGGCCACACCAAAGGCTTCCATCACCCCTGAGCATCCTGCAAATAAAGTGGTGACACAGCTCAATTTAATCTCCCCTCATCCCTCCTGAGGACCTCTCCTCTTCAGGCTATTCCCACATAGATAAAAAGATTTTGTCTCACTGAACCTGTTTATTGACCACAGCTGTCACCCCTGCTCTGACCAGTGACCTCATCTGAATATTCAAATCCATTGTAGATCACAAGTTCAAATGATTTTCTTACCCTTTGAAAGCCCTGTTTTCATAGTGAGCTGATTGCACATGACAATATTATAAGGGGTGTAATTGAGATTCTACAAACAATTTGCACCTCAGGTTTGTAAAAATAATATATACAGAAGTGGGGATGCTGCTGACACTCCCTTCCCCCAGCTCCCCTGAGCTGATCCTGTTTGTGGAAACCAGGATGGCCCCTCCAGGTACAAGAGACACACCACGATTTTAGAGGGATTTGCCAAATCTGCTGCTGCAACTGAGAATCCACTGATTCCAGTTCAGCCCTTGGCTTGGGTGGGAGTCAAAGCCACAGGCCCAGCACTGAAACTCATCTTTTTACCTTCCCTGAGCACCAGTGACTTCCCCAAGCAGGGAAACTCCCAGGGTAAAGCCAGGGGATTTTGGTGCAGTGGCTGTAAGGGAGCTGAAGAGGTGCAAACACAACACATTCCATCTCCTGGGCTTTTACAGCATTTCCCATTTCTGTTTTGACTAGACTTCCTCGATATTTTTTCTTCTTTCTTCTCTGATATTTTGTCACAAAGAGCAGAAGGCCAACTTTCCAGTTTCCTAATCTGTGCTATCTGTATAAAAATTGTCAGAATTAACTGATCCTAGTAAGGAGCCCCACAGTTCAAGTGGTTCTTTCCCAGCTCTCTACCTGTCCATCCAGCACCCTGCTGACCTCATCATCCTCCTTAAAGATACTGGGTTTTGCTGGTTTAAAGGATGGTGAGACAATGGAGTCAGGAGTAGAATACCCAGCTGGGTTCAGTTGGACTGGGGTGTACACAATTAATGAAAATTAAACTCACAGAAAATTTGGCTTGCTCAGACTCCTGTAATAGAGCAGGAATCAGTCCAAGCCCGTGCAGACTCTGCAGGGGTTCCTGAACTTCACAGCCCATGTCAGTGGAGCCTCAGCTGAGAACAGGAAGCACATGGCATGGAAGAAGATTTTGTAATTTTATGCTGTATCAGTGAAGAAAAAGGTGAAATACTGCAAATTCAAAACTGGAAAGCAATTAGAGTGTGTGGGTGAGAAATTCCACCCAGGGGCTCATGGTGATCTCTTCAGTAGAGGAGTCCATGGACATCCAGCTGTGCTGGCATCAAGGAGGTCCTCAGGAGAAAAGCCCAGACAGAGAAATCCCAGATCTCCCCTTCTCACAAACATCACAAAAAACAATGGGAAAACCTCTTATGGGCCCTGATTTTCTGGGGTGAGAAGTGCTGCATCTCCTGCTGGTGCTGATTGAAAACACCAAACTGACAGAGCTTTCCTAACACGTGTCCTGTAACTTTCCTGTCCCTCGTTTTCTGCACCTCTGAGAGTCACCCTGAGGACTGTTCCTGGTGCTATTTATTCCTACATTATTATGAAGTGTCCAGTGTGGAATATAAGGCTTAAGTGCAGCCAAGTTCATAAAGCCTTTGGAGCTCATTACATGGATGGCAGTACAGGAGTGCAGAGCTTTGCTGTAAATTTGAATTTTCTGCCGTATATTTTCTAAATGCCAACATAAATAGCCCAGGAAATAATAAAATGAATAAAACACACGACTTCATTCGAGTTCCATTTGGAAAGACAGGGTGTGAAATGAAGAGCTCTGCTCTCCAGGTGGTGATCTCCATGCATAGCAGAGTGTTTGTCCTGAATTTCATTGCTTGGGAAAAAACTCACGGAAACTCTTGATTCAGCTGGCGTTTAATGTGTGTTTTAAATAACTTCTGTGATATAATCAGCTACCGAGGGAATCCAGGAGGGAACTTAGAGAGCAGTAAAACTTCAGCTGTGCCTGTCCCTGCCTGCCCATTGCTTTGCTGGGTACACAAAGCCCAGGTTCTGTGCCGGGCTCTCCCCTCGGATCCAGCCGGGAGCTGGGGCAGCACCGAGCCCCGGGGCTGTAAATCCCCTCTCCTCGCTGCAGCAGCAATGCACGAGCCACAGGCAAATATATTCATGTCTCCAGCTATCCATACATGAAAAATCATGGACAGCAACGTTCTCTTTATTGTTATTCCAACAGAGGCTTTTTTCCTTTTTTTTTTTTTTTTTTTTTCTTTTTTTTTTTTTTCATGTATTATTAAAGCCTCTGTTTTATTTTTTTAAAAAAACATTTTATCTGCTCAGAGCTTCGGCACAGGAGAATTCTTGCCTTTAATAAAACCTGCTCTCCTTTACATGGATTGAGTGGCTCTGTATTTATAAAATTACAGCATTAAATAACTCCGACTCCTAATAAATACTGAGGAGAAAGTCACAGGGCCACCAATTTAGCCAGAATTCCTAAAATCCTGAGAAACCACGTTGGAAACTGATATGAAGAATGTTGACAATGCATTAAATTAAGTGTTTTTAATATGCTTAACCATGCATTTAATTTAAGCTTAATGAGACAGTTATTGTATGCTGACTAAACACCAAGAACTTATTAAAAACATATTTACAGAGATTAGCAGTGATGTAATAGATACATATTTATGTCATCATTGGTAAACTGCTAATACCACGTTTTTAATTAATTGGTATCTACTCAATATACAGAGGGGCTCTGGAGAGATTTATTATATTTGGTTCATGTTGATGAAGAACCAACTGGTTTAATGAGGGTTAATTGATCTACCTAATTATTAAAATCTACATTTCCTGTTCTGTGGTGATCAGGGCTTAAATGAACATACATCCAAACCACTGGAATTTAGTCCTTGCTTAACAGGATAATTCACCTGCTCACAGGTGAGTGGGGGCTTAAATGAGCTGTTGAGTGGGGAGCAATTAAATATTCCAGGAAACAGCACAGTAAGAAATGAAATTGAAATAAAAAACAATTACAAAAATGCCAAACAAGAGGTTGGGCATAACAAACAAAACTCTTTAGGGCTTTTGGAAGTGTCTCAAGTGTGGTCAGATCAGGAGTTACTGCTGGTTGCTCCTCCTGGGCATTTCTTGGTGCTGAGAGGAATTCTGGCTGCTCCTGCTGGTGTTGCCATAAATCCCAATTTGTCATGGACCCCCCCATACCCAGGGGAGATCAATTTAACCCACTGGATCTGTTTTGGAAACGGAACCATGTGCAATGTTCTTAGCACAGCCTGCTAATTTTCCATGCTGTTGGAAGGTGTGTGTGTGCCTAATGGAAAATCTACGAGCATTTTCAGAGCGGTTAAAACACGCTTTCCACTGGTTTTAATTTAATTTTACTTTTTTATGAAGAATCTTAGAGAAAGGGTACAGTGAAAAAGCAATGAAAGCCAAATTGCTGTACATGAAGTTTCATTTCTGGAGAGCCAGGGAGATTAATTCACTTGGCTGTGACTTGTTCATTACTACCTCAAGCTAACGAAAAAAATGAAATATCACAGGGAGCAGTTCCTCTCTTCCATAAGTTGCAACATTGCCCTGATCACAGGTTGTGGAGGAGGAAAATATTCTGGTTAATACCCTGCCAATGCCACACCTGCATGGAGCAAATTATTCTGATGTGCTGTTTTGTTTGCTGATTCTGCTGTGATTGTTTTTCTGGCCGTTATTTTATTTTATCTGGACATTTTTCAGCGTTCCCCAGCCTGGTGTGAGGATGTGACACTCACTGATCAGGAGGCTCTCACCCAAAATTTGCTGAATCACTGATTCCCCCACGTCCACTCTGCCAGGGAAGGGTGTGCAGGAGTTTGTGTGTGTGTGAATTATCAGAGAAAACCCCTCCAAGAAGAATAAAAACACTGATGATAAGAAGGAGGTTGAATTATTCTCTATTGCATTGTCCATGAGGGTGAAAGAGGCCTATAAAAGATCAAAGGTGATATCCAGACACAGAGATATCAATAAAAATATTCTGCCAGGCCTTTATTTGACACTCAGCTTGCCTGTAACAGTTTACAGCCGAACTTCATAGAGTGCATTTATATGGCTTAAATTTTTAATTATTCTGAATTCTTTGTTGAACCTTTTTTTTTTTTTTGAAGGGAAAAATGTTAACTCTTGAAAGGTGACATGGCATTTTATTCTGAATCAAAAGCCTTTTCTTTGAAAACGGCTTAATTAACATTTCCAGGTTCATAACATTTTCATTTATTCCTCTTTTTCGTTTTTAAATGGTTGTTTAAGTTTTCCAGTGATAGTGATAGAGGTTTCCTAATGTATTAAAAAAAACACAGAGTGTGCCCAGTGGGATCTGCAATCTGATTAGCTTTCAGTTTGGAGCTGAAGGAGGAGATTAAGCAGAGAAGGACTGCTGTGCTATTAAAAAGAAAACCTGATTTCTTCTAGCCATTAGCCAGTCAAATGAGTACAGCTGTCAGTAGAATGGCTAAATATATTACACAGTGAAGATTAGCAGGTAAACATTTGAAAATTATGCAAGTTTTGGAGTGTGTGAGGAGCTGCATTCTGCTCTTAAGGGTGACTTTTAAAGCTGGAGTTGTGATACTGCAACCCAGAGGTTTTGGGATTGTCTTTGAAGAACTTTTTGGACAAGGTTTCATCCAGCTCTTGGCACAGTAGGCTCTGACCCTTGACCAGAACTCCAAGCTGCTACCACAATAAATAACAAAAAGAAAATTCTAATTCCACTGAATCCCATGAAGCAGCTCCAAATTTATATCTGGAATTTGGTGTGATGTGGCTTCACCCAGGTGATTCAGCTCTGTGTTTTCCCCTAAAGATCCCCAAAGCCTTTTCCAAGAGAGTGCTGCTGCTCTGGGCTCTGACCGTTGGGCCTCTAAATATTTGAAGTGGTAAAAGCTGAACAATCTCCCATAAAAAGTTATAGGCATCCAGCTCAGCTTTCCAGCCTGAGATTTTCCAGAGTTTTGGATGCATCTCACCAAGCAAAGAATCTGAAAAGCAACTTCTACAATGTTTTCCATGAAGGCAGAATGCAGTTTTGGATCAGAATTAGACACAAGTTTTCCAATCTCTGACCAGCACATCCATTTCTCACATTCCTGGGTATCTGCACCTTTGCACAGACAGGATCAGGAGCTGTTGTATCCCTGCTGGAATCCATTCCCACCTAGAACAGAGCTGCTATTGAACACAGCCTGCTTTATGAGGATGCAGTCTAGCAAAATGTCATGGAAAAACAATTTCCCCTCCCCAAAACAACTGCTTATCTCAGGCAGCATCAAATCAGAAATGAAATCAGAGAACAGAGCGGGGACCCTGGTTAGAAAAGAGGTGGTTTGGGAAGTCCTGAAAGAGGGAGGGTTAGATAGGGATGTGGTAGGGTGTGAGAGTTTCCAAATGCACTTTTAGACCCCAGAATAATATATTTGAAACATCAAAAGGGATAATGCAGGCATTTAGACTGGAGAATAAAATAAATAGATGCAAGTTTAAAATATATATATAAACATTTTACTTGTGTACCCTGAGCCATTCATGAATTCACACACACACCTCCTGAGATGCAAACAACCACACAAACTGTTAAATATACCTCTTTTCCACACCGTTGTAGCATTCATTTAACATGTTATACCACATTTAGGCCCCACCTCATCTTTACCTTGACTTGGTACCTCTTTTCAGTCCATGTCTGTGCAGCTGAGCTTTGTTTAAGAACCTCAGGGGTCTCAGTCCTGGTGGCTGTGGGACTGTGCAGAGGTGAAAAGCAAAGGGACAGGAAGCAGATGTTTAAGTTCAGCAGCATTTGCAAAGCTCCTCCAGTCTGAGGATAAGTGTGTGCTTAAAACCCATGGAGCTGCATGGGATGGAGGCCCAGAGCTGAAGTTAAGCAGATGTTTTGGGGAGCAGGGCTGGACGGCTGCTGATGCCACAGCACAAAAATTAAGCAGATGTGTAGTGAGAGCAGGCTCATTGCCTGTGCCTAGGAAGGTTTCTAGTTGATTTGTATTTATTTATTTTCCTGCTAAGCATTTTTCTTTAATTAAAAAAAAACATTTTCAAGCTGAAAATCCAAAGCAAATATCATTAGTTTCATTTTGTAATCAAGTGCTTGTGAGTAAGGGGAGACTGGCTCTGCCCATCCTGAGTTAATCCCTTCCCCCTGCATTTTTATCCTCACCGAGGAGTCCAAGGGTTAAGCCATCCCAACATGCCTCACTCTCAATTTATAAACCAGAAAATCTTCCATAAATCAAAAGTTACAAACAGACTTTGTAATGTCATAACTCTTGTGACGGCTCTGCCTTTGATTGATTCCTTTACATACATTCTGGCTGATTACCATAATGTGTTCTTGTGGGACAATTCCAGCAGGGCCCAGGGAAGGCACAAGGAAAGAAGTAAATAACAAATGGTCCTGACTCCTCCTCATCGAGAGTGATTTCAGTCCAATGTTCCATCATATCAACTGGGAAAGAGAGTCTTAGGGTTTAGGCAATCAATTACAGATCTGTGTAGAGGCAGACACAATCATTTCCCTGATTGTCACCAGTCTGGAGCAGTGACACAGGGAAGTGATCCATCAGTCTATTTCCAGTGACAATCAGAGAAAGATGGCAGACACTTGGACACTCACAGGCCCCTGGATTGGCTGGCTGGCCAGATTGAAAAATAGCTGTATTTCAAACATAGCTAAACCTTGAAATACCTCTGCTGGAAGGTTTCAGACATTCCTAGAAAACATTTAGAGCTCTTACAGGAGTTGCTCCCTTTGCAGTGGGTGGTGAGGAGGATAAACCTGCCTTGAAGTGCATTAGAATAGATAGAGTGAAGTAACCATGGTTCAGCCAGGAATATCAAGGTCCTTTCTGATTTGCCAGCTTTGCTTTTCCTCTGCTTTAATGCTGTGTTTTTAATAGGAAATCTGTTTTTTTAAAAAAGAAATAACAGAAACTTAGCTCATCTTTGATCAGATATTCAGCATTAGATATAGAGGGTATTTGTTCTGTGGCTCAATGCTGCTTTTTCCTCAGTGTACAGGGTTTAATTTACATTAAAAATCACCAGCAAGGTGCAAAGTGTGGTCAGTTCAGCAATCCCCTCTCCTGATAACCTCTAAAACATTGTCAGAGCCCTACAGAAAAACAACCCACACACTCACTGGGTCTTTAGTAACCAGCTGGTTTCAGACTTCATGTATTTATTGGTTTCTTCTCATAGCAATTTCTTTGAAAGAAAGAGAAACCACCTACTGATGGTTTGAAACAAAAACCCCAGAGCAGCATCCCATGAGCTGTGGAGGGCTGGCTGCAAGCTCAGGGTGATGGAGAAGCAGCAGCTGAAGACATCCCAGTGTTGGATGAGAAATTTTGGAGTTGTGAACTTCCCAGGCACATCTCTCACCACTGCTCCCCTCCCAGGCCTCCACTGGATAACAGAGAATCCAAACTTACCCTGCAGGCAGAGCAGCTGAGCCTGTGGGGACAGTGCAGGGATGTGTCCTCCTCATCTGTATCCTGATCTGTGCCCTCAACTCCTTCCCAAATCCCCACTGGTGCTGGGTTTTAAGGCTGAACTCTGAAGGAAGGGATGCTGTGCTTAGGCTGAGGGAAGGTGAATCCCCACTGAAGGCACAGGTAAATTAATTCAGGGAAAATCCTGCCCCTGGCAGATCCCTGGGAAGGGGAGAAATGGGAGCTCTGCCTAAACTGGGACTGAGGTGGTACTGGCTGAGGAAGAAGCTGCCCCCAGGCAGCTGGAGTTGGGTTTTTATGCTGTACCCCTACAAAGGACACATTTTTGGCTGCCCAGGGAAGGAGAGAGGCTCAAGGAGTGTTTACTCCTTTCACCCCTAAGCTTTTGTGGGAGGAGGAGATGCTCCCACAGGGGTTTCATAAAAGGAGCCTCCTTCATCTGCCTGATGGGTGTTGGTGGCACCCAACACTTCCCTTGGTGCTTCTGCTGCTCCCACCTTTTACACCCAACTCCCCAGCAGGAATGGGAGCCTGTCCTGCTCCATGTGGGGACCCCCTCACCCCTTTCCTCCATGGAGAGAACATGCCAAGCTCTGTATTTAGGATATTTATCCCTGAGAGGTGTGCATTGTTCCCCAAGCATTCCAAACACATGGAAACATCACATTCTGGTGGCTTTGCAGATGGAAAAGGCATGGAAACAAAATCTGGGAGCTCACATTAAAATGTACCCAGGCCTCCCCTCCAGGACACCGCTGACAAACTTCTTGGATAACATTCGTCTGATGGGAAAATGTATAAAATAGAGTTTATTATTAATTCATAAAGAGCTTTGATATCTTATCTATTGCTCTTCTCTTGTAATGATTTTTAATGTCATCATGGTTTTTAATTTTGCATGAAACACATCGTCGTCTGTTTTCATTTGTTTGGTAAACCTTGTCTGTTTTATTAAGAAAATCCTGAGGCTTTTGTGGGTATTTCTGCAACAAAAAGAATAAAGAAATATTAACAGTGATTTGTTTGTAGCTCAATGCAACATTAATTTCAGCACTATATTATGAGGATTTTTATTTTTTCTAATTTCTCAGCCTAGGGAAATCTACTTCTCATTCCCAAAATCCAGTAATCCAAATAATGAGTGAAAAATCCTCAATGTCCTAAGATCTTGTACAAACCTTAACCTACCTTTTATTTGCTGTGTATGCTCCTGCAAGCCAATAGGAACCATAACTCCATTTAGATAATAATAATCAAATTATCCAAACCTGGGAGAACATGCTTTATAGATTTTGGTCTAAATTTAATACAAAAATGCAGTAGTCCTTGTTTGGAAGAGTTTATTAAGGGTTAGCAAAGAAAAAGCTTTTTCAATAGTCTATAACTCTCTAATGGCCTTTTTCAAATAAAATGGGAAAGAATTTGCAAAGAAACCTATATCAGTGAGCTGCAATTGTAACATTACAGTACAGGTCTATAAATCTTGACATGTTCAGAAGATTGCCTAAACCAGCAATACAATCTGTCCAAACCTCATTGTCTCCACGACCAGCCAGACTCATTTTAAGAAATGTATGTGGTCTTCAACCTAATTTTATCACCTTCATTTGTAAACTAGTCAATCAATCAAAGCATCCTGTGAGTCTAAATAGAAAAAGGAGTGCATTTTCATGCATTTCCAGACAGCACAGTCAAAAATTAATCTCCACTTGATCAGACATTCCTTGCCCTCATCTCAATAGACCATCATTAGGGTCAGCAATGTATATTAAAAATAGAGTTGCAGGGAACTGTGTGCTGGGGATTCTTTGTAAGGTACCTGCAGCCAGATCTGCCAGCTCAGGGCTCCTCTGGAAACAAGGCTGGGCTCACCCAGCAAAGAGCAGCCTCAAAATAAAGTTAGAAATGGAGAAAGGATGATTACCAGGAATTCAAATGCTTCACCAGGTGTTTTTTTGCACCCTGAGCACAGGGGGTAACAGCTTGGTGGGTAAAGTGGGATTTCAGAGACCCCATCTCATGATCTCTCTCCTGTTTAATACCTGCAGATATTATTCTTAGATATTTTCCCACTCATGTGTTTATTTGTGTGAGATGAGGCTGGGGCTGAGCAGGTTTGTGCTGGGGAATGGGCAGTGGGTGTGCACTGTGCCCCAAAGCTGTAATTCCTGCTTTTCCATCATGGAATTCCTGGCCTTTGTCACTGGGCAGGTCCTGTGGCTGTACCAAGGCAGGTTGGGACTGATCCCCCTCCTCTCCCTTCCAGCTGCTTTTCTCACCTCAGGCAGCACTGAGAAAGCAGGAATGTTGGAATGGGGCTTGTAGGGGTCTCCAGTTGGAGCTGGAGTTCCATAAAAACCACAAAACCACCAAAGTGCCCATGGGGACCAATCTGAGCAGCCCCAGGAGCCTCCTCTGGCTGAGCTGGGGCTGTTGGGGTGGAACAGGTGAGGGAAATATTCCCCAAAACTGCCAGAACTGTGCCAGGGAGGGCAGCAAACTGGGGTGGGCAGTGCTGGAGGGAACAGCACATCTTTGGTTTGTTTGGGAGCATAAGAAATATCCCAGAGTGGGAGCTGTGGGACCCGAGGTCCTGTTTCCACCTTCCAGTTCTGGTTTTCTCTGGCTGCCTTCTCCTGCAGCTGCCACCTCCCTGGACAAAAGAGCATTTAAGGATATTGGGGAGCAAGGATATGGTAGGCAGGGGTGATTCCTGGCCTGGGCTCTTCTAAGTGAAGCTGAATAGGTGTTTTGATCTTAAGCTGAAGTTTCTGAGTGGGAGCAGAACTACAGCAGCAGTTCCAGTTCCTCAGATGAGGCAGAGTTTTTTCTTGCTCTGGGGAAATGGTTCAGTCCCACGGCAGTTGGGTTTTTTCTCTCATTCTTGACTTGCAGCACAAAACCCATCTCCAAACACATCTCCAAGAACAGCAGTGGCAGAGAAAGTGCCATTACAGCAGCAATGGCAGCACTGACCAGAAGATTTAACACTTTATGTGAATAAAGATTCCCCTTTTCCCTGGCTGATGAACCTTCTAAGATGTTTAAACATCCAACCAGAACAGGTCAGGACCAACCTTTAAGCTGGCAAGAGAAATCTGTGCTCCCACCACACCCTTCCCTCCTGTGTGGGGTGTGTGTCCCGTGAGTGAACGTTGCTTCAGGATGGAGTCACTTCATTCCTGCTCAGGTCCTTGGCTCCCTGAGAAATGAGGCTGGGCCAGAGCCACAGCCCTGTCCTGGAGGGACTGTGCAGGTGCTGCCAGTGGGAAGACACAAAGCAAGTCCAGGTGAAAGCTGGGCTGCATTCAGCCTTTTGGTGAGCTCAGGCTGCAGAAATCATGCTTTATTCTTGAATTTTCCTTGAAAAAAAAAGAGGATTTCAGGGAATCACTTATATCCTCTATTTACATTTTGGAGGAGAAAGGAATTTATATTCAAGTGGCTGTGCCACAACCTGCAAAACCTTCTGAAGTGTCTGGGGAACCCTTTCCTGAGAGATTTTTCCTGCTGTAAGTAAAGGCAGAGCCCAGAGGGTGCCAATCCTTTGGGGACAGAGCCCTGCTGGGCTCCTCCCAGCTGCCTGACAAGGAGCTGCCTGAGAGGTGGCTGCCCTGGGGGGCTCAGATCGGTGCCTGTGGGACCCCTGGCCATCTGCCCCTCGTGTGCTGCTGCTGCTGCTGCTGGGGACACCCTTGGAGCTGGGCACAGGGACCAGGCAGAGCAGATCCCATGTGGGGCCATCTCCCCCAGGTACCACCCCTGGGGAGCTCAGGGGGTTAAAGAGCTGTTTCTGATTTACACCAGCTTTGGGAATTCTGTAGCAAAGGCTGAGCAGGAGAGGGGGTTCCCCACACAGCGCCTTGGCCAGGTGGGGTTGGACACCAGGGATCCAGGAGGAGCTGCAAGAAACCCCCTGAGTGGAGACCCTGAATTGAAGATCTCCCAAACCCTTGGGAATTCTGAAAAAAATTACCTGACGATTTCCAGGTTTCTTACTCCATAGATCCTGACTATCAGGCTTAGCAAGAACAAAACATTGAATTTCCAGGGAATATTCGGAGACTTTAGAGATGATTCCTCCTCTTTTCAAGTGTTTTTTCCACAAGGGGTCATTGCAGAGCAGAGCAAGGATGACTTAAAAACGAGGTGATTCTTTCCCTTTCCAAAGTGAAGTAGACATTTAGATGCAATTATTTTAACAGGAATTGTTAACAACATTAATTTGTAGCTGAAAAACACCACAATGGCATCGTAGTAATAATAATTATTTGGTTGGTGTTCGTGTCAACTCCATTTAGACTGAGCAATATTTTAGATTAACTATATTTAACAAAATAAAGAGCCAGTCCAGTGGGGAAAAATATGGAGATTTGCCTCTGTGTATAAAAAAGCATTTAAAAATAAATGTAGATTTCTGTGTGGTAATTGGGATAAAAGGAGGAGACTGAACTGAAATTAAACCCAGCCCTGGAACATCTACAGAGAAGATCAGAAGCAATTCCCAACCATCAAACCACTGTTGACTCCCAGATAACTGCCTGATCTTCTGTTTCTTTTCTCTTTCCTTTTGTTTGGCAAATAAAGCCTATTCAATAATTCAGGCAAATGGCTTGATAAATACAAATAATTGAGCAGATTAAGCTTAAAAATAAAAACATATTTTATCATATGTAACTTAAAAAGTAATCATATAATTAATGGGTGAAAAACAGAGAGAAAGATTGCCAGAGATTAAGATTAAGCCCTGCAGAAGAGAATGTTCTAACTAGAAATTGGTTTAATTAATAGCACATTTTACATAATGATTACAGTGTAATTGCGCTGACTAGCAGAGTGTCATTAAATATATCCATGCTCCTTTACAACACCCTAAGGCTAAAAATAATGAGTTACATTGAAAATCACTATGCAACAGGTTCATAAATAACATTTAAGCCTATACAAGGCGAATACTTATAAATAATAAATATTTGCCTTTTGTAATTGAAGAAAAAATGACAGCCTTCTTTTTCTACTACCCTGTAGATTGTCATGTTATAATGCTGAAAAGATTTTTTTCCCCTTGCGTTCTCTAGAAAGTCTTGAATAATTTATTCAAATGCTAATATTCCACATAGTCTGACTTTGAGGAACAAATATTCCTACATAAAGAATAAATGCCAAGTTGCTTATTACCAGCTTGGTTTTACTTTGCATGGTGCAGTCCCCAAAAAACTCTCACACTCTATTACACATGTCAGGTCAAGTTAGTGGCCAGATTTCCTGCCAGAAGAGTTACATTCTCTTTTTCTTTTTCTTTTTTTTTTTTTTTAAATTTAAAAATTACCCCTTCTCCCAAAATGTTCATCAGGCTCAGAGCTGTTATGCAGCAACAGCTGCTCTTCAGCTCCAAAAAGGACGACATCATAAAGCTGATAACTTTTTAATCTGGAGCTTTTCTCTGGTGCATCAGGAGAATCCAATAAAACCAGCTTGGATTTCACATCAGAGCTGGGCTGACATTTGAAAGCTCCCCTCAAATGGGTAGAGCTCAGTTATTGAGGAAGCAGTGGCAAAATAAATATCTCCAATGGCAAAAGAAATGTCTCCAATGCCAAAAAAAAAAAAAAAAAAAACCCAAAAAAAAACCTCCA
>VZTR01002210.1:169791-176191 GCA_013400775.1 Chaetops frenatus | reverse complement strand
TTATTAAAAAAAAAAAAAACAGGTACACTTTTTCCCACAGAAAAAGCAATAAAACTCCTGGAGATTTAAAAAGTTTCAATTTGCTTAGCTGCAGTGAAGACAAAATACATCCCCAAAACTACAAAAGGGCAGAATTTAACGGCAGAGGAAAGGTTAAGAAAGATGAAGAAAGAATCTCTTCCCCTGTTTATTCACTGCTGCTGGGCAATAATATAATTTTCAGTCTCACGTCTCTATTTCAGACCACATATGGCAGTAATATTGGATGTTCACCATCACAGCTTAACCATGACTAAACAGGTTGATGAATGTCATGCATCTTATCATCATACATGCATATTTTTAAATATAATTCACTTTTGATCTGCACCCTTGTGCAGTGGTGAATGAAAACAGTTAAGATTTCTTCCACTGTCTGCCTTTAAATGTATTAAACAGCCCTGCTGTCAATAGATTATATTCTTGTACAATGATAATAGCCCAAAAAACTAAGAGGCCTTGTCAGGAATTGCAGTTGTCACAGTTTGATGCAAATGATTTTACTTGGTGTTCATCTGCTGCACAATCATCTCATAATCTGGATATACATCACAGCATGACATGTAAATTTCCTGCTACTCTGCTTTCATTTCCAGAGGCAGCAATCAAATGAAAACCATTGAACCTCACCAAAATGTATAAATAATTTTCATTCAAACATATTAACAGTCAAAATATGAGAATTTATCACAGAGCACTACGCCTTTTAAGAAGCAATAAAGACTTTACTTTTTAAGCATATTTCTACTTAGAAAAGTAATATGAACAGTAACTTGTGGTTTTAAAAGGGGATTTAGAAGTCCACACATAGCACCAAATCTTCAAACTTGAGTGTGTTGGTACTGCTTTGCTCCACGTATTTCTTGGGGAAAATTAGCCTAGAAGAGGGTTGGGCAAAGGGGAATGAGGGGTAATATTCAAATGACTCCTTTCTCCTCAGATTTACCCCATAAAAGAAATATGAGTATTAAATACAAAGAACAGAAAATACAATTCAGTGTCACAGAATCTGGTGATACAGCAAGGGAGACTTCCTTTATCTTATTTATTCATTTTCATTTATATTCTAGACCAGATTTTAATTTAGCTGAATTTAAAACTTTTTTAATCAATCGATTTTTTAAAGGGCTGTTACAAGCATGAACAACCCCAAAAAGAGCAGTTTTGAAATGCACACAGCAAAATTCAAAAATACCAAAGAAGGATCAGGTTGAACTCCAGTTCCACCAGTGCCAGCTGTCAAATATCTCCTTTCTGATCTCTTTTTGGTCTGGTGGGAGCTGTCCCTGCCCATGGCAGGGGGTTGGAACGAGAGAATCCTTGGTTTCCCTTCCTCCCCAAACCAGTCTGGGATTCTGGGCTGAAAATAACAACTGGAAAATGGAAATATTTGCCCTGTGGGCTGTGGGGAGATGGGGATTTGGGAGCATTTTCCAGCTGCAGTGCCAGTGGGGAGTGGTGCTGGTGGCTACTGGGAGCACTGGGGAGCACTTTGTTTGAAATAGGGGTAAAATCAGCCTCCACTTATGGCTGAAATGAGCCTTTTTTGGGTGATTTGCCCTCGTTTCCAAACCACCCTTCCCTGTCACTGCATCCCCCAAATCCACTCCTGGGGAGTCACTGAGCTCCCTGGAGTCCATCACCTGCCAGGGCTCCAAGGGATGCAGGAACAAAGGACACTCTGCTGTTCTTATTAATGGTGGTGCTGAAAAAAAAAATTGCTGCCTCCCTAGAAATTGGGTGCTTTTCTTGAGAAACAGGTAAAAACTGCTAAGATGACAGTTTTTCCCATTTTTCCAGTGAGTGTGTCTGAGGAAGTAGAAGTGCAATAACCTGGGGTACAGCAGGCTCAGCCATTTGAAATAAAACTTTGCAGTACTAATGTTTTTGTAACTGCTTTCATATTGTAATGATATTTTTCCAAGCACTGGTTTTATTTGATCTTAAATACCTTTTTGGGAAAGTCCAGTGAGCTGACTCTAATAAAATCATGCTATTGAAAAAAGGTTTAAGTGGAATGTTCAGAATAAATTACAAAACTGCATGCAAGAATACCAGCTAGTGCTGCAATAAAAATCTGGAAATGAGGATTCTTGCAATATATTTTAAAGAAGTAGTATACTTTTTTTTTTTGTTCATTTTTTTCACAGAATGTTTCATAATAGAAAGCCTTTGCAACGTGAAAGGGGGTGAATGAATAAACTACCAAAGAAATTGCTTTTAGAAAAAAAAAAACCTTCACTTTTTTTTTCCTGGAGCATATATTTCATATCATTTTCAATAACTTTTAGAAGATAATAGGAAAAGTAATTCTCTTCCATTTTGCTGTATCAAAATACTTGAATTACATCATACTTAGGCTGTCAGATTTCACTCTTCACATTCAGACCCTTTGTAACAGGAGCTGATACCAGGAAAAAGAGAGAGCTGTTTATAATCCATGCTCTGGCAAGAACTGAGTCCACAGGAAAGGACTTCCAGAATTTAACCAAGGCTTTTCCTGGGCTTCCTCTCCCCTGTAAATCCAACAGTCAAATTCCTCTGACTGAACACCACTCCAGGATTAGGATAGAAAGGACTCCTTCACGAGCACCATTTTCTGTCTGGCTTCCCCCAGGGATCACCAAAGAATTGCAGCTGGGCTGGAATTCCAAACCTAGGGCTGGTCCCAGTGCACTGAGGTTTGCACCCAGCTAGGGGAGCAAAAATGTGACAAAATCCTCCCACACCCTGGTGAGCACCTCCAGAACCCACAAATGTCCTCTCAGGTGCTCCAGCCCTGGCTGGGTTTGTGTCAGGGCGTGTCAGGGTGGTTCCCATGGCACCTTTGAGCTGCTCAGGGGCAGGGGGCCATCCCTGCAGCCCTGGGGGCACATCCTGCAGACAGCTCACCCAGCCCTGCACTGGTGCAGTGGCAGTGGTGGCAGGGAGGTGTAAAGAGGGCTCTGCTGCAGGATGGGGATGCAGGTGACAGCATGACAGGCTGCAGGGAGGGAGATGAGCTAAAATATTACTCCACAGCAGCCATAATGCCAGGCCTGCTCTGTGCTTTGCCCTTTTAAGAACTTTACATCAAAAAGTTTCCTGTTCCTCCACTTGGACTCTCTGCTGGATCCATGTAGAGGATGTCAAGTGCTGAGGAAAGGAGGAGCCAGGCAAAGGAATCCACACAAAGAGCCCCTGGTTGAAGCAAAGCTGCTGCTTGAAATGCCCCAATCTCCTGGAACAGAGCACCTGGTGTTGTCACCTGGAATCCTTCTGTCTGTGGTCACATTTGAGGAGCAAGAAGATGCAGCCACTGAGCTCTGGGGGCTCTTGACTCATGGGCTGCCCACCAGCCCAGTCTTTTCAGGAAGAAACCTGAAAAGAATCTTCTCAGAATGTTTGAACTGCAGTTTAATCTGGGGCCTGTTCAGTGCTGCTGGGCTGTTCTGTACCTCAGTGCCTTCACCAAAAACCTAAATCCTCTTTGTTCTTGATGGCTTTGTGCAACCTGCTCAAGCATGTCCCAGCAAATGTAGGAGAAAGGAATAATTCAGACCAAGGTTCCTTTCTTTGCCTGATCTTCAGCCTGGACATCCACCACTTCAAACCCCACTTGGGCCATCCCTAACAACCCCTTTCCTCTTAGTTTTCCCTAAAAATCACACTCCTTGTCTCACTGACATCAGAATTTAACCTGACCCCCAGTGATTCCCTGGCCAGGAATGGATTCCCTGCATGCTGGCAGGGTGTGGTGGTTAATGGGACAAAACAAGGAAAAAGGATTAAATTGAGACCAGGTATAAAAGTCTTGAGTGGGAATGAAAGCAAAAGTATGGAAACCATGGACTCAAATTATTGTAGGATGCACTGCAGTGGATACCAGGGGTAAAGTCATCCCAGGGAATTCTTATCTAGTTCAGGAGCTTGGTTGCCTTGTTGCAAAAGTGTTTGCTCAGAACCAGATGAAATTAAAAATCAGGAGCTCTGGAGAGGGCATGGATTCAAAGAGAGCTGGGGGCTGGCAGTCCTGCCTGGGCTCAAACACTGACATGAGGGCTGAGAGCAGCTGTGACTCTGCCAAAGGAATGTAAAATGCATTTTGGGCAGTACAGCATCACATCCCTGGTTCCCAGTACACATCACTGGCCTGGTTCACATCTGTGCAGCTGCTCAGGAGCCAGGACAGGCAGACAGAAATGTCACCCATCACCATAACAACAGAGCCCTCATCTCATTCCCTCACTCCTCAGCTTTGCTTTCCACTGTTTAGAATTGTTGTGGCAGAGAGTGGTAATTTCTGAATTGTGTCTTCTGTCTGCTCCAGGAGAAATCAGTGTGTGTAAAGACAACAAAAAAGCACAACTGTAATAACAAAAATTTGAGATTATCAGGTTTGGTGCTATTTTATGTTGATATACATCAGGGCTCATGAATTCAGACCTGACTCCACTATTGGTCAGTTAATTCTTCATTCATTCTCTTTGCAAAAATTGAATTATATTTATTTCCTTAGCTCATCAGAGAATTTTAAACATTGATTTATAAGATAGACATGGAGGATTTTAATGAATAAAATAATTGCTCAGAATTTTTTGAGCCTTGATAAACACCATGCGGCTGCTGAGCTCTGGCCAAAGCGTATTCAGTGCAGTTTTTTTCCAGGTTTTGCAGGAATTACTGTAATTTTCTTATATTATGCTTCAAAAGGATATTGCAAGGGCTGGCACTCATATTTTAATTTCAGTAGTTTTAATATTTTGCTTTCAGCTTTAGGAGTGGAAAGAGGCAGTGCATTTCATGCTGCTGTCCCCCAGATCTGTTGCTGTGCCCCAGATTTTTTGCCACCCAATTTGGGCACTCCAGGAAGAATTTGTTGCATCACAAGCTGGAAGCACTGAGGACTCCAGAGCTGCTTTCCTGAGCACTAATATTTTTTGTTGCCTTCTGCCCAATGAATCCAGTAATCAATTCAGGTGAGCAAAATCTTGTACCCATGCAGAGCCATTGTCAGCTTGAGTGGGATCCCTCAGCCTTTCCCACATCATTTCCATTGCAGGATGAGACTCTGCTGGAGAAGTGTCACAGAACCACAGAATTATTTAGACTTGTGAGCCATTGTGATATAATAATAAGAATAAGAATAAGAATAAGAATAAGAATAAGAATAAGAATAAGAATAAGAATAAGAATAATATCCCAACACTGGAGTGGTATATGCAGAAAGCTGCATTTTTATACCATTAGCCATATCTGACACACCATTTTTATACCATTAGCCATATCTAGCACATCATAGATGATCAAATATAAATTTACACAGAAACCCCTGCTTCCTGCATATTAGTTGCATTGATAATGGTATTAATTATATTAATTATACTATAACCCTTGGGTGGGAAATATGCTTCTGTGCACACAATGTACCAAAAGTTCATTATTAAAGTTGCATCATGAAACACATTTAAGTTAGGAATAAGGTGTTGAATTTTCCTGGGAGATGCTGGATTGAGTCTCTTGTGCCTCCTTCAACCCCTGCTATCTCATCCCCTCATTATGGCTTTTCCATAGGATGCCTGCCTGAGGCAACACAGAGATTTAACTTGCTCTGGAGGTGACTTGGAATTGTTTTCTTCAGGATTCTTTAAAATGCATCCTGAATAATGTTTTATTCATTTAGGGCTTTGTCTTTTCAGAAACACTTGTGGGCTTTCTGGAGTTTTTTGTCTTAAAGAAAACAAAATGAAACCAACTCGGTGGTTTCCTACTGAGGGCTGTGAAGCTGTGACGGCCCCCACAAAAAGCAGAGAGAAAATATCTGTAGCAATAGTTCAAGGCCAGGTTGGAAGGGGCTTGGAACAATCTGGGATAGAGGAAGATGTCCCTGCCCATGGCAGGGGTGGAATGAGATGATTTTGGAGGTCCTTCCAACCCAAACCACTCTGGGATTCTGTGAATTGTGACCTGCCAGGATGCACATGACTGACCACTGTGTGGGCAATTCCACCTCCCTGAATACTCCCTTCTGCAGATATCTCAGCCCTTCTTGCAGGATGTAGGGAAAGGTTTGTTCCAATGGGCCAGACTTTCCTGACTCAGGCAGGGCTTGAGGGAAGGGATTGCCTGGCACATGCAGCAGTTGTGAGATTGGTGACTGATGCTGCTCCCAGATTTGATCCATTTTACCCTGCTCCAGCCTGTCCTTGGAGCAAACCTCAGTCTCCAACCATCTCTCTCACATTCCCCCACGCCAGAAAATTCAGCAGCTTCCCTCCAGCTCTCAGTTCCATGGGAGAGGGGCAGGATCAGCTCCTGGAGCTCAGGGAAAATCCCTTCACTGCTGGGTTTTTCAGCCGAGCCTCAGGACCTGGCACTGCCT
>VZTR01002210.1:124791-164791 GCA_013400775.1 Chaetops frenatus | reverse complement strand
GGTCAGGTAATGTTGTTGCAATGTAATTTTTTTTTAGCATTGCAGCAATCCCTAAAATGACATTAAATCAAGAATATCCCAAGGTGGAAAAGAGAGCAAATGCATGACCAAGGTGTGCTTTGCTGGAAAATAGACAGCTCTTCTGCTAGCAAGAAATAGGCACCACTATTCCATATTTTTCTAGATTTTTATCTATATTCAGGTCTGTTGAATCTCAATTTTTTTTCATTGAAGGATCAGCTTCAAAGGACACCTGAGTGAATTCAAGGTAAATGTTTCTATTTTTCCTGTTGTAAAAAGAGTTGTTGTGAAATCTGTTATTTTGCAGTTATTTAATTTATTTTGCCCTTTAAATAATCACCAAAGTATGATAATTCTTTACAGACTATAATGTGAATACAGAACTTCCCTCTGAGGTTTACATTTCATATATGAAGTCTAGGATGAATGATGCCATTCTTATGGCATTTAAAAAAATGAAAATCAGTGAAATGTCTGCTCTGAATGTATAAAAAAGAGACACAGACTAAGACAATATCCTGCATCTTTTTAAAACTAAAGAGAAAAGAGACAGCCCAAGCACCTCAGAGCCAAAAATAAAAATAAGCAGAAATAAAGGCAGAGCTGATCAGTCTCATTTAGCTGCCTAAAATTGGTGCAATCCAAACAATAAATTAGATGCAGGGTTTAAACGAAATTAGACATTCAAAATTCTGTTCAGTGCCAAAAAGCGTGGGTTATTAGTAAAAAAACCAAACAAGATGATAAATTATTTCAATATCATGTAAAATATCACCCTTAGCCTCAAACTCAAGGAGGAAAACACTAATAATCCACCCAGTTCACACATTGGATAAGCAAATAAAACCCCCAGTGAGATTATTTATTTCTGAACAGAGAATCACACAACGTCCATATCTGTGATCCCTTCAAAGGGCAGCACTGGCAGAGCAGGAAAAATGCAAGAACAAGTCACACTGCTGATATTCTTTTCTTTATTTTAAGCACCTCAATATTTTAACAAGCAAGTGAGGATTCAGTGCTCAAAAGGGGAAAAAAAAGAAAAAAAAAAAAAAAAGAAGAAAAAAAAATAATTTAAAAAAAAATTCCCAGTCAAGTCCATCTTGCTTCCAGGTTAATTTGGGTTTCTGTGGTTGGTTTCCATATGACCAAAGAAGAAAAGCTGATCTCTGATCGGTGCCTGACCCAGGGTGCCAATCTGCAGAGAAACCGTGGGGCTGGCAGCTCAATGGCTGTGACTTCAGCAGCATTGCTCTGGGCCCGGAATCAATTCTCTCTGTTTACAGACCATTTCACAGCCCTTTACCTGCAACATCACTTGTGTCAGTCCCATAAATACTTTGGTGTGTATAATGCTTGAATTAGCATAATGGTTTAGGCACAGAGCTTTAAGCACAAAGAAGGACATGTCAACATGTTCTCTTCACTTAAGCAATTAAGAGCCATTATGCTGCTTCAGTGGAAATATCATCAAGGTTAAAGACAATCCCAAACACCCCTCTAACCTTTTTATTCTAAGTCTAATAAATGAGGCATAGAAATTGAAATGTTAGTAAACAGTGCTACTTGCAAGCTCTTTTTGTATCATGTTTAATCAGAGCTCTCATCCACCACTTGTGAAGTGCCAGGGGATGGGCACGAGGATTATTCAAATTATTCACCCTTTTGCAAAAGCTCACCTCTCTGCAGAGGTTTGTTTTACATCTAATACCACGTTCTGGATGCTCTGATGTGGCTAAAAATTTTTTTTTTAAAAAGTAATATAAATGTAGGCAAAGGCAACAGAGACTGGGTCACAAAGAATAATTCTTGACAAAATCTTTCTCTGTGTGTGTATCCAAGTGCACTCTGATTTTTTTTTTTTTTTGGTTCCTCCAGGCTTTGTAATTTTCTCTCCATGTTACTTAAGAGAACGAGCCAGTGGAAATTTGTTATTATAATGGTTTTATTTTCATTTTAAGATGGCAGAGTTCAGGCAAGCCCAGAACAGGTGCTCGTGGGTGATTCTGGTGAGATGAAGCACCGAGGGTCCCAGGTACTGAATTTTCAGGGCTTGATTTTGGGGGTGTGTGCTGGTTTGTTTGTTCTAAATTCATTCCCAATGCTCAGCCCCTTGATTCTGAAGGCTCTGAAAAGTCTAAGGGAAAACTAGGAGAGAAATTGAGCATCTGGAGCAGAGAGAAAAAAGAGAAAGCCTTGGCAGGGAAAGGCCCAAAGAGAGAGGACAGAACCCAACAGCACTCCAAGAACTGTGTTTACCAGACATCCTCCTCAGGTAAATCCTTCTTTTCCTGCAGAATTTGGAATATTTCATGTTTGGGAAACACTTGAGCTCTGTTGTAAGTTCACATAAATGTTGGAGATGATACAACTTTCTTTTATTAATGCTTTGATGAATTTTTAATTTTTTTATTAATGCTTTTATTAAATTTTTAACTAATGTTTGAGTCACTTCCCCAAACCTTGTGGAAGAAGAGAGTGGGTGGGCAGCGTGGGGTGTCTGAAGGCTGTAACAATTGGGTGGCAAGAACATGTGGTGGCCAAAATCCAGGTGTTTTGGGCATCCATTGCAGCAGGTGCTCTCCAACAATTCCATGCTCCTTATTTGCTCCTCTCTCAGCTCTACAGCCTTGAGTTTTCCTGTCAGGAATCTCTCTGGACCTCTTGGCTGCTCGAGGCTGCACTGCTGAGTGCTCAGAGGACTTGTGGTGGCAGCTCCTCCCTGTGCCCCTCAGGAAAGGGACAATGACCCTGATCCACCCATCTGGGCATTCCCAGTGGCCACCACGCTTTGCAGAGTGTCCTCTCTAGTCTTAGAACTTATTTTCCTTTTTTTTTTTTTTCTTTTCTTTTTAATGATATAATTTTTATAAGCTTTGAAGAGATCGGTTTGAATCACTGATTTCACTTTCCAAGAACCTCACCATTCCCCAGATTTGCCAAATTTTTGTCTGGATCATCTCAACCTGCAGCTCAACTGCTGCCACTCCAGGCTGGGATATGGCAGCAGCTGGAAGTGGCTGTTTCACTCCAGCAGAGGTTTAAAAAAATTTCACCTTCATTTCAACACCATCAGCTTGAGCTGCAGACCCAGAATCTGCCCGATGGGAAGGAATTGGCTCCTTATTTCATGCTCCTCCCTCAGGAGCACCCTGAGAAATTGCCAAATTACACCGGAGAGGTTTCCTCAGAACCGGGCAGGGCTGAAATTAAGTTTGGCTCCCTTTTAAGGACACCCAGCTATGGTAACTTTGTAATTGAGCCATTTTGTTCTGCTCTCCATCAACTTCCAAAGGAAGCCCAAATTGCAGAGGTTGCAGTTTGAAACCTGCCAATAATAAGCAAACATTTACAGCCTGATTTGATCTGCTCTCACCCTGCTGTAATAACTTCCTCTGAAGGTTGGTTTGAGATCCACAGCAATGCCTGGAGGCTGAGAACTTGATTTTGCTCTTCTCCCAAGTCCTGAGCTCTGCAATCCCTCTTGGATGTCAGGGGCTGCTTGGCAGCTTCTCTTGGCTGCCCACGAGTGTCCCCCCCATTCCTCAGGTGAGGGAAGCACCGAGCGTGGCCAGGCTGTGCTGAGGCATCGGTGGTGCCCATCCATCCATGATTCATAAATCAGTGGGTGGGTAAAAGCTGCACATTCCTCATTCCAGGTACACGGGAGCACCAGGATTTCTGTTCCATGTCCAGCTCTCACAAGGCAAGTCGTGCTCCTGCCCATGAAGGAGTGTTCCAAGGGTTGCCCCCCTGTTTTCCTGACAAAAACAGCCTGGAGGAGAGGCTTTGGCGGTGTTTGTAGCTTGGATGGGAGAACTCCGCAGAGAGGAGCTGTAGGGAAGGGACACTGTGCCCCCAGGACACGGGGCAGGACATCAGGAACTCATTCCCTGCTTCCAGCAGCGCCTTCCAAACCCGCAGGTCCTTAAGAGCACCTTTCCTCTTCTATGTTTAGAGCTACAAAGATTGTTTTTGGTAAATAGCAACAGTTTAGCACCTTCTGAGCATCTCAAAGCAGATATTAATTAAGCTCCCGAGCACCTGTGGGAAGGGAGTAAACAGCCCCATCGCCACTTTATGGCAAGGAAATGACTGGCCAAGGTCATCCAGCCAGGCACAGGCACGCAGCCCATAAAACAAGAATTACACAGCTGCCTTCCCTCCAAAGAAAGATGCCCCAAAAGGAAAGCTCACCTGAACTTTTACTCAGATTTGGGGGGAAGAATTGTGCATAGCCATTCGTAAGAATTTTCCCACTACATCACAAAGCCTCTGTTGCATTTCCCAGCCCTGGGTCTGCTCGATCTCACCCCAGCTGAGACAGGAGCTGAGCTTGAGGAATGAATGCAGGAGATGTTGTATTCCTGGGAGGAGGCTTTGATGGGTAATACTATTTTATTCTTTCAGCCTGATTTCCTAAGCATATGAACACCTGAAGATAATGATAATTCTGATGTGTTTTCTGTAGCTAAGCATCAGCCTCATCTGCCTCATCCCTTTGCTAGGACCAAAACTCCTTGGTAGAAATAAGAACCAGAGCAGCCTCTGCAGCACTGTGGGAGCTGTTTCTTCTCTTGCCTCGGATTGGGAGCAGCTCAGTTCTTGCTTTGCAGAGTTGTTTGCAAGGTGGAAATTAAGAAGAAACAGAATCCAGAAAACATTTGGAAAAACTCAGCAGACCAACGTGTACTCTAAAGCTTTGTAACAGCAGTTGTGACTGAGATCACTTCTTCACCTGCCTGAGCCTAAATACTTGCTCTAAATTCATCACCCCTTCATCCTCCCTTAATATCTCCCTCAAATTCATCACCTTTTCACCTTCACAAGCCTAAATTCCTGCTGCAGATTCACCACCTTCTGTTGACAGTGTGGGACCCACCACAAGAAACCATCCCACCCAGAAACAGAGAGCAGGCAGAGCCAGCACCATCCTCATTATTTTATCTCTCTCATTTGTCATTCCAACAGCCCTGTCCACTCTCACCCTATAAAAGGAATTATAATTGAAATCATGCTCGTGTGTTTTGAGGCAAGAGTGACTCTGTGATCATTTAGCTTTATCCAGGCTGTAACAAAAGCTGCCACAGATGCTCGTTCCACTTTTTTTTCCTGCACAAAGAAATAAAGCACAGTTGCACAAATGACATGTATGTCAATCTTTGGGTCACAATGCTTCCTGCAGTTGTATCCCAAGTAGGAGACATCAAGCTAAAGGCATTTAAGAATTAACAGTCTGTACCAGAGACAGGAAATGGAGTTTATAAAACAGGTGGATGAAGACCAGTATTCACTTGCATCACATTAAAGCAAATCCATTTATATTTTATTTCCTATATACTGACTCAAATGTGCATTTTTACCATAATCAGACTCTGCAGGATATGGGATATTTGCAGGTGGATTGCTTTGGCCTGGTAGAACTTCAAGGCCAGGTTGGACAGGGTTTGGAGCAACATGGGATAGAGGAAGGTCCCTGCCCATGGCAGGGGGTGGGATAAGATGGACTTTGAGGTCCCTCCCAACACAAACCAGCCTGGAATTCTGTGCCCTTCCATGTGAGAAATGATCCAGCACAGGAGAAGAGGGAGACACTGCTCAGAAAGCTCCATAGAGATCCTTCAACTCCCTCAGCTGAGGGCTTGGCTTTCCCACCCTGAATCCACGTGGAAGTCACAGGATTCTTTTGCAATGCCATAAGTTGTGCTCAAACCCAGGGAAAAGTTATCACCTGGTGCTCCAGGCAGCCCCAGCTCTCCAGATTTCTGTTCCAGTGCTGCCTTCCCTGAGCATTGCTATCCTGGGTGCATATTAACCATGATTGAAACAACGCCCATTGGAAGTCTTAAAACCTTAACCACCAGTTTTACTTCTAAAATAAAGTAAACTGCCAAAAGTTCTGATAAAAGTGACAATTTATATTTTTAAATAGTACGTCCGGATTTTTCCTATAGCTGTAGACAAAGGAATTCTTACCCAGATAAGTATAAGAGCACCAATAAATTTAAGGTAGCTTATGCAAGTTAGGCACTAATGAATGTCATCTTCTGTTTTGTCATGAAAAAAGATCTTTCTGCTGCTAAAGGAGACTGATTTAGATTATGAATAGCTGTAGTGATTTGCAAAAATGGCTCCAGAGAGATAGACTGAGATTCCATATACTCATGGCACTTGAGGTTTCTGCCCTTTTTGTTGAAAATTAATTTGTCCTGTGGGTTATTGGATTCCAGCTCAGCCAATGTATATTGCTCAGTCATCACAAATTTACTTAAAATTTAGTGTAGCTGAAGTTCATTCAACAAGACAAAAGTCCACAGTTGAAAGCTTCTAAAAATCTTTTTAAAAAACTGGCTGATGGTGTAATTGAAAGCGCTGGGATGGAGGAGATTTACAGAATGTTTTGCAGGTATCAATAGCTGGTTTATTACATCAGAGAGACTCTTCAGTTTCCTCTCTGGGTGGCGAAAACAAAAGGATGGTTGCTGTCCCCTTGGTGGGTTTGTCCCGTCCTCAATCCCCAAACTTACACTCCTAAAATAAGTGCCTGGTAATATTTTCTACAGCTTCCTCCACTATTTCTTTAATTTGACACATACTCTTTTTTATGGAATAGAGAAAGAAACTCTGGCTATAAAATGTCAAATGCCTCCTCTTACATACCATTTTTTTCCCCCTTTCCTTTCCTTTCTTTTCCCCCTCTCTTTCCTTTGTTTGCCTTTGATGTATGAGCAGAAATCTCATTCATGTTCTTGGAATCCCCATCTGAGTTTTCAATTCTTAGCTTAAACATTGCCTTTGCTTGTAAATTTGATGTCCCAAAGACAAATAGGTTCAGGTTAAAAAAAAATTCTAATTCTGCTCAAATCAGCAATCTTATTTAAATTAAAAGGCTGTAACTAATTTGATTGCTTGGGTCCCAGTCATCTCTCAGCCCCACGTTGGTGAATTGGATTCAGAATCCCCATCCAGAGGGGCTGGTGAAGGTTTTCAGGCACAAACCAGGGAGAACTGGGTGCAAACACCAAAGTGGGCAAGGAGGGGTGATCAAAGAACAAGCAGGTATTAAACATTCACAGCAGAGTGGTTTTTCATTACCTATAGGGGATAAAAATCTTTTTGACGAGAAATAATTCTCCTTATTTTAAGCTCTATGAAAAACAGTTTCACGTCGCTTTTAAATGATGGGGATTTTAAAAAAGAAAAATATGAATGCAAATAGTGCTGGTGGCATATGGGGAAAGCTCATTTTGTGCACAACCACCCATGATGGTCCCCAAATACTGAGTCCATAAACACTTAGTTTGTGCTCTGCTTCCAGGAATTATGCTTTAAAAAAGACAAACAAGAATTTAATTTCAATTTCAATTTCATAATAAACCCATTTCATAAACATCACAGTAAAACAAGAGGAAATTTGGAAGCAAAAATTCTCACAGCCCAGATCTCTGTTCAGGTGGCTATTTTTTTATATTTGATTTTTTTTTCCCTGGCTCTGGTGATACATCTGAATACAACTGATCAAGTTTCAGCTGTGAGGCTCTCAGCTCTTTGCTTGATACACAATTGCAGGAAATGAGATACAGTGCCATAACCAAATCGTGACACAATGGACTGGAAATTTTAGATTAATAAACCTCTTTCCGAAGAGAACTAAATAACTTTTACAGTTTTATCTCTGGCTATTTGTTTCTTTGAAGATTTATGGTCCTTGCAACAGATACGCATCTTATCTTTCACTCTTCAGATTACAGGAAGATGATTTTAAACAGGCTCCTGAGTGGCACGAGCTGGAATTGCAGATGATCTTCCTTTAAAAAAATGCTAAAAGTGAACTTGCAAGTCAAATGAGAATATCATTACACGTGTCAGAGGGGTCTGGGAGCAGAACCCGCACCCGGCTCAACAAGATTTAATCCTTATTGTGGCGACCCGGCATCCTCAGGCAGCTCTTTAGCAGCCGGGAGCTTAACGAGGAATTACAACTTTTCGTGCTGCCGCTGCTTTAATTGATTGATGCTAAAAGTTTAGAAACTCAAATCCGAGGCGCTCTCACAAAGCTCCTTTAACCAAGGCTTCTCCTTTGAAAGCGGGCTCCTCGATTGAAAGTGGCAGCCCACATTTTTAGGTTTCAAGCAGCTCTGTCATTCCGGCAGGAATGTGTCTGCCACTTCACACGAGAGCTCGGGCTGAAAGACATGGACTTTGAATCAGAGAATCAATAGAACACTTAATGGACAATTAGGAGAACAGCTGTAGGACTGTCAAAGGCCCATCTGTACACGGCTCGGCTGGACAGGGCACGGAGCACACACTCACTGCCCCGGGGCAGCGCTCCATCACCAGCCCCCTTTCATTTCCCAGCCACCGCTAATGGAGGATTCCTTTTTCATTACAAATTTTAACACGTGTAGAAAATTATGGAAATTGCTCGGGCCATTTGTCAACTTATATCATGTGAATTGATCAATAAATTTCACCACTTTGTTGTTAATGTAGATAAATTTTGGCATTTAATTAAGCTACAAGCGAAAATGTGGCCACTTTTAATTTCGGCAGATGCTCCCTTTTCATCTGTAATCCGGGGATACATTGGCAAATACAATTCAGTCGCTAAATATTTATAGACAACATGACAATTCCTAAAAGAGTTATCATCAATGATTTTGGTTCTGAAACAATTAGCATTGTTTGAAAGAGCTCGTGTGGAAAGCTGAAATAAATTCTGAACAGCAGGTACATGGAATGTATAAAGCACATAAATCTACACATGGTATAAACACATGATTATTCCAGGAATACTCCTCTGTGCACAAACATGGAAATTCTGATCAGCCAAGGTACAAATTCCCACATCCATAAATACTTGTGCACTACATAGAAAGTGTTTATAGATGTCGCTGAATGAGACCAATACAGTGATATTTATCCTTAACGGAGCTGCTTTGCAAAAATATAATGGGAGAGCTTGATCTCGGGAAGTAACATCACGGAAGGAAACATTTGATATAGAAACCTTTAATGTAGGAGAGGAGTTGACAAAAGCATTGCTGTTTGTAACAATAAATGCACTTCTTCTAAAATCCAGAGTAAATTTCCAACCCGTGATAATCAGGGCTCAGCCTTTAAACTCCCCGATATTTTTTAAGCACACACAGATTTGGCCAGACAATAAGAAACATAAATGAACATTTTAGGCTTTCTATATGGCCTTAGGGAGGCTGAGATGAAATCCTGCCTCTGACAGCCAGAGGCCCCAGACACAGCACTCAGCAGCCAGGCTTGACATGATGAACTGCTGGGGCTCCTCTGAGAGCCAGGGGGGTTTGCCTGGTGCTGCTGCTGCTGCTGCCGGGGCCTCTGGGGCAGGAAAAGCCTTCAAATCCCATTGCTGGGGCTGCTAAAATCCCCCTGACCAAGCAGCTCCTGCCCTGACCTGCAGCTTTTGGCTGAAGGACTTGTTTAGCATTTAGAGGACGTGGGTTCTGCAGGAGGAACTTGTGCAAGGAGAAAGCTGAGGTGCTCACACACTCCTGGTGCTCAGCAAGGACTCCCAGTGCCCTGAGCAGGCAGGTTCAGCATCCCCCCACAGCCCCACAGTCCTGTAGCCCAGCCACAGGGGCAGACAAGCAGCACCTCACACGTAAAAGTCCTTTTGTTTGACTCCTTTGTTGATTTCTGTTTTCACTGCTGGGTAAAATCATCCAATTTGATAAGATTAAAAAAAAAAAAAAAAAAAAAAAAGGACACCACTCAGACACACCAATCACTGTTAAAGTGGAGCCTCTGGGTTTGTGGATTTCTCACCACTGCAGCATGTTTTATTTCCAGGTTTTCACAGAAAGTGGTCAGCAGATTTCCTGAAGTTGTTGGGAGTGTGGGGAAGAGGATGGGAATCCTCTCTGGCTGAGAGTCACTGGCCTGGATTTGCAATTCACACAGAGAGAACAGGGGATGCACTTGCAGGAACTGGGGGGCATTTGAACATCAGGGGAATATCTGGACAGCACAGAATACACTCCATAAATACAGAACGTTCCAACCGAATCCTGAGTCACTGAAATTACCTCACTGGCCTTTCCTCTTGAACAGAAAGCTTTGTCTCAGCTTACCAAGACCTTTTTTTCGCATTTCACAGCATTGGCACTTACTCTTCCTGGACTGGATCACCACAAGTTCATCAGAACATGCCCAGGATTCCTGTTCCTGATGGCTCCTGATGGTTCAGGATCTCCTCTTGCTGAGAAGGAACCCTGCAGGAGAAGGCTCCACATCCAGGCTGTCACTGCAGCTCCTGCCACTGCCACCACCCCCCTGCACAGGTACCTGAGACCTCACCTGTGCACGGGCACACCCAGCAGGGCTGGTCCCAGGGCTGGGGAGGGGTCTCCAAGCTGCATCCCACAAACTGTAACTCCTGCCTGACAGGACACATGGAATTACAACAACTTGGGAAAGACAGGGAGCTGAAAGGCCTGAAAAATCTGTCCCCTGCTGCAGTTCAGTGTCCTGTGGGTCAGTGGAGGTCCCAGGGCTGAGGTGTTTAACACTCACCCTCTCTCTGTGGCAGAGTGAGAAAGGACCCATCACAGCAAACCCCTGAATCCCAACCTGGCACCAACACATCCATCCTGGAACTTGGCCTTGCTGTAAAGCCTTCATGGGTGAGGTGAAAGATGCTTGACAATTTGAGGCAGTGCTTGTTTGTGATGGAATTGTGAAGAATATTCACTAAATTTTTCATGGTGAAGGCTCAAACTCTGGATAGGAGGGGATCACACTACAGTGAGCAACGAAAAAGTCCATTAAACAATCTTTGTTTCTTTTAAAAAAAATCTCAATAACAACAAACTCATTTGTCTGTTTCACCAGTAGAGCATTTTTGTGGGAGATCCCTATTTATCTGATTTATTAGAAATGCTCCATTGAGACAGAAAGCATTTTTCTAATAAACCAAGAGGTTAGCACTATTGTTTTCAGTACAGCTGACCCTTGGATTTGCTGTAAAACCAGAATCATTAGAAATGCTCCATGGGTTATATTGGAGCATTTCTAATGAAACAGAGGGTCAGCTCTATTGAAATAATGTAAAATATCCAGATTCATGAGAAAAACTCTATTGAAATGCATGGAGCGTTTCTAATAAATCCAGATTTTAGTGGAGCTCAACCCTGAATCCATTAAAACGTTATGAAAAAATAGTTACTGAGCATGCACCTTAAGTACTTTTTTTCTGTGTTAATCTCTCATTTATTCTAAAATGCGTTGTAAAAATTGCAAAAGGCATCAGTGAAAATTTGTTATTTAAAGTCTGCCATGTCCTCCCCTTCCAAGGAGCAGAGAGTCACTGCTGCCACCAGGAACAGGCACCTGGAATCCCATAACCTGTGCTCCAGCAGCTCCCAGGAACAGGGATGGGCACCTCCCTGCAGCCTGTCCCACTCCAGGCACATTCCAAATGGAGCAGAGCACAAAAGGGCCCATCCCAGGCCATTCCCAGGGATGGGAATGAGCTTTGGGAGAGTTACAGAGCTCCAGAGAGGAGCTGCTGCTGGAGAGCTGGCAGGAATCTCAGCCTTTTCCCAATGTGGATTTGTAGGAGGGATCATGATTTTCTCCACAGCCACTTAGCAAGGGGCTGGAGCAGCCTGTGTTAATTCCCAGGGGAATTTTTCCTGGGTTCTGGGAGCCTGAAGTGCCTTTACTACAAAATATATAGGATCTCTGGCTTCAGGAAGAGGCATCCTAAGTAAAAGCCTTGTTAGGAAATACAGGTGTGGTGCACTTTGGGCACAAATTGGGATGAATTCCCAGGCACCTTGAATTTTCTCCAGTCTGCAGGTGTGATTCCTGATGGAGAGATTACATTGCCTGTACATAAAGAGAAACCCCTGCAAATTAGATATTTATTCTTGATTTACTGTCACATGGTCAGCAATAGAACGAGATATTTTAAATTACCACCGAGCTCGATTGGCTTTTTGTACCATTTTTAGTGTACAACACTATTCAAAGCCAGGTGGACTTCCAAGTTTTATTTAAGGCAGATTAAGCTGCTGTAACCTTCTAAAAGCAAGCCCTAAAGATGAGATGGATTGGGTTTAGTGCAGTCTCAAATCACACACCCATGGCAGGTGACATCTTTAACCTGTGTGTGCAGTCACCATTGCCAGCCTGAAAACTGCCTGAAAACTGGGGCCTAGGGTAAGAAAAATTAGGTATTAACTGCAGCATGTTATGGGCCAGAACATGTAAAAACCAAGTCTTTCTAATTTATTGTTTCACAGCATAACAAGATGTAAACATTGGCAGATTTATTTTAAGGGCTTGCACGAGTCAGTGCCTCACTTGAGTGCTCAAACCCCTCCTCAGAGCAGAGCTGAAGTGAATTTTGTCAGTTTTGCAGATGAAATTCTTGTGAAAGTTGTTGGGGCAAGTTTTGGTGATGCTGATGCTGCTAATTCTCACTTCTCTGGGGTTTTTTAAAGCTTTATTATTGCACCTCTCACCTTCCAGAAGTGTTTCAGAGTTGGAGCTGCAGGCACCAGGCAGGCACAGCTCTGGGGAAGAGTTTGGAGAAGGGTTTGGATCAGCCCAAGGCACCCCCTGCTCTCAGGTAACACATCCCAAAAGCTCTGAAAACAAAGCTAAAGTGATGCTTGCATTTATGGGCTCAGGAGCTGACAGAGCTGCATTGATCAGGCCAGAATTGACCAGACCAATGTCATATTGGGTTATTTCAGAATAATTTGCTTACAATTAAGCATGGAAAGACAATGCACTCCTGCATGAGGCTGTTCAGGGGGCTGGGCTGGTGTGTGCTGTAGCATTTTCCAGCACTGCTCTGGCTGCAGTCCCTGTGCTTTCTACAGGCAGCAGAGGAGCTGCCTCACCTCTGTTTATTTTCTGAATGCACACCCTCAGCCTGTCTGCAGCTTGTCAGCTTCTGCTGCTGCTGCTCTGTACCCACATGCATAGAAAACGCATAGGAAAAGTATATTAATATAATTCTATCTCAACAGATTTAATTCTTAAATGCTACATATACTTGGTTAATCTCTCATTTTAGAAGTAGGAAAGGTTAGATTATAACATCAGGTTAGCTCTCTTTGAAGCAGGTAATAATTAAGTTGATTCACTGTTGCAATTACTGTCAAATCCCCCTTAATTACCAGGGATTTTATAGCAGCTTCATTATACGTCTGCTGTAATGCATTGTGGCCCAAAGGAGAAGTGTTGCAGGAAATTCTGCATAGCATGTATAATTCTAACCTGCAGTTAAAGCTCCTAGTGAAAGCCTCTGCACTAAATTTATCTTTTTTTGACATTTTCCCCCCTATTATTTAAAGCAGTTGAGCTGGAGTAACACCACTAAAATATACACCTAACTTCCTAGGTGAAAATGGATTTCTTCATAGGTATTAGGAATAAAAATGGGGAAATTATAAAATTAGCAGTGAATTATTCTTGGGAAACTGCTCAGGAACAAGGAAGAACACTTCTGCTCTGGTGTCATGGGGGGAGAAAACCTCTATTCCATGTTTTGAGTTGTGCAACCCTGAACAGCCTCTGAAACCCCACTGAACACAGCTTTTGAGGCAGCAAGAATTTGCTGGGGCACTCTGCTCTCCAAGAATATTTTCATCCATTGTTCCTTTCGCATTCCATATGTGGAATTTTTAAAGCAACCCTCCTTTTGAGCTGACCCTCTGAGCAACTCTGGGCCCACCACAGCCTGGTGAAACTGCTGCTTCCTGGCTCACGTGCCACTGCTTGTTTCCATTGGAAAAATCTTTACAAATCAGGGTCTGTAAATTGAGCCTGCAACAGTTCAAAACAGATAAGTGAATAATGTGTGCCATGGATTCCCTTGTAAGGAAGGAATTTACTCCCCAGCACATATGAGATGCAGAAAGGGCTCCAGTGTCAGTGACACTATTGGCAGCTGTGTTAACAGTGAAGGAGCTGCCTTTGTACAGCAGTACAGTTATTAAATTTCTCCAGAGACCATGACTCATTAATCAAATATTCATACATCTCTGTAAATACATGCTGAACAGAGAATACCCTCAGAGCTGAGCATCCCAGCACAAGTGCTCTTTCATGTGGCCCTGACAGAGCCCTGAGAACATGAGGTCATGTTTTGCATTTCTAATGCCCCGTGTGCTCCGGAGAGCCCCGATCCCCAAAAACAGAACACAAGTGATCTTACTGATGGCAAGTGTTACACAGCCACAATTAAAATTGCTCCACTATGGCTTCATACCATCTTTTTTAAGAGTGAGGACAGTGAATCAATTCTTCTGTTCTTTGTTTACCATCAGACAAGTAACTTTTTCCCATAAGGATGGAGGAACCCCAGGCCATGCTCCTTTTAATACAAGAATTTGTATTAGCATGAAAACAACAAACCAATGGTTGGACTGGGAAGGCCAAAAAACTTCATATATTTGCAAAGGCATGAGCTTGTACTGAAAAAATGCTGTATTTTGTGTTTCCTCACTGCCAGACAGAGGCACAACTCACCTGCTCCAGATGTGAACACACCTCAGGTTTTGACCTGGGGCAGGTTGAGATCAGAATTCAGAGCTGAAGCCTCTCTGTGATCAGCTGAAGTTCTGCTCTCTGAGCCTTTAAAACAGTTTTCTGTTGGAACTCCCTATCCTAATCCACTTCCAGGACCTTGGGTTGGAGTGTTGCAGGTTCTGACTGACACTCCCAGTCCAGGCTCACTGTGAGCTGAAGAAGAAAAATGCCTTTAAAGAGGGTTATTTGTAAATGGGGATGGTCCCATTGCTGAATGGAGGGGTTTAAATTCTGTGTTGTTGTGCTGTGCTGGACTCAGGGGAACAGGGAATGGAAGGAATGAGCTGAATTTTCAAATCTGACTCACAAGAAGTGTGGCCAGCACAGAATCCCAAGTGATCCTGGTAGGAGGAGTGTATGTACAGATAAATCCTGGAAAGAGGTGAGTCTCAGATTATATTCCTTTATAGTTTTTAGAGGCTGGGACATAGAATCCACCCCTGGAACCAGTCCCTAACTGCAGATTTGGAAGGGAAATTTGCATAAAATCCTTATGGCCCAGTTTAAGGATTGAGCTCCAAAAATACTTCCTTTTTAGTTCCCTTTCTAATAAATACAGATACTCCACTTAAGCACCTCCACAGCTCCTACTGCATTCATTTCAGTGCATTTTAATTTTCCTTAACAAGGCTTGACATTTACATTTTAGAAAGAAAATCCTCTCCTATATTTAATTAGGGCACTGATTGAGACAGGATGGCAATAACCTCCCACATTTCTGTGTAAGACAGAACCCCCACCTTGCTCCAGGAGCCAGCACATGCCAAAAAAAGCAGGTTTGGGTATCTGCTGTGTGCCATGCAAAGAGCACAAAGCTGTAATCACAAACCCCTTTCCCTCCTGTCCTCCCAGTCCTGGACATCCAAAAAATGATCCCAGTCCCTTCCATGACCTTGCCCACTGACCCAGCAAGCTGCTGGATGTGGATAAATCCCTAAAACATTGACTTGAACAATGTTCCCTTGGGGCACAGGGATTCACAGGCAGGATCAGAGTGCAGGAAAGGAGGAGATGGAGAGCAGGAATAACGTGTGAGTGCTGAGCAGAGCTCACAAACGCCTGAACACCCACCAGAGCTGGGTGAAAACAGCAAACATTTATTTGTGCATCTTTCTTGCATAAATAAAACCCTGCTGATTTGCTTTGATGGCATTTACGAGCACATTTATTCATAAACATTAGAGTGAGCAAGTTTTTATTTGCAGGAGTGTTCATGGCAAACAAAAGCCTCGTGAATTCTGGTGTGAATAAATACCAGAGAGCTCTCACTCGAGCAGGGCTGCTGCAGTCATTAAGTAAAGCTCTTTTTACTATTCACACAGTGGATTCAGGCAATTACAGCTGCCTGTGGACTGCTTACAAACAGGGAAGGGAACTGTTTATGGAGCTCAGTTCATCCAATTAGGCAGCAGAAGCATCTTGTGAAGACACCAAACCTCAGGGTCAAACCACGAGTGCCCAGGGCTGGATCCTGACCCCCTTCAACACCTCTTTGCACCTTTTGGTCAATACAGACAAGTTATCAGCATTTTAAGATGCTTTTATATGATGCTGGCATGGCCTAACCAAGCTGGTGGGAGGCTGTAACCCCTCTGTGCTTCTGGAATATTCTGCCAGAGGCTCCAGGTTTAGGGATCAGGTGAGGAGCTGAAATGCTGCTGGATGTTGTACCTGGCTGTGCTGCACAGTCTCCCACACAGGGAATGCACCCCATAATAATCAGCTCCAAGGTGGGAAAGGGCCACGAATTAACCTGGCCTCCTCTTGGAGGCTCCTGCTGCTCTGGCCTCCCTGGAAAAGCCCGATGACCTTGGATGAAATGGTTGTGGAAACAGAACGTGGGGAGGGCTGGATTTCAGAGCTGCTGTTTGTGCTCATTTGTGGCATTATTGACCTTTCATAACTCACTGATGGTTGCTTTTCACTCCATCATTCCCTTTAAGAGATTGTCAATAAGGCTGGAAATAAATCAGGTCTCTGGAGCAAGTCCATTTTCCTCCTGGAATTAGCAGGGAACAGGAGATCCCTTCCCTGCCTCCATTGGGCACAACTGAACTGCTCAGCTGCTTCACTCTGAGCTTCTGGGTTTGGAGGGGTGAAAAGGCCAAAAAAGCAAAAAAAACTCATGAAAGACACTAAGAAATCAGGGTGGGCTCAGTTTCCCATCTCTGTTGAAGCACAGGGGACTGGTGAGAGGGAAAAGAACTTTTTAAAGAGAGGCACCACAAAACCCCTGGATGTGGCTTGGAGCACCCTGGGACAGTGGGAGGTGTCCCTGCCCATGGCAGGGGGTGGCACTGGATGGGCTTTAAGGTCCCTCTCATCCCAGACCGCTCAGATTCTGGGATTCTGTGAAAGAAATTTAGAAATAGTTTGAGTATATTCCCATTTCCAGGCCTCCTGGAAGCTGGGCTGCAATTCTCCAGGCTCTGTTTCCCTCTGAGATCCACTGTCTCTACCAATATTAGGAAATAATTCCCTCTCCTAAATGACCACTCTAGAAATTCCCATTTCAGGAGTCAAAACGGGGCAATCCCAACCTTCCAGTCTCACCCACCCCAAGAACCATCCCTGAGGGCTTGTGCCCCATGGAGCCAGAGCAGCCCTGGGCTTCTCCCCCAGCCCAGCCCAAGCCTCGGGGTTGGAAATTTGTCAGAAAGCAGCTGCTGCTTTTCCTGAGTGCCCGGAGGGCGTTTCTAAAGCTCGGGAGTTGGGCTGGAGATGGGAGAGGCTGCAGAGCACAGGGAGGGGGTGGCTGGGGGGGGGTTTCCCCACGGAGAAGCTGCAGAACCAGGTGACACCGAGAGATCCCTCACCCGACACCCCTGAGCTCCCAGGGCAGAACCAGCACCTCCAGCAGAGCTCTGGGCTGGGATGGGCTTTGGTCACTGCTAGAAAGAGCCAAAGTATGGAAGACAAAGCAAATATCCTGATGCCTGAAGTGGCTCCCTGGAAACAGAGACCAGACAGGAGTAAGGGAATAAAAGTGGATATTTATTTGAAAGGATTTCAAAGGTACATCCTGGGGAGCCAGAGGCTGCTCTCCAAATGGACCCCAAGATGAACACAGAAAAGGGGCTTTGGTCATGGGGTTTCACACTTTTATAAAAAAGTTCTGGTCCATTTGCATATTGAGGTGAACTGCGCAATTAATAACTTTGAATTATGAAGTTCCATCCTCCTTGCTTGCCCTCCTCTTTTTTACATTGTTTATGCCTTTGGGCCTCAGGCTGGGAATGATTGTCCTTGAATCTTGAGCTGGAGAGAATTGTTGTGTCTGACTGCCCTGTGACATTTAATATGAAGCTAAGAGTTACACAATAAAGCAGTACAGTAAAAAAACTTAAAACTTAAGGCATCATTCCCTGCTGGAAAGGGAAGGCACTCCCAAAAAGCCATTGAGAGGCCTCACCTTGTGTCAAGCTAATACCAGATGTAAACACAGAGAGAAAGTTCCTTGTAAGGAGAAAAGAAATGGCAGAAAGGAGTGAAAGAAGAGGGTGTGAGGTGGTGAAAAGCCCCGAGCCTGCAGAGCTCCTGCTTTGCCAGCAGGGCCTGGCTCCATCAGGCAGGAGAGGAGCCAGTGATTTGTGGGAATCCCTCCAGAACCTCGGCCACTGCTGGGTGTGTGAGTAACTGATGCTCCTCGGGTTTGTGTTTGAAGGCAGCAGCAGCAACACTGATGACACGAATTAATTACCGGTATTCAGCAGCTAATGCAGACGAGGTAAAGAGAATTACTACACGATTAACATAGTTTCCAATTAAAGTCCCCTGTAGTTACCCAAAAACATTAATTTCCAGTAACTTGGTAATTTAACTTGTGTCACCCCTGTACACAAGCACACCAGGACGTTCTGTGGGCTTGCCTGTGCTTAAACCTTGTACGAAAAACATGATGAAAACTCCTGAAAATAGCCATGAATTTTTAACAATTATTTGTAGCAGTCTTTAAAGCAAACCCCACTGTGGTGAATTAAAGGATTTGCTACAAATTAAAGGACCACAACCCAGCTGCTGTTCTAGCAGTGCTACTTTTCTTTCTCTTAGTCAGAAAGGGGAAAAAATTTCGTTATTTAATAAGTTCCAAGGTGTTTCAACCACTACACTTTTTTGTCCAGTTGGAAAAAGACTGGGAGAAGTGAGACCATTTCACCCTTCCAGGGAAAATTGCTGTTGGAATGGCAGAACTACATTTTCCTTTTTAACATATCTGTACTACAGCTCTTGTAATTCCATGTGAGAATTTCCATTCCAGGAATTCTGAACCAAAGGAAGAGCAGCTCCTTTCTGCAGACTCAACAGGCTTAGGTGGGGCTGTGCACATGGGATTTTTTGAAGGTCACTGAATTCAGGTGGTGGAGTTTGGAAGAAAGAGAATTCATCCTTCGGTTCCCATCTCAGCTCCTGTCCAGCAGTGGATGGTCCATGACAGACCTGGGAATTCAGCACAGGCACAAAGGCTCCTGAGCATTGGAATATTCCCTCCTCTCTCCCCATTCCCAGTGCACATCCACTGCACATTGGTGCCCTGCAGTGCTTCCCTCCCTCCTCAGCTGCACAGCCACAAAGCCAGCGAGCTCCAAGGTAAATCTTCCTTCAATCCATCCCTGCAGGCTCCTGAGGTTCTCCCAGCTCCCCCGAGCACTTCCTGCTTTCCTGGTGGGAAGGGAAGCAGAGAGAGCCCCAGTGAAACCAGGTTAGACCAATTACAGCCCCCTGCTCTGTGACAGAGCTGTTCCTGATGCAGCAGTGATTGCTTTGCTTTTCTTAAATGTGAAAGCAAAGCACAGGTTCTGTCTCATTTCCTGTCCACTGTCACCCACAGGAACCACTCCAAGGCTTTGCCTTCTTTGCTAAAGCTGCAGCATTTCCTTGTGCTCCACTCACCAGGAATCTTCTCTCTTCCAGCTCTGACATCCACAACTCTCCTCATTTTGACATCTAAATTCCATAAATATGTTGTTTACTCCCTCTTCTGGGCTATTAATGAAAAATATGAAGATCAAGCCAGACATCCTCACATACCTGTTAGTAAAAAGTCATTATTATGCCAAATATTAGCAGGATGCAGCAGTGCAGAGGTTACTGACTTCAACAAATAATGTGTAGGGTTTTTTCCTTGAAAACAAATTACCATCTTGGCTTTTTGGAATATTAATTAATACATGCCAATGCACATTCCAGCCCAGACACAGTCCTGGTCTAGTTCTGCCTGAAATCCATCCATTAGTCACTTCTTGCTCATAAAAGGTAAAAGGTGCTTTAATGAACAAACATGATGCTTATTATTTGGATCAGCAACACTTGTGCCTGAGCAGCACTTAGACCAGGTAACATTTGGTTTACAACACAACAATAAAATCTGCCTTTATTGCAAATAAACAGAGTATTCACACCTTACAATATTGGTTTAGATGCAGGATTATGTTTGCTCTTTGAGGATCTAATATTAATATAAAAGGCACATGCATTTCATGTTTTCACACCTCTTTTATTTCCCAAGCAGCGTTAATATGGTTTTTTAAATATTGCATTTACTTTGTTAAAACATGAAACTATTTCTGTACATTTGTTTGCAATCTGAGAACACACACAATCAAGTAATCATTTGTACAGTAACAACACATATCAAAACAAAAAAATCATCACAGCCCAGAATTTTCCACATCCACCCCCCTTTGCTTTGATTTAAAAGCTGCTCTGGCAGGAGAAGCCTCACCATTATGGCAGTTGAAACAGGAAACAAACACTGCTCTCTTCTAATAATTGTCTCCAGCTGCTTTGATTGGTTGCAGTTAATATTAATAGTATAACCTTTAAAAATTGTGGGGAAAGGTAATACTTTATCTTCACTCCTCATATTAAGGCTCCAAAGCAAGCTTAATGAGAAACCATTAGAAAGTCATAGTGCTAAATAGTATCTTAACTCACAATTCAGCCTATATAATTATGGCAGCACTGCCAGTGACAGTGACTCCTGATCCATCAGCCTCACCTCTCCAGCAGGAGCTGCTCAGGGTGGGTGCCAGGGTGGCAGCAGAACTCCTGGGGGGCCACACAGCTGCCACTGGTACCCTTCCCACAGGAACAGCTCCAGCTGTGCTGCAGCCAGCAGCAATGGGGTCTCCAGATGTGCATCCCTGACAAAAAGCAGGTACCCCTGGCAGCCCAGGAGGGCACAGGCTGGCATTTAGGGACTGGCCAGGCCCTGCAGGCTCACCTGGCTCTGAGCAAAGCCTCTCCCTTCACTACCAGCACAGCACAGACACTCCTCCAGCCAGCAGTGAGCAAAAATAATTAGTACAGACATTAGTAACTGACATCTTCAAGACTCTGAACATATAAAACATTATTATCTTTATGAAAATAGACCATTTTCAGCACAGGCTTGCCTTTTGGGGGAGGAATTCAGGTACATTTTTTATGGTTAAAAGGCGAATGTTCTCCTGGACAGCTGCCGATGCTCTTGTGTAAAATGTCCTTAAAGCAAGACAAACTCCTCTGTACTAAATCTCTTTAGTCTCTTCTTTTCATCCTCGGAGAAAAGGTAATTTTCTTCATGGAGTGGACTGGAAGCAAAGTCATAGTCTCTAGAATGACCCTTGACAAAAGTAAACAGGGGGTATTTCTCCTTGGATGAAGATTTCAGCATCTACAATGTAAAACACAAACCAGATAAAATATTTAATTGGAAATGAAGAAATACAGTAAGCACTGATATTTACCTGATTACTGCCAAACAAAAAGTGAATTGTTTATCTTAATCATCTCATAAAAAAAAAAAAAAAAGAAAAAAAAAAAAGCATTGCACAATCTAAACATCTCCTCCTATTAGATATTCACTTCTCTTTCTCAGGTAGCTGAGATTTTTGCCTATCCCTATTTTTGCTCCACACAGATCACCTGTATGTGCTGTCAGACTCAGTGCAACAAAGAGAAAGATAAAAGGATAGAAGATAAAAACCTCTACAAATCAGTTAATGGCCATAAGGGTCTCCTCAAGCACAGGTGTGAATTCTGCAGCAACTGAGCATCCTGTGGAGGGATTTTTACTGTGGAATCAGCATGTGCAATAATCAGTGTTTTTATTAGAAGTTCAAACACATTCACCAATGTAAATAAGGCAGTCAGGAGCACGTGGCTGAAACCAGACTGGTGACAGTCACAGGGAACCAGAGCGCCCAAAATCTACATTTATAAATAAAAACACTGAGCATGAAAAAGTGGGTGGTAGGGAATGATCAATACTGAAACAGATCAGCAGAACACTTGTAATAGCAGATAAAACCCACCAAATACTGAAAGACATTTCAGCCTTTCAGGATGTTTTGTCCACTGATTTGTTTTTAAATTTGTTTTGCTTTTTCTTACCTGCTTGGAAAAAACCAGCCCAGTGTTGCAGTGACTGCAGAACTACATCAGGTTAGAGATACACCCTGTGCAGAACTAAAAATCACTGAGCATGATTTCAGGAGAACAATCAGTCTAAAACAGTAAAAAATCCCCAAATAGACCTTTAAACAGCAAGAACTATTTCCAAAAGATAATCAGGCGTTGACGGGACATTTAAAAAAATAAGAAAAAAATAAATCAATCCCAGTAAAATCCTGGGGTTCCACTGTCTTGTCTGTGTTCAGCTTTACTGGAACTTCCTTCTCCACAACATCTCTTTCCATGCACTGAGGGAGCTGAGGAAACCCCAAACACAGAACTGGGCAGGGAAATGCTTAAACAAAGTCCAGGGGAACCTGGTCCAGATCTGTGAAACTCCTCAAGCCACATCTCAACAGTGATCACAGAGAATTTGAAACTCTAAACAATTTGCAAGTTTCCTCTAGACACCAGTACAGGGATATCTAAAGGAGTTTATTGATAAAGATCAATATTTTCAGTATTTCAGTGTTACACTGTCACTGCAACAAGAATTCTTTGTGCTGAACTGAATCCATGTTCAACCCTCCCTCAGCTCCAGTTCTTCTCTCATTTCTGCTACACTGGGCCACAAAGAGACAAGTTTAAATATAATAATATATATAAACTCTATAATAATCCCACGGGATTATTTATTTTCCAGCATGGGTTTGGACAGGAAAACAACTCCCAGAGGGGAGCTTGACTGTGGTTTGGATGGAGTTTCACCCATCACTCCACTTGGGCCCCAGTTTGGATTTATCTAATTTATCTATCCCTGAACATATGGCCTGTAAGGTTTATCCTCAAGTAATAAAAGCCAAGTATTTTCTTTCAACTCTTATTACCCAAAAATGCAGGGAGAATCTTAATTTTTTTTGTCCAGCTTCCACAGGGCACACTGGGAATACACTGAAATTTATAGTTCAAGAGTTACCACACTAGAATTGCAAAGGGAAAAATAATGGAAGAGAAGGAAAACACAAAGGATGTGAAGGAAGGATTGAAAGATCAATTGATAGAATATTTCTGACATTGTCCCAGTATCCAAACTTTCCTCTCTTTTCAAACTGACACTGCCTGAAATGTATTTATAGAAAATAATGTCACTAATATTAAAGAGCTCCTATCTAAAGTACCAGGATAACTCCTCCAACACTTGGATCAGCCAAGAGTATTTTCACAAATTGTGTTCAGGAAAAAACTGCACTTAATTCCAAAATTGAAAGAACTGAAATAAGGAAAGAGGAGAAAGGAAATTTCTACGGAACTAATTTTGTAATGAGATTTTTTTAACCATGTTATGACATTCCATGTGACACAACAGGAAAACATGGAAGAACAGAAACTTCACTATTTAAACTTTCCATGATCTGCTGCTTAGGAACTTGTACTTCTTTAAATCTATTTTCTACCTCTCTGGGTAAGAATCAAAGAAACAACTTCAGCATCAATCAGTATCTACTTATTATGAACAGTGTTAAGTTTAAAAAAATGCCTTTTTTTTTTTGCTCTAGTACTAATACCACTTATCAGGACATTCCTGGACAAACATGAATTCCTTGTGATAAGTGCTGTGGTTGCAACATAAACATTGTGCCCATCTGCTGCTGCATCCTGTCCATGGCTATTTTTTGAACACACCAAACACACAGCAGCTCACAGGACACATTGATGGTGCTGCACTTCATACCCTCACATACTGGAATAACCAAGGAGAACAAAACTTAATTCCACTTGGACCTAAATGAAGCCAGAGCAGAGTTTTTCCAGGAGAAGGATGGGGTCACACAGATTTGCTGGGTGGCTCCTTGGAGCTCCAACCAGAGCCCTGCACTTCCCACCGCAAAAATCCCCTCGTGCTAAGGAGAAATAATGAACAATTTGGGTTTGCTCCAACACTTCCCTTCCCCCCCCAGTCCCTGCCCAGGGCAGGGCTGCCCCCCCAGCACCCCCCGGGCCGGGGCAGGCAGCTCGGCAGGGCTGGCAGGGACATCGGGGACATTCCCACGTCACGAGTGCCACCTCGTGGGCCCGCCCGGCGCCAGCCCCAGCACCCTGCACTGACTCGTCCCGCAGCCAGCCCGGCCTCTGCTCGGCCCCACACGGGGAAACCCGCTGGAATTAACACCCATCTGCGTTTCTGACAGCGGGAAAAGCAGGGATAAAGGCCACAGAAATAATCATGTCTGATTAGAAGGGTGAGGCTGACTCTCTTCCCTTCCCCACACCCCGTTCTGGCTCAGGGATGGATTTGGCAACTCCAGCACCTACCTTGGTGATTTCTTCAGAAGCCTTCTCAAAGTCCTGCACAGTCCTACAGTAAAATCCTATTGTGCAGCTCGGATCCATTTTTTTGAATGACATTTTTTTGGGAGAAGGACAGTGGAATGACTGCGAGTTCCCAGATTAAAAAACACAAAACACACAGTTACAGTCAGGGATGGCACAGATCCATGCATTTACTTTTGCCCCCACCAACACTTTTAAAACATCCAACCCCCTGCACCACCTGAATTAAATCCCAGCACACACTTTGGAAGTCATTTCTTCCACCCTCCCCAAATATTCAAGTGATTCCAGCCTTCCCCAGCTGTGTAAAAGCTCCCTCTGTTCAGGCTGCATCCCCCAAACTTCCCCACACACCAGGTTAGTTTGGAATCTGTCAAAGCTCTGCTGCTCCCAGCAATACTTTATGAATATTCCCAAGGCAGAGAAGGTGAATGCTCTTCTGCAAATTGAATTTGTAACAGCTTTTGCACTATCTTACTGCTTTACTACCACTGCCCAGTGCCCCCTTCCCTCCCCCAGCCCCTATAAAAGAGACATAATGGAATAAACCAACCTCATGCATTTTCCTTCAGTAAATGAAATGGGTTCAAAAACCCACAAAACACACACAAGCAAAACCATATTACAATGATCCACAAGTAGGGAAAAACCAAACATGCCCTGCTTTACAAATGGGTTTTTCCTAATGTGGAATCTCTTTCTCTGCCAGTGCTGTGAGCTGATATTTTCAGCAGCCCTGCTGTAAGAGAAAATAAACACAAAACCCCCTTCTCCACACTCCTCACTCAGTTTATGAGAGAAAAAATAAGTATATCCCCACCTACTCTGATTCTGTGGGTATTATTACAGGAACTGCAGTTTTGGTGAAGCTCATTGTCCAGTAACTGCAATTATTTCCTCACTTGCTCTCAAAAGGAGCCAGTCCCCTCTATTCTGCCTCTAACACAGGATGACCCATCATCCTCCCTCTGTTAAATCCCTTTTTTTGCCAGTCACAATGACAGCACTGGTTCCCAAATCCAGGTGTAACCATCTCAGCAGCAGTTCTACATAACAAAATGTATTGTTCTCTCCTGGTGATTACAAACCTGAGGGGTATTTCTGTAAAACCCCTCCTAAAAAATACCCACCAACATAACCAGGGCTATTTCTGCAAGATTGATTTTAGTCACTGCTTTTTCTCCTCGCTGTTCCAATTTTATAAACAGCAGTTGTATTTTTAATATTAATTCCTGAGTCATCAAATGCATTAAAAAACCAATCCCTGCCTTCCACATCCCACTCCAGCAGCACCCCTGTCCCTCCAGTTGTGCAGGAGGTTTAGAGCTGCACAAATCACTGCACAACAAAGAGAAGTGGGGAGGATTTTTTTTTTCCCACTCCTCCAAACAAATGGATGCTGGAAGCCAATACAGAGTGGATTGATTTCCAACTTATTCTGGACAATTTGTCAATTTTGAAAATACTCCCTACAGATAAATCTAACAAGCAACTATCCACACTAAGAAAGCAATTTCTGTTTACTTTTGACATTTCTGGACAAAGATATAATACTATTAAATGCACCAAGCATTAAATTGCAATCTATTTTCCGTCTGCAGGAAAGCATTAGGATGTGATCAAGCCAAGCTGGCAGCTTGCATACCTTCCAAACACAGTCTGAAACCTTGGTATTATTTGGAAATTCAGATTAATGCCAGCCTGCAGCACAATTTGGAGGCTGAGTCATAGGAACAGAACCCAAAAAAGATGTTTTTGTAGCTTGGCCACTGCACCACAGCAGGACCTTTAGGAAGTCACTTCTGCTTTGAGCTCTTCCCACCTTTTGTCAGGTTTTCCCCAAACTGTAAAATCTTCAGAGGCACTGGAGCAAAATCCAGTTATGAGGGTAAAGGGGAAGGATCTGGGTAATCATCCCAGGCAGAGCTGGGATTCACCAACTCTTCCTCCAAATATCTCAATGGGGCAAACTTAAAGGCAACTCTAAATACAACCAACCTTCCTGGCTGGGATATTTTCTGACATATTTTGCTGCTGTGTTCTTTTGCTTCATTCAGAACCTTCTTATTCCCTAGAGAATCTTCCACTTCTATATTATGTAAGATTCAAGCATTTTGTTAAGCATAAATAATGAAAAATATTAACTGCTTTAAGGACTTGACATCAGCCCTGTGTAGGTCCTTTGAGATTATATATATATATACATATATAAAAGTAGTTTTTCTAAACACCATTTGAAGGTATTTTGCTCCAGCTCTGTTCTGGAGCAGCTGCTGCTGCCCTGGCTGTGGTTGTCCCCTCAGGCTGCTCCTACTGAACCCAGGGCTGCTGGAAGTTCCCCTGGAAGTTGGGGACAGGACCAAGGGGAGTTTGTGTGGGTGGCCCTGAGGATGAGACTGTGAGTACTGAGGCCACTGAGCACTTCCTTGCAGCTGATAATGTTTTCCCAGGGTACCTGTAAATTGAGTTCTCTAATCAGCTCCTTTAGCTCCATCTACTCTCCTTTAGCTCTATCTATTTCCAGGCTCCTACTATTGAATACCACAGGAATTCTCTCCCTGATGTTGACTGCAATTTGAATTTAAAAATAAAAATGACCAAAAAGACAAGCTATCAGCCCCAAATCCAAACAGCTTTAAGATCTACAAATATCATCTATTTTCTTTGATGGAAAATTACTTAAATGAAGTGATCATCTATTATGGAGATTTTACAATCATTAAAAAGAAAACAGATGAAGATTAATGAAGTAAAAATTAAACCTCCATATTGAGATTTAACCTCTGGTCATTTCTGTTGATTATAGGCCTATAAAGAAGGGCAGGACATTGATAAATAACATGTAACTGTAAAACCATAAAGCTGCAGCTAGCTAGAACATCTCTAAATAATTAGTGTTTGATTCATATGGGAAGAAAACAGTGCCAGCTCTATATCCATAGTACCTCAAGAGGGAAATCCTTTATGCTGACATCTACAAAAGATTGGCAGTAATGAGGATCCATGTAAATCAAACTGTCATCTGCAAGGACAAAACAGAAGACAAGTAATTCAAAAAACACCTTATTATTACACTGCTTACAATCCAATTTCTATGCAGAACAGCTGGAAAAAAAAAAGCCAGTGAGTAACTGCTTGCCAGGCTGATACTCATTGACTGAAGCATAGGTTTTTGCAGGACAGATTAACTTTTGCATAATCAAATATGCTTGTATAAGCAGAATTTTTATAAAGTGATGAAACTGTCATTTAATTTTTGGTGATAAAATTACTTTTACAAACACACAATTATATTCTGGAGTTTGCATATGAAAAATGTATCGCCCTGCTTCATCCTGACAGCAAGAATATATTGCTTGTCATTTAGGCATCAACTAACACCACTTAAAGCAGGAGAGAGTAAATACCTAAATAAGAACTGCCAGGCAGGAACAGCAAACAGCTCCTCAAGTTTGGTGAAACAGATAAATTATGCCTTGTTTATGCAACAACGGGAATTAAATGTACATTTTACAGAATCCAATTACTCCGTGGGGTAAATGACAAATGGCTGGACTTGGGGAGATGTGATGAATTAATAAGGTACTCATTTTGCTATTTTAATCACGTTATTTCCCACTGCTTTGATATTAACTTCCTAACTCTGAGGGGAAAAAAAATATTGAGGAGACATAACACAGACACTAACCTTGGAATCCAGCAAAGTAATAGGACTGCTTGGGTTTGCCACCAATAATGCCAACACAGTACTCCAGGCTTAAAATTCCCTAAAACAAGAACAGGGAATCATTAGGATTAACCAAAGTATTAAACTGAATTAAAATATTTGCTCTTTGCTCTTTTAGGCAAATGGTTTTGGGTTTTCTATAAAGACTGACTCCATGACTTCCTGAGGCTTGACCAAAGTGAAACCACACCAGCAGATATTCCAGAGAAAGTCCTCCCTTCCCATGAGATACCCACACATGTTTTTGGGGAGGAGACAAAACACCATGTCACACAAATTGAGCACCAGTTCCTTAGTCCAAATATCCCAAATTATTGAGATTTACAGCTTTCACACACATTTACATTCTGTGCCCCTGGGGACTCCTCTTTTTGCACTCAAATGGACAAGAGCATCAACTTTTACATCCTGGGCAGAAATGCCAGTTGGAGTAAGAGTAATTACAAGGTCCAGCTCCAAAAACAGCTGCCCCAAATCCAGGGAGGAGAGACAAACACACAACAGACAGGCCCCATAAATCTCCCTGCAGGTTGCCTGGGAGGGCAGAGGAACCAGAACCATCCGAAGACAGAACTTTTGGGAAAAGGACATCACCAAGGGTAAGTAGGGAACTTTTCTCTCAACAAAATGATTGATATTGTCATACTAATAATACCAAGGCTTCTCAAGATAAAATTTTCCCTGCTTACACAAGGATAAAGTCACTTAAAAACCTCCCCTGAGATGCTACAGAGTCCAATCCAGCATGGTTTATACAGGTTAAGGAAGTGATGCTTGTTTAAAATATGAATGAGAAGGTTTCCTTAGAAATCTTATTTCAAATATGAATGAGAAATTAGAAAATGCTCTGAGCATCACAGAGCATTCAGGCAGATCAGAGGCAAAGGCTCCAAGAGCCAGGGAGGGCAGAACAGAGAGGGAGCAAAGCTCCTCAGAGTAATGGATAACTGTTTAATCTATGGCAAGCTTCTTGTAAAAGTGAATTATAAAAAATTTATCAATTTTCACCCATAAATATAAAATCCTTTGTAGAAATTACTTCTCGTGCTACATTCTAAAATCTGCATTTTTAACTTAAAGCCAGACTCCAAGAAATGTGGTCACTTCTTGGGAACAGACAAGGCAGACACTGGAGTGACTGATTCAGGCAATTGAGAGCCCTCTTATCACAGCCTCCATCAGGCTGCAAGGGCAGGAACAGCCTTGGGAAAGGAGCAGGAATCACCCAGTGGAGCCAGCTGAAAATTAAAACTTCCCCAAACCAACTGTCTGAAAACACAAGGAAAATAATCATGGAAGAATAACAATTTAAGTTCATCACTTCAAAGCCCTCACCATTCTGTCTTCCCATGCCAGTAAAAATCAAAATGTTTTCCTGAAATTTTACAGTGAAGAGACAGCCACAAAAATAAATCATGCTACAGACTCTCAGCTTTTGTTCGTGCTACTGCACTGGGGTAATAAAAAATGAACCCAAAATTTGAAGACAGATAAAAGAGGTGCATGGAAAATGAAATAAAAGCAGCAAGAGGCAGGATTACAGCACACTCTCAGGTGTCTGCAGAACCTCTGCTGACAAAAACACAGCACAGACCCTTCCCTCTCTGTTCTCTCCTTGAGTTTTCCCTTTTTTCCAGTGAATTTTTATATGGGATAACTACTTTTTACTCCTGCATCACTGCCCTCAGAAACATTCATCCAGATAGTGAAAAAACAATTGAAGCAGCGACTAAAGGTATCAAATAATTCCATGGGAACAAAGAGACAAAAGAAAATGGGAAGAAGAGACAAGCAACAACTTCAAACCATTTTCTTACTTAAGAAAGTAATAAACTGAGTATAAGGAACTGAGTGTATTTATATTTTAAAATGCTGCCTGATCCTTAGTTACATATGCTATTAGAGTCCTGCTAGATTAAATTACCATTTGTAATTTGAGGCACTGCATTAATGTCTTTTCAGGTGGCTGCTGGAGGAGCAGGACAGTTATCACTGCTTTACCAAGGGACATCATGTGCTCTGCAATTATGTCTGATCTTGTAATAGGGAAATTTAAAATCTGTAAAGTCAAACTTTACAACCTTCAACTGTAAAATCCCCACCACACGTTTAATGGGGAGAATTACCCTCGTGAAGTCGCTTTTCATATCCCCTTGTGCTACTCTTTGAAAAATGATTGAACTCTCATTTCATACCTTTACAAACTCCAAGTAGTCTGTGTTTGTTCTCTCTCCACCCAGTCTCACAGGAACCAATATAATTACAGCTTTTGTGCCTGCTTTCCCAGAATCCACCAAAGAGCACTGCCTGTCAATAACATCGGAGCTGTAGACTGAGAGACACAGAAATATTCAAATTTCAAACAGAACCTCCAAAGTGACATCACACCGTGACAAACTAAAACTGCAGCCCTTCCAAACCTTGCTGTCCTCCTAAAACACAACCCAGGAGGCTCAGAATCAACACTGAGCCTCTTCATTCCCAGCAATATTTTGAGGAATGGGAATTGCTGCTGCTGAGTTGCAGTGCCAAGGAAATGCAGCAGGGGTAGGTTGGGAGAAAGCCAATAAATATTTATCGCTGCATATAAACTTCTAAAAGGAATAATTAAAACTTGAAAGCCTCCAACTAACAGAAACATCTACATGTAAAAGGAGAAGAGGAAATAATTGATTTGCTGGTTTGGAATTCCACTAAAAGATACCAAGCAAGCAATGAACAATCTGCACATATCAGAGTCCCTTTGCCTACGTAATCTCAATTTTGTGGATCCATTTCACACGGATTTTTTTCCTTTAAAGCTCTATTGTTAAGTGCTAGCTGAAAACACAAAAAGCATCTAAAATGTTTGCAAAAATCTACAAAATCAGTTACCTGTACAATCCTGAGCAACGTAGACTGTTACTCCTTGCAGCTCAGGGTCTCTTGCTTCTTCAACTGCTTTTCTAAGTACAAACACAAAATTATTGAGCTTATCATTCATTTGAAAAAAATAATTAACAAACAGATTATTTTGGTTTTTTAGAAACAGGCTGATTGTAATTGTTTGTGATAGGAATTTTTGTTTGTTTGGGATTTCTGGGGATGGGTTATTTTGTTTAATCCAATACACTTTGCTTTCCTGATAAATACAGGTGGTGGGAGGGGGTTTTTTATCTGTTTTTAAACACTGCAGACCAAGATCCAGCCTATATGGCACCATGCTCTTCCCAAGCCACAATGACAATGTCTGGCTATTTAGAAGAAACAATTAAATCCTCAAAAAAAGGCCCTAAATCCCACATTAACTTACAATGAAATTCATATTCACTACTTCATTTCTTTCTGTTTATAACAATTTTCTATCATGCATATTGATGATAAAGGCTAAGTTTGCTGACAAAAATCCTATTTTCAACTCATTAGATCTCTTTATTTGACCTCAGTTCATGTAACAAGCCACAAATCAGCACCTGGAAATTAAAAGCTGCAAAGTTTCACCAAAACTTTCAAAAAGATAATTACAATATTAGACTCTCCTCAAAAGACTAAGGGTAACAGACCTAAAAAAGTAAAAAGAAAATTTATGTTGATAGTCAGTACCATGATCATCAATCAGGGACAACATTTGTAAAGAAAGGAAACTGCTCAAAATAGAGGATTTGTCTTTGAGTCCCACACACCTGCATTAAATGGTCACTATCCCTTTATTCCCCTCTATATTTTGAAGAATGGTTTAATGCAGTCATTCCCAAGTTATGAGGGAGCTGTACATTGTTAGTGCTGCTGAAAGAGAGAAAGATCCAGGAAAGGAAACCTCTGCAGGGCTGGAAATCACCCCTGGGCTTGTGGTGAGTATAATTTTGCACCAAATCCCCCCTGCTCCCATTAGGGAGACAAATAATTTAATAGATAATTTATTAAAGCAAGCAAAAAATTCTGACAGCTTCCACCACCAGAAAAAAGTAGAATAAAACATGTTAATAATGCTAAACTCCTACATCCCTCTTTGCATCTGCATGGATGCACATCTGATTCTTTCAGTACAGCTGCACTCAGATTAATACAACATTTACACTAAATATCAAATTCTCCTATTCATATAAATATAAAAATATATATATAAATGTAGGAACTTTGCCTTCTGCTGTCTAAATGATCTATTAGTGATTCAGTTTAGAGGTAAAGTGGGATCCACTAAAAAAATAAACATATAAGAGTACAAAAATACCCCAAAAACATTCAAAGAATTGGATATCAAGGCTCACAGTGTGGAGAAATTTGACTTTCGACTTTTTTTTTTAACCACTCTGAATGTCACAGACCCTTTACTTTTACTGGAATATAATTATAATATTAATAGTCCCATACATTTACAGTTTCACAAGAATTTGATGTGTGAAAAGAAATGCTGAAAACATCAATTTTAGCTCTGACATTTCATTACACTATCAGTACATTACAGCCCCCAGGTTACAGTATAAAAAAAAAAATCTCTAATGTTATGCATGTTCCAAGGTTGAAAGAGTGGTTAGTTTTTAGAACATTTCATTAAATGCAGCTCTACAAAAGGTTTGGGAGAGATACTTGGGATTCTACAAGGAAACAGCAATGTTGTGGTTTTTCCTGAAATAAGACTGACAAAACCTCAGCACTCAGTTCCTGCACCTGCTGCTATCTCCCTTCCTGCCTGTGAAAAAGCTCTGGAATTGCTCCTGATATGGGTGTTTTACAAAGCCAATAATGAACAGTTTGCTGCTCAATTAGGCTGCAGTAATCTCAGGACACTCAGAAATGCTTCCCTGTGATGTGACAAAGGAAAGAACAGAGAACTGAAGGTGTTTTACCTCAAAATGTGTGCGACCACGGCGGGCCCGTACCAATCCCCCGCCATCTTCCCAGACTTCTTCCCATATTCTATCAGCTGGTGCAGCCCAAAGGCTGCCAGGGGGCAGTCACCAAACCAGGAGATGATTTTCCTGTGGTAAACTTCATTCCTCATCTCAGTGACATCCCAGTCCCTCCTGGCTGGGCCGGGCTGGGGCCGGGGCAGGACCCTGGGGTCCCTCTCGGCCGTGAGCGAGGCCTCCAAGGAGGCCGTGAGCTTCCTCACCGTGGTGCTGGTCCAGGACTCCGAGTCAGAGCTGTCCATGTCCAGAGCTTCTGGCCACACCCAGGCTGCAGCAGGAAAGGGGAAAATCCATATTAACCCATAGCAGCAGTTATATTAACTTTATGGCATAATAAGCAAAGCACTTCCCTTTGTCCCTCATGCTCCTTAAAGCAGCAATGTGTATTTTACACGTCACTGTTAGCAGGTGAACAAAGAATTCCTGTGAGTAGGATTTGCTTTGATTTTCTGGTGGCCATCCCAGTCAGCTGAATAAACAGGATATACCTGATTACAGGTAGAACTCTCTTACATATTAAATACATGAATGTTACTTCCTTTTATCCATGTCAAACAAGAAGTTTCAAAAGCTCTTTTTTCTTCTTATTTTTCAGTTATTAAAAAACCAGACGGACCTGAGGAATTATTGACGTAAAAGCAAACATTTCTTCCTGACAAAATGGCAAAGCAGATCAGCAGAAAAACAAGCAGGATTTCTTTACTCACTAAATTCATTAATTCTTTTAGATTACAGGCAAACTTGTTTAAATATCATTCAGCAAAATATCTTCAGTCTGCTTTTCCAGCTGAAGGTTTCCCTATGGATGAAGCATCCCACACAGCATTCCTCTCACAGAATGGGGTTCAGCAGCTCCAGAAAAGATGCCTGGATTTCTCCCACAATCCCAACAAGCACTCCCAGCACAGCCCCAGCTCAGTGCAACATCCTCACAGGCCTTGCTCTTCTGGGCTCTCAGCTTCAACTTTCAGTCAATATCTCAAGCACAGGCATTTCAAAGTGAAACTTCATACTTAAAATCAAAATTCATTCCCAACATCATTCAGCAGTATCTGGAACGTTCCACATGGCAGTGGAAGAGTAAATATCTCAGCCAGAAACTTCAGGCAAGTTTTGCTTCCTAACAGAAATAACACCATTAAAGTAGAATGAAAACATCTCTGGGAAAAGAGTAAACAGCCATGAAAAACTTCCTGTAAACACCTAAATATGTTTCCAAAGCTGCCCAGACCTCATAAAAAGCTTTTCAAAAGATAATTCACCAGCTGTCAGAAGACCAGGTGAGGAGCAAAGTAGCCCAGAAAGACCATCCCCAGTCCATCTTTCTGTGGATTTGGATTGCCACAGAAACAAGAGCACTCTGGAATCACCCCATCACCTACCAGATTAGGATGCTAGGGGGACATGCAAGGAATTCTTTGGAACCATGGATTTTAAAGATAGAAACCTGGGGCTTTTTTGTTTGGGGTTACTTCCAAATGAGCCATCACAAACTCCTGCTCACAGGGAGTCTTCTGGGCAGGTCTTAAATTTCTTTTAAATGTATGTGTAAGAAAAGAGATATTTAAGGGATTTGTGTTCTCAGCAGAAGTATTTACACACTTCTTGATATGTACAGTCAGTTGAAAGGGATAATGAATGTTTTATGAGTTAAATATCTACAGCCAACCCCACCGTTCAGTCCTGATGCTGCTGGGAACGGAGACTTTGTGGTGCAGCTGGGCTGGGACCTTGTTCCCAGCTTACATCAGAGCCACACAGCAAGGGCAAAGTGTGATCAAAACAGGCTTTCAGAAGGATCTTCTACTCAAGTATTGCTGGGATCCCACAAAGGGCTGAGGAAACAATGCACTGTGTTCTCTCAACACCCCCTGATGGCTTCAGGCCCATGCCTTGGGTCATTCTGACAGCAGGCAATGGATGATTGTTATGGCAGGGACTGGGAATGGGATGGAAAATAAAGGTGTTTGACTGATAATCCAAAATACTTCTCTGCAGGACATGGACACAGCCTGGGACAGCAGAAAGTGTCCCACAGCTCCTAAAGCTTCAGCTGGCTGTGACTGAGGGAGGACTTTGAGACAGACAATTGAAAAAAAAGGGAAGTTCCTCTCTAAGTACACAGGGGGAAGGGAAGGAATGACAAGGTGAACATTTCCACACAGAGAATGATGTATTGAAGTTAGATTAGAATCCTTCCAGGAACTCAATATATTAACAGCAGGAGAAATTCAATAATGGACAACTTTAGAACTGATAAAAGAACATCACTTCTGCCATAGCCCACAGCTATGGGCTGGGGAACTCACTTCTACATCTGGAGTTCAAGAAATAATCAAATTTCCAGAGAACTGGGCATGTGCATGGGTAAGAATACCCAGGCAGGGGGATCACACTTTCGTGATGTTTTAACTCACATTTGGGTACTGGAAACCCCACAGAAGTTTGCTTGGGGACCCTTTGCTCCTCAGAAATGGAAGGGTAGGACAGCTCAACCTCTGGTGCAATGGGACAATTCCAACAGGAATGGGGAGCCCACAACCAAAACCAGCTGGCCCTTCAGATTTGGGATAAAAAAAGGCCATTTTGGTCTCTACAGAATGCCTGTGCTTATGCAAATGCAGCAATCTCTCCTAACTCACCTCTCCCAAGGAAATGAAGCATCAGACCCTGAGCCAGCAGCATCTGCCCCGTTCTGAGTGTGCAGCCCCAGCCACAGTCTGTGGTTAAAGCAGAGCCCTTGATCTGGGGGAATTCCTCTCTGTAGGTCAGCCAGATCCTGGAAATGAAATCTTTGCGGAATTCCTCGACATTCCCCGAAATCTCCGTGTTGATTTTATCAAAATTGGACCCATCTGTAGAGAGCTCCCCAGATTCTGCAAGGCCAAGCACAGTGTAAGTTCTAATTTGTTATGGCACTTCTGTTATTAGAAAGCAAGCAACAAATATCAAATTTAATAGAAAAACAAATTTACAAATATTCACAATTGCTTCAAACGCAGGAAAGGAAAAGTGGAAGGCAAACATAATAAAAATGTGCCAGATAAGGAAAAAAAAAAAAAAAAGAAAAAAAATCAAAAGAGCAATGCAGACATCACTGTGCCAGTGGAATCACTGACCTGCAAGTAAGTGCTTAATTCACCCAACTGTGAATGGTCAAATAAAGGGAGAGACTTAAAAAACTGCACTCTGGAAAGTGATAATGAAGGTGTTGGTGTAGTGACCCTGATCAGGGATTGTCACTATTTCCATCAAGAGTTTTTAGAAAGAAAATCTCCAGTTGATGGTAAATGAAGTGCAAATTACAACACAAATATTTACAGAAAGCACAATGTTTTTGTGTAAAGTCTGAATAAAGTAGGTTAGGATGGGTTGCATTAGGGGTGGACATTTAAATGAGAACTTTCCAAGCTTTTCATGTTGACATTTTGAATTTGGTAATTGTTAATGCCAGTCTTTCTGGAAGATTACAAATACCTTACTCCTGCTGAGGAAGACTGGAATGAGTGAAGTGCTCTGAACTCACCCTCAGTTTTGAAGTGGTAACATTTGCCCAGCAGAAAGACTGGAGAGTTTCTACTGAAGTAAGTTTTGGTTTTCAACACCCAACCTAGAACAGATACAAAAAAATACAAATTTATGACTGAATTATTCCAAAAGGAAATGCTAACAGCACCTGGTTAAGCCCTGAAAGGTAACCCCTGAAAGGGGGAAAAAAAAGTATTGAAATTGGGTTTTGGTCTCATAAAAAATCCCATATAGGGTGCAATGGCTGCTATTCTCTTTCAAGCATGTGATAGCCTTAAAGAGAGCATGGAAAAAAGTGTCTTCTCATCTTGCCAGACATCTCCAAAGCTCAGTTATGAGAGTTAACAAAATTTATCAGAAACCTGGTGGTAAATCTGAGCAACCTCAGTCCTAAAGAGAAAGCAGAAAAATCAAGGACAGATTAGTAAAGGGCACACTTGAAAATCTGGTTGCTCATGAACAAATTACTGATGTTCAGCTGTGGAAAAAATATTACTCAATGGTAGATTCTTCAGTGGAGTTTGTATCTCACACACCATCCTATTTTTTTCCAAAAAAGTATATTTATAAACAAACAAAAAAAAATCTTGCAGATGATGCCATATTATCCCTGTTTAAAAGCCCATGCAAATCTAGAGTCATTTACATAATCTATTTACTGTTTCCAGAATAAGTCCTTTAAAATGAAATTATGCGAGATTTATTTGAAAAATTGAAAGCTAAAGAAGTTTTTTAGTGGGGCTCATTTATAATAGCAAAGAAAAAATTTGTTTCAAGGGCCATATTGCATTTTTAGTATTAATTAGTTACAATTCCATTCATGTCAACAAGAAACACTCCATTCCTTTTAATGAGGACAGATCTTACCACCCTCTGCTGCACTTACTGTATTTCATGTTGTGCCATGCAGACATAAACTTTGATTTGATCTTTTCTACTTCATCTGTCCCCGTGGCCTCCATATTCAAATTCTAGAGAAAAAGCCATCGCTGTCTTGTGAGGTTTTCAGTTCTGCTGCTGCAAAAACCAAAATATAAACACTCAGCAACCCCCACTCAGGCACTTCAGCCCAACATGGCCAGAAACAGCAATAAACTCACAGAACCCTCCACCACCAGGCACTGAGAAGCAATCCTGTGGCCCATGAATAAGTAATAAAATAATTTAATTCCAAATATACACCAATAAAAGCACTACACAAAGCTAAATAAAAGATAATGTTCTCCAGCAGCTCTGCCTTGCACCATGAACTGCTCCAGAGCACAAAACCTGTGCTGGCACAGGAGCACACTCATTTTATCACCAGTGAGGTGGGGAGCTGGTGATGCAGCTCACCAAATAGAAAAGGTGCTGTTCCTTTCTGCTGAAGAGAAAACAAAAAGCACTTTTTGTGTTAAAATCCACCATGGTGCAGGCTAATTTTATAAAAACTCATGAATTTTCCAAGGAAATGCATCTTTATTGGCTCTTTTTGTGCTGCAAGGTAAGACAGATTTCACCTTAAAAGCAAGCTAAACTGGTCATAACCAGTTATTAATAACCAGAATATCTACTGCCTTTATCCCTGTTTCTAAGAAATCTGGGAAAATGGGACAGAATCCCTGCATAGTCCACCTGCCCCATTTGTAACAGGAAATTTGCTGTTAATTAACAGAACTTCCTTCACCATGTGTATTCTGTCAGTGGTTCACCTTGAAATACTTGACACAGAAAGTTTTCCTGATGGTATTTGGTGGCCCAAACCCTTGCACAGACAGCTGAAAAATGAAGAGCTCCTGCTTCAAGAGCAGCTCTTGTGGGACATCAAAAGTTGATTAACAGTGGGACCTCGCTACAACCTTCACAGAATTTTTAGCTAAGTTCTGACAGCACCTGCTGATGACATGAGCAGCAGTGAAATTCCTCATTTAATTAATAAACCTGGGCCAGAAAGAACCCTGCTTGTTTTTAAAGGAGAATCTAGAACTGTATTTACCTTTCCATGTGCTATTCTCCACAGAACAGGGATCAAAAGCAGGACAAAGACTAAACTGTGCCACTTCTCTCCACTGGGAACATATTTTAAGTAAACCTCATCACTGACAGTGTAATTAAGGAGAGGGTGAGGATGTCAAGGTGACAGCATCATCTGAGCCTGAGGGTACTCACACAGATCCACTTTTTGGGGATCTGCAATCTGCTGCCCAAACCACCCCTAGCACCTTTTCCCACTATTCCCTCATATTATTTCATAAAAATCTGCTTTTTGGCAGAAAAAGAAGCAATGCCAGCTCACAAACGTGAGGGAGGGCTGACTTTTTTCTAATGAAAATAACAAGTGTCTACATCTCTGCTATGATTAGCCTTGTGTTAAGCTGTGGAAGGAAGACAAGGAGAATTTCAAGTTGGGTTTTAACTTCCTGCCTTCTTCCCCCTCTTTTTTCTTGAGGAAAAAGAGGAAAGCCTGGCTGTATCACCAGCTCTAGACAGCAAAGCTGGTAAGATGAACTTCTTCAGGAGGTGTGCTTGGTCCTATCTTTCCTCACATGATCCATTTATACAGACACCACTGATTGCCTTAAAAACCAATTCCTCTAAAGGCTTCCTCTGGCCAAAGTTAGAAATGAAATAAACTCTACAGTTCTGCAAGGGCCTGAAGACAAAATTATGTAAATGAGAAAGAAGCTCATTTTCTTTTAAAAGACAATGGTCACCACAGCACATTTATCTTTCCTCCCTGGCATTATGCTAAAGATGTAAAAAGGGTTTCCAAGAATGCTAAAACAAACCAGGTATAATTTTTTTCTCTGGGAAAACACAGGTTCTTCCCATCAATGCAAGAAGGCACCAGCAAGAATTCCACCGAAATTAATGGAACAGCAGCAGGAGAAGGTCCCAGGGAATACAGATTCAAGCCCAATGGGCTTTAATATCACATTATCAAATCTAAACCTAATGGTTTCATCCCGAAGTTGCCTCATTGATGAAGTTCTCTAGATGCACATCACGAGGATGATGTTCCCTGAGGGAGCAGCAGGACACGGCTGGAATTGAAACCCCAATTCCTGACCGCCCTCCGAGGGGGATCGATGCCTGCTTGTTCACAGGGATGGAAAAACACCCCAAACCCCCCCAAACCCAACATTTGTTTTCATAAACAGCAGAAAATCAACGCAAGCTGCCGGTGCGACCGCAGCGGGAAGGATGAATGAAGCCTCAATGGGATAATTATAAGATAAATTATCTCTTATTAACTAAAGACTTCTTTGGTTTTCATTTGTACCTTGAAGGAGCCCGGAGCGGCAGCGGCGACAATCAGCGAAACCCACACGCAACAACGACGGCGAGCAGTGGCCGGAGGTCATTTTTAAGGAGCTGCAAACACGTACGAGGACAGTTAGAAACTCAACTTTGAAGCCGGCTCGGAAAGAAAACCAGATTACTCCTTAATCCTGCAGCAAGGACGGAAGGCTTCGCCCGGCAGGACTCGCAGCCAAGCAGGAGCCCACACGCACCGCGGGAAGGGGCTCCGCGGGTCCCCGGCCCCCCCGACCCGGGCGCGCCCGCG
>VZTR01002210.1:10284-117554 GCA_013400775.1 Chaetops frenatus | reverse complement strand
CCCCCCGGCCGCCACACAGGGCCGGGAGCGGGCGCGGCGGCCGCCGAGCGCGGGGCCGCTCCCCCGGGGGAGCTCCCGCGGGGGAGCGGGGGAGGGAGAAAGAGGAGGAAAAGAGCCGTGGAATTCCGCTCCCGCGAACAAAGGCCGGCCGGGCGCTTTGTGCAGCCCCTCTCGCCGCACACAATGGGCGGCCCGGCGCTTTCCTGCCGGAGCCGGCCCTGCCCCGGCCGCCTCCCGGTGCTGCCCCGGCCCCGCACCTGGGAGGGGAGCGCGGTCCTCCGGCTGGCTGGAAAATGGAGAGAGAGCTCCCTTCCAGCGCCTTCCTTTTGTGTGTGAGAGGGGCTGCTTCGCCGTGGCACCGCTCCTTGGACGCGCGGAGCTACGCGAGGCTCTCGGTGCTGAGCATCCTTGGGTTTCTCGAAGTTTGGTTGTTTTTTATGGAGGAGTATTTATAGAAATTTACCTGCCCGCAGCAGGTTTCTGCAGGTTTACATTCCGAGATGGGCGTGTGGTTGCAGGTGGGGACAGTTTTTCTGTTTGCAGCTCTGACCGGGGAGCCCTTGGTGACCATGGTACCTCTCCGACCTGTAACCAGCAGTGGAGTGAAAGCGAGAACCATCCGTTCTGCCAGAGCTGGTCAGGAGGCCGTGGACAGCAGCAAAACGAGTCTCATTTTCGTGCCACTGAGTGAGAAGCTGTAGGTACAAATAGTGGCAGTCAGAGAAGCTGTGATGGGGAAGGGTCACGGACAAAGAAAAAGGAGGTCAAAGGAAAAGGCTGGGTAGGAGGTAGAGGAGTGACAGCAGTCCCACCCCACTCATGATCTGGAAACAGGTGAAAACATTGCTCTTCTCTTCAGGTTCTCTGCACATTTTGATGTGCACCAGCCAGGGGCTAAGGTGACAGATGAAGGAATGGAGAGAGATGGATTTGCTGCCAGACCGTTTTTCCTGCTTCTTGGTTGTAGTCATAGAAATAGTCACATGAGAGACAAGCTCTGGAAGTCAGAGTTGTGCAGCCCTGGCAGGAAGTTAAATAGAATGGCCCGGGGGTGACCACTGTGGTGCTCAGTGCTCCTGCCTGGTGCATAGGGTTCACTGGGTTGTAGCACAGATGTGCCACCTCCATGCACCTTTTGGGCCAATCTGATCCTCTCTGTGTGTTTTTTTCAGTGTGTGTGTGGACACAGGTAGGCTTTAAACAGGTCCTGTTCACCTGTGCCTGCAGAAGGACCTGGGTGCTTTGCAGTGAGCTCAGGGCTGTTGCATCTCCAGCTTTCTTTTCCACTTGTAAGATTGTTGTGTTTTCTGTGGGGTTTCCCACGTTGTCATATTCTGAGAAATCTCGAGTTCCTGTCTGTGGCCTGCACTTCCAGTGCCACGTGAAGGCAAAAGCCTGTGGGCAAAATGTTGCACCTGGAGATGCCCAGGCTGGGCTGTTGCCCTTCTCCTGCTGGCACAGAAGGTGCTGCTGGGAATGTTGCTGTTTCAGGAGGGTGAGAGACTGGAGCAAGCAGTGCACGGAAGTCCCAGAGCTGTGCTGGTGGCTGCTGGAAGCCCTCCCCAGTTCCATTGTTTCAAGAAGAATAGATCCCTCACATTTTCACACTCTGCCCTCCGGTTTGGCTGACTCATCGAGGTAGACGTAGCATTTGTCTTATTCACAGGAAATAGCCATGCTGCTCTTGCTTTGCCTGTGTGCTTCACATGGATGTCATTCAGATCCACCAAGGCAAAATGCCTTTAGTCCAGCTGCAAGTTTCTAAGCTGGTTGTTACAGTAGAGGTAGAAAAACAAACGTGGGATGGGCTGAGGTGTTTCTTGGAAAGCCCAGGGATGTTCCACAGCTCTGATTTACCTGCTGTGCTTTCTTCTGCCACCGGGGTGCCCCTCAAGGGCATGTGCAGGATGCCAGTGCCCTGCCCAGCCTGGTCATTGCATCCAAATCTTCACATATTGGGCAGAGGTTATCAGTAATTGCCACAGCAGTTTCAAAATATCTTTTTAAGAGTGTGTTACAAGGTATCTTCATGATTAGGTCCTGCTGCGTGTTTGTGGGATGGCTTTAAATTACCTTGGCCATCACAGGTACTTACTACTTCTTGACTCAATCAGAAGAAACTCCGAGTTAAAGGTAATATAGTGGCTTAATAATCGCTGAGATCTTGCCTGAAATTGCTAATTTTTAATTGGAAATATATTGGTAGGGAATTTTTTATTAAACTGTGGTGGATCCCATCCTCCTGCAGCATCAGGATGCTTCTATGGCAGCACAGAGGCTTTTGCTTCCATCTCAGAGTAAGAGCAGAGGACCTGTGTCTGCTGCACATTCCTAGCTGTGTTATCCCAGTACATTTTTTTTGGATATGGGGCTGCTTGGGAAAGAAATAGGATGTGGAAAACCCCCTCCCACCAAAAACATCAGTTCTGAATTCCTGGATGTCCCAGTAACTGGAGTGTGTTGTATCCCAGCCCTCCAGTATTTCCTGGGGCAGAGGAAAAAGGGTGCAGGCTTTTTAGAGTTCAAAAAGAGAGAAGGAAAAACTCCCCCTTTAAACCTGACACAGCAAAAACATTACAGGAATAAACTCATGTGGACTTTCATGTGAGCCCCTGACTCAGTGCCTTGTCAGTGCTCTTGGACCATCCTGAGACTGGGTTATTGGGGGAATTCAGAGCTGCTCCTTTGGTCAGACCATCACCATGGATGTGTCTTTGCTTGGAAAGAGTTTTGATCTTCCTTTGCTGCTCCCACAGTGGGAGAGGATCCCTGTGGTTTGAAACAACACATCTGCCCTGCCCTCTGTTTTACAGTGTGTGTCAACCTCACACAAACCTCAGAGTGTGATTTTAACCACTGCTCTGCATTCTCCTGCTGAGGATTTTCAGTTTTCCTGTGCCCAGCTGTCAATGGAGTCCAGAGAAAACGATTTTCACCTTGTGGGTCCAGCCCCTTCCCAGGTGCTTCCATGTGAACAGGAACCCCATGAGATGTTGGTGTCTGGGGCTGGGGGGTCTTCAGCAGGGGCTGTGATTCTGCTCTCAGACATTCAGTGCCTTGGAAATTCCCCATCATCCAGGGCTCTTACACTGCATGGGATTCCTGGAGTAATCATAGCTTGTCTTTATGGATTTGAATTGAGGGGAAAACACTTGTGTTCACGACATTCAGAGCATCTTATTTCTGCTGCAGCTCCCTTTACACTGATGGGGTGCTGTAAAAGGGGCCTTGGGAAGGCTAAATTTGCATTTGTGTTCATTTAGAGCCCTTTTACACTCCCTGAATGATGTGCCATGGGGGCTGAGAGCCTCCTTTGCTCAGCCCCAGGGTAAAGAGGGATGGTGTGAAACCTGCACCCACTGAAACCAATAGCAGAGCTGTCACTGGCTCCCAGGAGCACCAAATTGGGCCAGAAACGTGGTCACAGCAGAATGTTCATCACAGTTTATTCTCTTCCCACATCCAGATGCCATTTGCATTGTCAAAACACTGTCATGGATAACTGAAAGGATTTTTAACAGGAATTTCAGGGCATCCCTTTCCCGTTCTCCCCAAAAGTCCCGAGTGCTGTCCTTGTTCAGCCCCTGTGGATGTCTCATGTGGGAGTCAGCAGCTCCTGGGAAGCCCAGGAAAATCCCTGACTGCTGAAAGCAAGGGAGAAAGCAGGGATAACACTTCATCTCCAGGGCTCTGCTACAGAGCTGCTTCTCTGCTGCCAAGGCTGTCCTCTTTGGTTGTTTTTTTTTAGTGATTTTGCTGTCCTGCAGGATCCAGTCCTGTGGTGATTTCCACAGTTAGGTGTCCTGGGAGCTCAATCCCTCCACTGCAGCCCAGGGGGTGACATTTCAGCCTCAATAATCAAATATTAGCAAAAGAGCACCACAGGCAGTGTTGTGTGATGTTTTCTCTTTTAATCAATGGTGAGGAAAAAGGGAAGATGTTGTTGCTCATCTGTGTTAATTTCAGAACCCACACGCACCCTGCAGCACTGGAGATCGGGCTGGGCATTTCCTCAGCTGAAAATCAAACCCGTTCCACTCCGAGGGGAAGGAGCTCACTCAGAAGGAAACAGGACCTGGGGTTTGGGAGGAAGGCTGGGTGCAGGGCTGAACTGGCAGGATGGCTCCAGGCCAGGGCTCTCCCTGCATCCCTGGAGCAGGTTCCCTCATCCAGCAGAGCTTCCCTGGGTGGTGACCCACACCTGGATGGGGCTGCAGGTGGCACAGCCCAGCTGGAGCACGTGGGGACAGAGGGCCAGGTCCTCCCTCTGCAGAGGTGACACAGTCAGCCAGTGCCACTGGGCTTTGGGAGTTCACATCCAAGCACAGAGAGACAGGAGGATGGATGCCTCCAGCCTGTGCTGGCTGAACAGAGGGTGATGCTTTCTCTTGAAAAAGTAAATGATGTGTAAATGCAGTTTTCACTCTCTGAGGCTGAACAAGCAGCTCTGCAGGTGCCTCACAGGGCCAGGCTGCCTTTCCCAGAGGCTCCCTGGGTGTGCAGTCCCTGCATGTGACACCCAGGCTGAGGAACAGGCAGGATTAACAGTTCTGTAATTAGCAGGATGGGGAGAACCAATTTGTGTTGTCCTTTCCCAGTGGAGAGAGCTGTGGAAAAGAGAGATTTTGTGATGTGATCTCACATCACCCGAGGCTGTCCCTGACCCACCTTTGCTGGGAAAGGGGAGAGCTCCTAACCTTGCTTGGCATCACCAGGCAGATCTCGAGGACCTTTTTTTTGGGAAGGAAAAAAAGAAGAACTGATATTTCCAGTTCGCTGCTTAAGCTAAAAAAANAAAAAAAAAAAAAAAAAAAAAAAAAAAAGGAACAGTTTTTGAATTTGACCAGGCAGGGCACATAGAAACAGAAATTATTTTTGTGTGTAGTAAAGAACCCTGAGAGTGCAAAGAAATGGTTTCATTTTGTTATTTGCAGCTCAGAGTACTTTGAGAATGACCAGTTTTGTTTTGCTTTAGGAGCCAGTTCCAAGGGGCATTTTTTGTCTCTTCTTTGTGCTTTTTTCTTTTTTTTTTAATTTTTCTTTTTCTGTGTGAACCACATGCACACACAATAATTAACCAGTGAAGAAGGTCAGAAAGGAAGTGACTGGGGAAGATGTACTTTAAACATAGACATTCATGAGGCTGTGGGCTGTAATTAACTGGAATGTTTGTCTGAGGTTCCCAGGTTATGTGTTGAATATTAGATAAGTTATTAAAGTGGCAGTTTTTTATTTGTCCTTTTAATTATCAAAGCTTTAATGGCTCTTCAGTGCTACCAAATTAATTCTCTTTTTCTCACATTAGGAGGGTATTTACTTCTCTTTTCTGATGGGGTTTGGTGTAACACCAGCATTGCTTTAGGATAGAAATAGTGTTCAGGGTTATAGTGTAACATGAACAGTTTGTCATGGAGAAACAGCCTTTGGGAATGGAGGAGGAGAAGGCAAGTGTGTTCATACTGATGGAATGGTTTGGGTTGGAAGGGACCTTAAAGCTCATCCCATGGTCAGGGACACCTGGCACTAGACCAGGTGTTATTTGTTTTAGGGAAACTGGGAACCTCTGTGAGGAAATAGTGAGGAAACAGCCCTAAAAGCAGTCAGCTGAGGTGTTTTCTCAGTGGGGAAATACTCATTTGGTTCTACTCCTTCTTTGGGGTGAGTGATCAGGGTGAAGCACCCACTGAAAGGTGTGATTCCCACCTGGAACAACTCTAGAGAAGCCATTGGGTGATCAAGGGAGCCCAAAAGCTGGAAGGGGACACCTGGCAGGTAAAAAGGAGTGGGAGAGGGCTGTTGAACCTGATCATGCTGCCACAAACCCAAATGGGTATAAATTACCCATAAATACACCTGGAGATCAGGTCACATTAGGAGATGGTTTCCAAGTGTCAGAGGCACGATGGTTTTTGGTGGGGAAGTGGTGTCCAAAACCTCTGTGAATGCAATGATACAGAAAGGAGTCAACCTGAGCTGTGGATTAGACTGCAGGCTTGGAATGAGCAGCAGCAACTCCTGCAGACTCCACTCAGGAATTCTGAGGTTTAGACAGTATCCATTTACTTCACACAGGAAGGGTTTTGATGGGTGCTTGTGAAAGCTGGAGGGGCAGGAGTGCTTCAGACTTGAGAGTAAGGATGATTTCTTGGTGAAACCCATTGGAGGTTCAGTTCTGACTTGCTGTGATCATGCTTTGGGTGAATTTTCAATAAGTTATTAATTTGGCACCACATTTCTTCCCCTGTTGGACCACAGAGATGCCTCAGGTTCCTGAGGATCCATGGATTCAGGAGGAGCCAGGCACAGCTGTGGTTGCACAGGTTCCCTCCTCTGGCTGTACTTTCCTGTTTTTAGTTTTTCCTGTGTTTTGCTGGGCTCTGATGTTTCCTGCCAGGGCTCTGTCTGTGCCTCCTCAGGAGTGACACAAAACACACCAAAGTGAGAGCTTGGTTTAAAGCAGAGCCCATCTGCATCCTGGGGACAGCTTTTCCATGCCCAGCCACAGCTGCATGGTGTGTTTGCCATGCCAAGCAGCCATTTTAATCCATTCCAAATTTCCCTACAAAAGCCAGCAGCACACGTGGTTTGCTCTCACATGTGTGCACAAGAGGTGGGAGCATGGAAATGGCTTTTCCTGGATGTTCCCTGTCCCCAGCAGGAGCTGCTTGGTCTTCTTCCAGAAGCCACCCTCCAGAAGTGAAAACATCAGCTCCTGTGGATAAAGGCAAACATGAGTGAAATGACTTCTTACAGCCAGAATACATAAAACTTTATTTTTTTTTCCTCCTGCAGTCTGCTTTTTAAAAAAGACAAAATAATGCTTCCTCTAGCTAATCTTACATCCATCCTCTGGCCTGAGGAAACATCTGCTCTCCATGGTAGCCTCAATTGTCCCAGCCAGTTCCCTCTTAGAGTTCCCTTCTCTTCCACTGACAGCAGCTGCCTCCAGCTGCCTTCATTCCTTCCCACCAGCAATCCCAAAGCCAGGAGCCCACCCTGATATCCAGGTTTAGCTCAGGGCAGGTTTAACCATCTCCTTGGTAGGATTTTAGCAGCTCATGATACACAGCACAGTCCCCCTGATGAGATCAGGAGTCTCTTAGCCATGAGGATGCTCAAAGATCACTGATACAGCAGAAAAAAATATCACCCCTGTCCTTGCAGCCTCCTCATCTGCCTTGTGGGATGGGAATTTCTCCCTGGAGCTGGGAATTTGCTCTGGGAGCCAGAGCTGCCAGCAGTGCTGTGAAGTGGTGGATGGCTCTTGGGGTGGGTTTGTCACTAATAAATTTGGTGTTGACTCCTGGAGAGGAGCATTTGTGTTGGTGAGGTCCTGTAGGCCAGGGGTACTCAGCAGCTTTTCAGCAGCACAGCTTTTTTTGTGGGAGGAATCTGGGTTTTGGTTTGCTTTTGGAACAAAACCGTTTCCACCCTACTCAGAAGTTTGGCTATCCCTGCTGAGAGGAGCTGCAGCTTCCTGCTGGGGTGCAGGATGGAGAGCTGGGGATGGCTGTGGTAGGGCTGGACCCGTGGTGCTTTGTTTAGACAGCCCTTGGGCATCAGCATTTCCCTCTCCGTGCTCCTCCTTCCCCCTCCTGGTGGTTTTACCTACCTGTTGTGTTTTCAGCCTTAGCAATGTGGCTTTTTGGTTTTCCATTTCAAAATGGAAAAGCCTGGAGGGTCACAACTTCCACCCTCCAGGCTTGGAAGGGCTGCTCTGTGCTTTCCATTCCTGGTGAGAAAATTACCCATTGGAGGAATTTCTCTCTGGCAGAGACTCAAGGCACTGTGCCAGTGTTTCCTCTGCTTGTCACCTTTACCTTTCCTACACGGGAAGGGAAACACCTTTTTGTTCTGACCCAGTCATTTGTTTCCTGGTCCTTTGTCTGACTGTGAATTCAAACCCTCAAAATAGGCAGAGGGATGAAAATGCAGAGCACAGGAGCAGCTGTGTGATCAGGAACTGCTGAAGAGTGAGGAGAACTCTGGAGAAGAGCTTTCCTTGGAAGAGCCTGCTGGGAACGAGTTAATTTGTGCTCGGGGTCACGTGCATTTTATTGCTACAGATGTGCACAGAAGAACAGCTCACAAAAGGGAAAAAAAAAATTAGTTTGTGTTAAAAATGTGTATCTGCAGCCTTACTTTGTGATTCCTGGGAATTTATTGTGCAGGATCTGTTCCCAGCAGGCAGTGACACCCATATTTCAGTGAGCAGTGTCTGGTTCCATCCCAGCAGCACAGGGGGGGTGTCTGATCCATCCCCATGTCCCTCTGAGAGATAACTCTGTCCCTGTGTTGTTGCAGGACCGTGGCAGCTGAGGTCAGGAAGCAGATCTCAGGCCAGTATGGAGGCTCCCCACAGCTCCTCAAGAACCTCAACATCGGAGGCAGCGTCTCTCATCACACCACTGTAAGTCATGCCTGGAGCAGGGATTGCTCAGGATGCTGTCCATGGTTATTTTACCATTTGGGAACAAACTGCAGTGCTGGCAGGTTGTTGATGTAAGTGGCTCTGATAACACCAAGGGAAAAATTCCATGCAAAACCCACTAATTTTGGGGATTTCTGTGTTGCAAATCAGTGGGCGTAGCTGGGAATTTGTGTTTCTGCAGAGTCTTTGTAGGACAAGGAGCTCTCTTGACCACATATTAGTTGTTTTATCCCCAAACAGCCTGGATTGGGTATTAAATTCCATGTGTGTGTGGTTCTCTGCATGGAGAGCTCTTTGCAAGCTCCTGCACTTCAGGTTGCTGTTTTCCTCTCCTTCTTGTCACTCTTGAGAGCAGAACCACAGCAACTGATCTACTCTTCTGAAGTATTTTAAATATTATTGTGCAAGTTGAGTGTGACTATTCCTCAGGAATGCATATTTGCTTACAAGTTTGCAGCCCACTTTGAAGAGCTGCATTGTCAGAATCACCCTTTCTGAAGTCAAACTTCTTTGCATGGCCTACCAGTAACCTTCCAGATTTATTGTGGTAAACATTTCAAGAGTGCAGCAAACCTTTTCAGGCTGGAAATGTTTGGTTTGGGGTCTTCCTTCAGGTCACAGCAGCTCCTTTTGCAGTAGTCCACTTGGAAAACAAATATTAGAGCATCTTGTTTTCTTCAGAGAGGGGTGGTTAGGTCAGGCAGGGCTGGAAATGTGCCCTGAATTCGATATTCTGGGCAAGTGGTGTGAGTTTACTAGAGTTCTTCTCTTTGGAGTGGGGTCCTGTAGTGCTTCCTCAGTTCCTGGGATTGTGGGAATGAGTTCATGGGAATTCCCTCTGCTTCATGTCCAAGGTAACCTGTTAAAGCTTCCTCCTGTGGAGCACAAACGTGTCCTCAGAGCTGAGTGTCACCTCCAAGGGGATCTCCAGGCTGACCCCTGGCTCAGAACAGTGACTCCAGTGCAGGCACAAACTCCATCTCTGAGGAGACCTGGCTGTGCCAGAGGCACTGGGGATGGAGCAGGGCTGGAATTCCTGTCCCTTCCCAGGAGCACAGGGAGAGCAGAAGGCTGATGTGTCAGCTGGTGCCCAGCGTGGTGGGGGCTGAGCAGGGAGGAGGCTTAATGAGAGAAGAGTTAATGAAAGAAGGGTTAATCAGAGGAGGGTTAATGAGAGCTGCTGCCCAGGATAATGCCTTATCTCAGTGGCTCTGCAGTGATAATGCAAAGCCCTGACTTGGCAGTTCTGGATGGTCTTTTGCATAATCCAGCATTAAAGCAGGGAGGGACCCCTGCTATTAGCAGTGTGTGGAGCACTCAGGGTCATTGCCTGCACTTCCCTGCAGCACTGCACAGCTGAGGAAATTCCACTCCCATTGATGTCCATCCCAGGAACTGCTGTGCCTCACTTGTCTCACCTGTGGTTTCATCTTGGAAGGAGGTGGCTGAATTGTTTTTCTGCTCCCATAAAGTGAGATGTCTTCTGTGAACCTCTCCAGGCTGCTCCTCACCCAGCCATGTTTTTGATCAGTTTTTCCTTGTATCACCTCCTTTCACTCTGAATTCTGTTCCACTTTTTCCTGCAATTTCTAAGCTTTTTTCCATTCTGCCATCAACCAAGTGTTCAAAGCTTCAGTCCTGTTGATCTTCACATGTAATTTTTGATACAGGATCAGACTTGTTGGTCATGGTGTTGTCAGTAGCTCTCATTATCCTGTTACCCTGGTGTTTGCTAGTATAAATATATGCAAGAATCTATAGAAAAGCTGGAAAAGGTCATGCTGGCTGGAAGCAGGCTCTGAGCTTTTCCGATCAAACTGCATTGTGTGATGGCTGCTGTGATAAGCTCCCAGTTTGTCACATTAAATTGGGTGCTGAGCAGAGATGCTCTGCAGAAGCCTGATTAACATGGGGTGATGGTTTGGAGGAGATAGTCTGTAGGAAAAGTCTATTTAGTTAAGTCATGAGTCTGTGTCCTGAGGCTGTGTAATACGACAGAGGTTCTCTTGTCTGAATTTTGGGTTAATTTCTCTCCCCGAGGCATCTGTCAGGATCTGCTGTGCCTGCTTGGCCTGGTTTGATAATCAGCATTATGCAGAGAGAAAGCATCACTGTATGAAGCTGCGTTTGCTCTGGAAAAGTTCATTTCTGTGTAGCCACACTGGTTTAAAAGCCTGAAGTAGGGCATGTAGTGTGGGAGTGAATAGGAAATTCCTGCTAAAATGTTGTGTGATTGAGTTTCAGTATCTCCACCTTGGGACTGGGGGACTCCAGCCTGGCAGAGTTCAGGAAATATTTGGCCAATGCCCTCAGGCACAGGGTGGGATTGCTGGGGTTGTCCTGTGCAGGAGCTGGACTGGATGATCCTTGTGGGTCCCTTCCAGCTCAGGATATTCTGTGATTCTGTGACTCCAGTGATGGTGCAGATGTGGTCTCTCATGCCCATCTTGCCCACTGTGGTGGGATAATTCTGGTCCAGGAAAGGTCAGCACTGATTCTCTGACAGTTGCCAACAGCAGCTGCTTTGGATAGTTTGTCTGAGAGCCTTATCAGTCCAATGGAGATATTTTTATGGAAAAATGAAGGTTTTTGTGAATGAAGAGCTCTCAGCACTGTGCTTGCTTGGGCCTTTTGTTTCTTGTCAGCTGCAGCCAGTGCAGGATTGTTCCTCATGCCACAGATTTGCCTGTGGTTGAACCTGGGATAAATGCAAAGCTGAATTTTAGCAAGTCTCTTCCCTTTTGCAGACAAAGTGCTGCCAGAACTGTTTCTAATTTGGTATCTGGTAGAGCTGGGGGGAAGACACTGCTTTCAAATGAGTTTATTATTGCCAGCCGCCACCCTTCTGCCACTTTAGGAGCAGCTGATTTTAATTGCACATTCCTCAAACCCCAGACACAGGTCCAAGGCCCTGAGAGGCTTTTCCTGTGTAACCCAGCGTGCCAGGCTGGGACTCCTGGCAGGATGCAATCCCTGCATCTCTGAGCTTTTTATTTTTGCAACCCACAACAGAAGGCATTGACAGTTTGTTTTTGAGAAATAAGGAGAAATAAGGAGCTGTGAGCTCTGGGAGCTCCATGAAGGAGGATTTATTATTTTGGAGTTATTTTTGCAAGTCTCTCCAAGCCCACTGGTGAATGGAATGTGCATTTGCACCCTGCTGGGCGTGCTCTGGGTTGGAATCCATGGGCTCTGCTCACCTTGGGCTCCTCCAGAGGTTCAGCATTCCCTGCTGGGAGCTGGTGCTTCTCACCACCAACCCCACTGGGTGCAAGCACAGAGCCTGCACTTCCTCTGGGAGAATTCCCCAGCATCTTCTTGCAGGATGGGGAATTTGCTCTGTTTGTTTGATGAACCAGAATGTTTACTGTGGGCCATTATAATCCCTCGTGACTAACCACTTTCTTTTCTTCCCAAGTTTGTTTTTTTTTTCTGTGGAGCAACTCCTTGTGCTCAGTTAACTCTGTCTGCTCAAAGTAGATAAAGACTTATAAAATCTTGGACTTTTTTTTTCACTTGAGCTTCAAAGATAATAATTGAAATTTTTTTGCATTGTTGTCCAAAACTTGACTATTTTTTTTTTCTCCAAGAAAAAGTTCTCTTAATTTAAAAAAATCTGTACAGGTCTCTTTTTTTTCTATTTCTTTACATCCTTAGAGGTATATTTTAATGGTTGGATATGGCAGTGCAATTGTCTGGTTGACAAGGTGGTGTTCAATCAAAATTTGGACTTGATCTTGGAGGCCTTTTCCAACCTTAATGATTCTGTGATTTAATTAGAAGAGCAACATTTTGCAAAACTTGCAAATAAGCAGAGTGAATGTACGTTCACTTGTTTTATAGAAAAATCACAGCTTTTTCCAAGGGATTAGGGGTGATATTTCCTGCCTGCTGGTGTATAGTACAGCAGAGATGATTGTTGGTATGTAAAGGAACTCTGTTATAAGAGACACTAATTAGTCTGGGAATAAAGGGGTCTGGATTCTTGGATGTGATATGGTCTGGCCATGTCTGCTCTTAGCTCTCCATTTTCTCCCTGTAAAATGAAGGTGCTGACATTTACATATCTTTGTAAAGCACTGCTGGCTTTATGGGCATTATCTGGGCTAATTGAGGCTTTGTCTTGGATTTATTGGATGTCAGACTTTGGCCATGTATTCAAAGATAGCATCTAATTATTCAATAGGAGAATATAGGTTCCTTTGTATATTTCCATTGTTTATTCTAACATAATTTAAGAGAAGAAAAAAAAGATGATTTGTGCAAATGAATGGGAAGCACAGCAAGGGAAAGCACCACAGTGTCCTGTGTGGCACAGAAAAGGGCGTTTTGGAGTGTTCAGAGCCAAGTAATTTTATCTCCAAAAATTGAAAAGGAAAGTGAGCCAAGTCTTTATGCTGTCTCAGGGGTGATGAAGGCTGGACAGTGCCTCCCATTATTTGTATTTCCTGGAGGTTTTGCCCTGCCTGGCTCAGTGGTCTGTCCTCATCAGTCAGGGGAGGATGGGAGAGGCACTCACATCCTCTGCCCTGCCTCCTCCCCTTGGGGGCTGCTCACAGTTAACTCTGCTCTGGTGCAGGCACTTTCTGTAGGAAATTAAAACTGCTCCCATTCTGTTGCTGTTGCAAAGCTCAAGGGTGTTTTATCTCTTCAGGTGAGTCTGGTGGCCACTGGAAGTTGCTGAGTCTCTGCAATAACTTGAACAGTTCACGTTAGCAGAGATAAAGACTCTTAATTAAATGATATTATACTAAATAATTGTTAATGAACAGGCTGGGAGAGCTGGGGGTGCTCACTTGCAGAGGAGAAGGTTCCAGGGAGAGCTCAGAGCCCCTGGCAGGGCCTGAAGGGGCTCCAGGAGAGCTGGAGAGGGGCTGGGGACAAGGAAGGGAGGGACAGGACACGGGGGAGGTGAGATGTTAGGAGAATTTCTTTCCTCAGAGGGTGATGAGGCCCTGGCAGAGCTGCCCTGAGGCTGCCCCTGGATCCCTGGGAGTGTCCCAGGCCACTGGACAGCCCGGGCAGCTCTGTGTGACACCAGCTCCTCACGTCCCAGCCCATCCATGCAGGGGATGAATTGTCCCTGCTAATTGAGAGGTGCCTGTGCCAAGTATTTCCCACTCAGGGGAGCATGTCTGTGGCCACCAGGATCTGCCTGTGAGCCCCGAGGGTCTGGAGGGTCCATCTCCCCTGAGCTGATGTGACATTTCTGCCAATAGTGGGAAGTCTGTGATTTTTCTGTTTGGCTTTTTTATTTCTCTGTTGCTGTCTCAGTTTTGTCACAATTTATCAGAGGGCAACTCTTTGAGATGAGTCTCAGCACTTGCATGTTCTATATCAAAGTCTTTGTGTTCTCCAAATACTCTTGGTGAAATTACACAACTCTTAGTCATCAAAGATCTTGTCTTCTTACCCGTCCTTGGAGGCATAACTCGTGTCTTTCTAGGTTTGGTAAGAAATTGCTTTAGTATTCCCAGATAACTAATTAATCTCTGATTAATATTAATTTTTCTATACCCAAATGGCTTCCTACATTAGCAACCAGTTATCACAGCAAATAACCTGGCAGTATTTGTACATAAAGCATCTCACTGGTTTTGGGACTGGCTGTTACTTGTTGCATGTAGGATCCTTCTTTAGGTAGGTATATTTGTAATTATTTCACAGAATCCCAGACTGGTTTGGGTTGGAAGGACCTTGAAGCCCATCCAGTTCCACCCCCTGCCATGACAGGGCCACCTTCCTCTATCCCAAGTTTCTCCAAGCCCTGTCCAACCTGGCCTTGGACACTTCCAGGGATGGAGAATCCATTTCCTTTCATTAGAAGCTTTTCCTAACTCAAGCATTGTGATAGAATTTGATACACACTGCAGATCTCACAGAATCCAGAATTTAATACTGAGTATTTTCAGATTTTAAAAAGGGAGACTTCAGACACAGAGAATGCTTACAGCAATTTTGGGGGCACGTGTTCAGTTTGAAATAAAGGGCTTTCATCAGCTGCTCTCTGTGGTAATGGCATCTCACAGAGCATCGTGCAAAAGGAGGAATAAGAGCCAGAGCAGAGCAGGAGATGGGGAACTGCATTCCAGAGGCAGTGGGGAGGTAATGACTGCACTTATGGCTGAGGAGGTGCCATCCTTGGGGAGGCTTGGGAGCTGGCTGTGGTTGATGGAAAGCAGAGATTGCCTAGGAATCTCCTTGCTTCATTTGAATATTTCCATGTATTATAAATGCAGCCAAAAAAATGAAATGCAGGAGTTCTCTGGGCTCACCAGGCACCGGGAGTATGGGATTTCTGAAATGCAGAGATGGCAGTAGACAGATATGTGAGCCTTTGAATCTGGATCCATTTGGATTATTTTTGGAGTGCTTAGTTGAAAGAAAATGTCATTTTTGCAAGTAAAACATGTTTTTTCATTATTTGAGTGTTGTCAGTAGTTAATATTACACTGCTCATGTTTCAAAACCTCTTAGAGTGACTTGCCTGTAGTTCACACTTAAAAATAAATCTAATGCCTCTGTTTAGCAAGCTTATTTCTTTAAACTGTTATCTTCTTTAACCTGCCTGCAAATTGTAATTATTTTATTTAGCATGTGACATTCTCAGTTTATTCTGAGTCCCTCCAGTACAACAGATTTAACTCCTGTTCCCTGAGATCCCAGTATCCCTTTAAGGGTGACAGGATTTTGCCCCAGCAAGCTCTGGCCATCTGCATTCCTGACTGCTCAGCAAGGGAAGTGCCTGTTTGCCCTGGAGACCCAGAGATAGCAGAGAGAAGGCTCAGCTTTAAAATGTTAATCTGCTGCTTCTGTCCTTCCAAGATTTTGCCCAGGGAAGGCAGTGGGTGGGGAGTTGGTATTAATTTAGAATTTGGAGCTTTGGCACAATCTGTTGCAGTTTTAGCACGTTATAAATCGCTTAATATTTAAGGAGGTATTGAAATTAAGATGGAACTTTGTCCTGATTTCAAAATTGGCAAGAAATATCACCCTGATTTTGAAGAAGTGCTTTAGCTGCCAAGTGAAAATAGCAGTCAGGATCCTCCCTGTGATGAGGAGCTCTCTGTAAGGTTAATTTTTCAAGGTCCCTTATCGGATCCTCGCAGGGAGTTTTACTCCCACACAGGAGGCAGGAGGCACAACCTTCCACACTTTGCCATTGTCATTTTTACAGAGCCCTCAATTGTACCGTGATCCTCACAGGGGCTGGGGCTCTGCCCTTGGGAGTTATGCATCTCATTTGAGATAAAAGGGAAATTGGGCTTGGACTGGGCCACAGCAGCTTGGGTTCAAATCCTTGTTGTGCCAGATGCATCCTGCCAGGCTGTCACATCATAACCTCTCAGTGCTGGTGGGGCTCCCTGGCAGATTGGGCATCCTGGGAGGGCAGAGGTGAGGGAAGGAGAAGGAAATTGGAGGGAATGTTGTTTTCCATGGCTGTGCTGCCATACACAAGCTGGAAAAGTCTGCAGAATCAGAGCAGGGATTTGAGTGTGTCACTTCCAGTGTGTCCCACGAGACTCCTCGTGGGGAGCTGGGAATTATCCCCTGTGCCCAGTTGTTTGTTTGGGGAAGGGATGGGCTAAAGCCCTCCAGGCAAAACTGGGAATGCCTGTGGATGTCAGGGCACTGTGCTTCAGTCAGTCCCTGAGAGGTGGAGATAATAATTGTCTCTTTTTCTGCCCCAGTTGTGACTGAGCTGCTGTGCAGCTCCCAGGAGAGCAGATCTTGAGTGTTCAGGTACCTTCAGAGGTGCAGATCCTGTACAAACCTGACCTCTGTGTTGTGGTTTTTGTTTCCTTCTGTGAGCTTTGCAGCGGGGTGCCCTGGGTGTAGCTTTCCCTGCACGTTATCCTTTTGTTCCCTTTGTTATCCCTTTGTTCCTTTTGTTATCTCTTTGGGATGCTTGGCTGAAGTGAATGAAGGTTTGTGTTACCCTCCACGGAGTGATGCCACATCCCCTCACTGAGGCTCCTGCAGATTTGTGCAGGTGCTTTTGTAAGTGATGATGATGATCCAGGTAAGTGCTCAAAAGAAGGAAATAAATAGGAGAGAGACATGTGCACTAAAACTCCACAAAAATACAATGTTTGCTGTCTGGAGAAGGGCAAAGTCGATAGGGAACGTGGTTTTATTTTCCAGCTTTTAAGGGGATGTAACAGTGAAGAATAACACAACCTTAAAGAAGAAAGCTTGAGTGTCCCCATTGCAGGAGAGCTGTAAAGCTTTGAAATAGGGGTTTGTCCTGCCACTGCTGAGAGCCAGAACTGCAGCAACACAGGTGCACCTCTGGAAACTGCCTGTTAATGGCTTAGAGAAGCCAAACCAAGCAGGCTGCTGTCTGAATTAACTGATTGAACATGCCTGTGGTCAGGGTAAGGATGTGCAGAATTGTTATTTCCGAGTGAGTGCTTTGATTTGAGGTAATTCTAAGTCTGAGAGGGAGTCCTGCTTGATTTCTTCTGTACTTTGAGTTTATCAGCACTGTGATAAACACAGTGTTTATGTTGGCAGGGAGCAGGTTATGCCCCTCTTACTCATCCTGAGCTGCCCTTTCTCCCCACAGAATCCTCCTGTAGATTTTAAAAGCATCAGAACAGTGCTTGCCCTCAGTGGGGTGGCAGTGCCTGATCCTGGGATAAAGACTGAGTGAAAACCATGTTAGGGAATTGTCTGAAGGATTGTCCAAAATTTCATTTGTAAATTCAGCCTGCACAAAATCAAAGAGTGTTTTTTCAAAAGAGCAGCAATTCTGGGAGCAGCTTTCCTTTGCATATTTTTAGCATGTATTTGCTAGTAATTTACATTATGCTATGGTCCTGGTGGGGAAGATGCTCAGGGCTCTTGCACAGTTTGGTTTCTGGAGGGTCTTAATAAACTCAACAGAAATGGACCCCCTGGCAAGGATTTCCTGCAGTAACACTCCAATATTCCCCATTAGGTTTATTAGGGGAGACCACATTGAGGCCTTTCAGTACTTAAAGGGACTTAAAAAAAAAGGAGAGCGACTTTTTACATAGGCAGACAGTGATAGGGAGAATGGTTTCAAATTAAAAGAGGAGAAATTCAGATTAGATATTAAGAAGTTCCTCCCTGTGAGGGTGGTGAGGCCCTGGCACAGATTGTCTGGAGAGACTGTGGATTCCCCATCCCTGGAAGTGCCCAAGGCCAGGCTGGACAGGGCTTGGAGCACCCTGGGACAGTGGAAGGTGTCAGGGTTGGAACAGGATGAGCTTTAAGGTCCCTTCCTGCACAAAGCCCTCTGGGATTCTGTGATTAGCCAGTTGGTAGGGGCACTGAATGTTTGCAGATACTTGACTGGAATTGTCCTTCTGCCTTTGGAAGAACTGGCTGTGTCTGTGGAGCAAACACCTACTGTTGCTTCCCTGGAGCTGTCAGCAGGAATGGAGAAGGCTTTTCCTGGGAGCAGGGTGAAGATGCACTGAAGATGGCTGTGTCTGCAGCCTGCCAGCAAGCAGGGCTGTGGGAGAGCACAGCTTTATCCTCCTCAGCTGTTCCCCCTTCCTGCTGCAGCAGATTTCAGACCTTTCCATGTGCAGCTGACAGGACTGGCAATTCTTTGATGGTTGAGATCAGCTGTACAGAAGTGTCAGGATGCTGCAGGCCAGGGGAATCAGCTGCTGGGTTCCTCTGTTTTTCCTGGTGCCACAGGAGGACAGAGCAGGTTCTGCTCCTCCAGCAGCAGTGAGATTGGGATGATGGGGTTGGGTAACCTGGTCTTTATCTGAGCTTGCCCAACTCCTCCAGTGTGCACGTTTCACCTGGTGGGTTTGTGTGGCAATTTCAGGTGACTGATGTTTTGGCCAGGTAACACAGGAATAGCCCTTGGTATTTTGTGTGTCCTTGTCCCCATCCACACCTCTGGAGCAGTGCTGGAGCAGGAAGCAGGGCAGGGGAAAGGTTAAACCATCAGCAGTGAGAGCCATGAGTGGAGTTTTCATGGTTCTGTTCATATGTGGGGACATCTTTTAGGTACATTTTCCGTTTGGTGCATTTATTCATCCTTCTTTCCTCCTCCTCCTCTTTCGTCACGTCTTCCCCCACAAATATCTGAAGCCTAAAATAATGTGCTTGCCTTTTATCTGCCAATAGTCTGACACCAAGTAGTTCCTCTCCATACCCATGAATTTATGTTTGGCCTGTTTACTCAGGTGCTAGACAGTATTTCTGGCTGCACAGATGGTGAGTCTAACACGGGCCTCTGGGTTTGACTTTTATGTTTGTTTACATCTTCATGGTACAATAGTTACCCGAAGAGACAAACTGGAAAATTGTGAAGTGCAACCTTGGGCCTAATCCTGAAATGTGTGAAGGGCTTGGAAACCCCTGGAGCACACAGAGAGAGCCCCTGAGCACTGCCTGCCTTTCTGCACTGGGTGATTTTTAACTGGCATAGCCACTTCATTCCTCCTGTGTCCAACACATCACAATGCTCCTGTTGGACAGGGGAATTTGAGATGTGAAATGCCAGGGATGAGGGCATGTGGTGTGTTTTAGGCTGTGACAATCTCACTCCCTCAGTCCTGCATGTCCCCCTCAGCTCTGCTTTAATACAGAGGTTTTTCCTCATCTTTTTGTGATTCTGTTTATCAGGATGATTGGAAGGGATGAGGGAAAGGTTCCTGTGTGTTGGGAGAATCACAGGTGAATGAGTTTCTGCAGATTAAAACACAGCACTTACACGGGCAGCTCACTTTTAGAAGATCCCTCAACTTTGGAGCTCCCAGTGTGGAAGGGAGGTTGGAAAGAGGAATAAAAATAAGTCTTAAAATATTAAGGCTTAAAATAGGGTCAGCTAAGCAGCTTTAACTCACCCTCTGAGGCTTCCTTACCCTTCTGGGAGGTGCTGTCAGTGTCCAGCACGGAGCAGCATCGCTGCATGGATGCTGCACTGGCCACAGGAGGATGTGATGGGGTGCTTTTCCCAGCTCCTCTGGACACCTCCTGCTTCTGGAGCTTTTGCCCAGTGATTTTGTCACTTTTGCCTTCATTTGCAGGGATTCTCCCCTGCTGGGTGGTTCCTCTTTGATTCCGAGGTTTGGCAGCAGAAGGGGCGATGTGAGCAGAGCGGCAGCGGGAGTTTGCAGCAGCTGGGAACAAACAGGCACTGGGAGCAATTCCTTAAGGAAAAGCTGTCACCCCTCAGTGACATTTGTCAGGGATCTCGTGCCACATGGAGCTGCTCTGGCTGTTTGTGAGGAGCAGGGTGAGGTGGTGACATGTCAGCTGTGACGTGGGAAGGAGCAGTGACAGGTTCTGCTCATCGCGGGCATTGCAGCGATGGAAACAGTGAAAAGTATCTGGTTTGTGTTCTCAAAAGTTCTCCAAAATCACTTCAACTTTGAGTCCATTGCAAGAGTTCAGGGTTAGAACAGGGGAAAACATTATGGAGTTAAAGACATGATCATCATCTTCTTGTGAAAAGTGTCCCTGCCAATGGCAGAGGTTTGGACCTAGCTGTTCCTTAAGATCCCTTCCAACCCTTCTATGATTCTTTTGATATTTCTTTACACAAAAAATTAATTTATATATTTTATCTAAATGGCAGAACCAAATACTAAGTTTCTAGCCATCACATTTTTTTTTTTTGGTGAACCAGATTCTTAATCTGGCAGAAAGTCATCTGGTCCAAACTCCCCTGACTTCCTTGGAGTCACGCTGGTTTCCTGCTGAAGGATTTGCCTTCTAAGAAAATTGCAATATTCATTGAGGTTGGTTGTGGTAGGGAGATTCTCTCAGTACCCTCTGTGTTAGCCGAATCTTTTTCCTTGAGTAAAAAGCTGATTCATTTCAGAACTTGTTTGCAATAGTTTTAAAACGGGAATTTGGTATTTGTACAGCAATAGTTTTGAGAAGAACATTTAAAACTGAAGTACTGAGTGTTCTTTTTAAAGTCATCTCCAGCACAAGCTACAGGATAGTTCCCTGTCCCACAGAAATCATCTGGATAACAGGAAAGGGGAAGTTAGTAGAGAAAACTGCTGAATTTGGGTGTGTTTTTGTGACTCTTGTTAACACAGTCAGCCTCACTGGCATGTGCCAGGGAATTCTAGGAAATCTGTCAGTTGCTCTAGAGGCAGCTTCCTCAAAACTTGTTTTTAGTGTTTCATTTTCGTAATGTCTATGTTTATGTATAGCCTCATAGCATAATGATCTCATATCAGAATATTTATATGTATTTATATAATGTAATATGTAAAAATAGAAGTTATGCAATGTGAGTGCATATCCAGTTTATGCAAATTTTCTTTTCATGTATCTAAAAAAAGCTCAGGATGGTGAGATCAGCACTGCCAGTGAAATTTACTGTTTTCCTGCACGTGTTCAGTCACTTCTTGTGCTTCAGGTGAAGGCTTTGTGCCCAGTAAAGATGATTTTTAGGCATCCATTTTATTGAGGGCAGTGTCCCTCCTGGTATGGGCAGAGTCATCGTGGCACTAAAGGCTCTAATATCAGGGAGAAGAGGTGGTTAAACTTGTACCTGTGGTAGGTGAACATTGTGTTTTGTGTTCCCCAGAGAGGTGATTTAATTCAAAATGATGTTGGTCCTCAGAGCTGTGTGGCTGCCTGAGTTCCTGGTAAATCAGGCCTTGCTCTGGGTTCTGGCTGGGGGCTGTGCCTGAGGGAGGAAGGGTTCCTGCATCTTGGATAAGGTTCCCTTTGTGATCAGAGCCTGGTAAAAACAAATCCAGGCTCACATAGGTGGGAAATAAAGTACTAAGTTTCCTTTTGTCGAATTTCTTGAAAATAAATGTAACCTTTCTTGGCTCTGGTTGTATTTTTTTTTTTTTAGGTGGTGATGGTATGCACCAGAGAGATATGCAGAAGAATATTAGATAAAAGATAAGACATGAAAAACAGCTCTGTGATGTGTGTTAGCTGAGGTTAACCCCACTGGGGTTAATCACCTGATGTTGCATCAAATCCCTCAACAAGGCAGAAGAACTGGTTTGCAGAAGATGCGCGTGTGATTTTTCTTTATTCTTTCACCTCAGCTGAAGACCCTTTGGTGCTTTGTGTGTTCCCAGGTGCCTCTCACAGAAGCTGTGGACCCCGTGGACCTGGAGGATTATCTCATCACCCACCCTCTGGCCGTGGAGTCGGGGCCCCTGCGGGACCTGCTGGAGTTTCCCCCCGATGACATCGAGGTGGTTTACGCCCCCCGCGAGTGCCGCACGCTCGTGTCGGCCGTGCCCGAGGAGAGGTAGGACAGGAGGTGACGTGGTGATGCTCCAGGGGATTCATGATGTGTTTGAGAAATCGTTATAATCTCTGTGCTTCTTGGTTTTGTTTCTTTTCACAGCGAGATGGACCCTCACGTGAGGGATTGTGTCAGGAGTTACACGGAGGACTGGGCGATCGTGAACAGAAAGTGAGTTTTCCCCTGTGCTGTTTGGCACCTGCAGTTCATATTTAGATTTTGGCCATGTGCTATAAGGAGGCTCGAAAATATTGTCCTGGCTGCTGATTCCATGTGCTCTGCCTTTTAGTTGCCTGGTTCAGCTGAACTGATGCTTTGTATTTGGAAATTGGATCTTGAATGTCAAAATCCCCTGGGGCATTTTGGAAAATCTGGGCCATTTCAGTCCACAGTTGCTCCTTTACCTTTCTAGAGCAATTAGGGAATGTGGACAAGCGAAGTTACTTTCAGCATTTGTTTTTCTTTGTTCCATTTGTTTTTAGTTCTTTTTAGAGAGAAGTTGCATTAATTTTGCAATGATGTAAGATTTACATGCAGTCACAATCATCTGATGGACAAGGTGCCCTCTGCAGCTTCCACTGGCTCCCAAAGAGACTTGGGGAAAGTACATCATTCAAACAAATAATTGCTAATATTTGAACCATCACAACATTTACCTAATGAGTTAACAGTTCAGAGGATGGGCATGCATTGGTTATGCTGTGCAAATTAGCAGGAAGGGTTCTGAAGGCTTTAGCTGGAGCACAGACTCTGGGATGATTGGGAGTCTGATGGTTTCAAAAGCTGCTGTCAAGGAGGAAGTGATCCATGTGATGTGTGTCACCTACAAAGGGCTGCAGCTCCAGCTCTGCCCTTGTGGGAGTTGCTACAATTCACTGGTTTAATGTTGTCCTGAGAGCCCCTTCAGGGGATGCTCAGGATATGCTTGGCACTGCTAACGTGACCTAATAAAGAACTGTTTTGTAATCTCGTACCAACAGCACCCAAAAAACAAAACAAAACAAACAAACAAAAAAACCCAAACCAAAACAAAAACAACAACAACAACAACAAAAAAACCTAAACAAAAAAAACCAACCCCAAAACCAACCAACCAAAAAAAAAAAATTAACCCAGAAAGGAACCAAGGAGGGAGGGAGATGCTTTATTAACTCCCAGCCTTGGCAGCAGAGTCTTGGATGCAGCACAGGCCTGGACAGTGGGACTCACCCAGCCACCCACTCTTGGCTTCTCAGTGACTTCCATTGGCACCTGGAATTCCTGGCTGGGATTCCTGCTCTGATGAGGTTTATTTGGTGGGTTTTTGTCCTCTGAGAGTCATAGCACTTTCTGCTTGGATGAAATCATGGCAGTGGACTGGGTAGAAATTGAAGAGTTACTGCTGGAGCAGGGGAAGAACCCAAAAGTTTAGCTGGGAAGGACTGAATTGTTTTTCAAGTAAGGTTGCCAACAATTTCCTCTTAATCCATTCCACTGAATGGTTCCAAGTGCTCTGGCTAACTGCAGGGGCACAAACTCCAGCTCTTCTGGACTGGAAGAACATGACTTGGGACATTCCATCCTTTTCTTCCCCACCCCAGGGGAAAAAATCTTTATGCCCATTTGTGCCTGCAGTTCTTTGTAACCAAAATGTTTTTGAGACAGGGAAATCCACCCATTCAGTAATTCCTTTAAGGATATTGGAAAAGGTGAATACGTTCTCTTCAGTGGCCTGAAAAAAACTCACTAGCATATTCTGATTCATGCTTATGGCATCATTTCTGTGTGCTAGACTGAGGAAGTCAGGTGTGAATTAAAATGGATTTACACTTGTTGATGAAGCTGTGATGGAAATGCAGACATCCAGGTGAGAATTATACAGATCTTATTGTTCAGCTCTCAGGAATTACAGCCTAGCAAGGAAAATGCACTCCTTTTTCTCATCCCTTCCCTTATTCACTGCTAACATATCCATGGTTTTCCCATGTCTGGAGCATCCCTCTGTGGTAACTTTAGTACCAGGGCATGGTAAGAACAATTAATTCCAGATGTGATCCCAGGAACTGACCTGGAGTTTGTATTGTAAGGAGACTGTGGCTCTACCCATGTGTGTGGGTATAAATACAGATGTGGTGCCATTTGACACCGAAAAATTTGTTATTCAAAGGATTTGCTCTGTCAGCACAGGAGGCAGACTGTTCACTTGTAGGAGCTTTTACACCCTGGAAAGCTCTGAGGGACCCACTTTCCTTACAAAAAATCCTGTAGGAAGACACTTGTTTTAGTCAGGGTTGGAAAGTTGTTCTCCAGAGGTGCTCATGATTTTCCTGAGTTGTTGTTTTGGTTTTCCAGTTAATCATTTTATCTGCTCCAAGTCAGTTCCTGCTCCAGCAGAACCACTGGGCTTCAGCCCTCGTGTTCCCGGCCTGTTTTTGGCTTGGCACCACAATGGCACATTTTACAACAACTTTAATTGGCCCTTGATAATCCTCCTTTTGACATCACCCAGAGTGGCTTTATAGATGAACAGAGTGACATTGTAGTGCTGGAATAGTGGCTGTTGGATGATGCCCCAGCTCCAGTGGAGCTGACTGGAAATTGTGTTTGCAGAGAGCAGCTCCTGCCTCGGGAGCACCCACGCTGATAATGCTGGGTTTGTTCCAGGGTGCTGCACTGGGGTTGGGGTCAAAAGGGCTGCTAAGAACTCATTTGAAATCCTCTGTTTGCAGATACCACAAGCTGGGAACTGGGTTCAATCCCAACACCCTGGACAAACAGAAGGAGAGGCAAAAAGGGCTCCCCAAACAGATCTTCGAGTCTGACGAAGCTCCGGATGGCAACAGCTACCAGGATGAACAAGTAAATGTGCCTTTAAAACCTTGCTACATAAAACCTAATTTATAGTCCTGCTTTAAAAGTGCAGTCCTTTTCCCATTATAAGTTACTTTTAATTTGTTGGCTCTCAGGATGACCTTAAGCGGCGCTCAATGTCGATCGACGACACTCCCAGGGGCAGCTGGGCCTGCAGCATCTTCGACCTGAAGAACTCCCTGCCAGATGCCCTTCTCCCAAACCTGCTGGACAGAACCCCAAACGAGGAGATTGACCACCACAACGAGGACCAGAGGAAGTCCAGCAGGCATAAGGAGCTTTTTGCACTGCACCCAGCACCAGATGAGGTATTTTTATATGTGTGTGGGTGAGACTGAAGAAGTGAAGGGTGTAGGGAATGTAGAAGCTGCCAGTCTGTCACGGATTTAAAGGATTTAAGATCACCTGTGTTTAACATCCATGAGGACTGGAGCTGTTTTGTGTTTTTCAGCATTTTGCCTTGCCCATAGATATTACTTTCTGAAGATTGGGTTTCCCTTATGGTTATGCAATCCCCAGGAATGTAGGAACATTAAAGGGATTTAATTTACCATATTTATAGCTGCTGATGAATGCATCATGCTGGGAAAACCTCGGATTAAAATGGTGCTGTGCCTTAGAAGAAAAAAGTGATAGGTGTGTTTGCCTCCTAATTCTGCTGGTGATTTGTACAGGGGTTGTGTCTCTAATTTCAGGAGGAGCCCATAGAGAGACTCAGTGTCCCTGAAGTACCCAAAGAACACTTTGGCCAAAGACTCCTGGTGAAGTGTTTGTCCCTGAAGTAAGTACCCCTCCAGCAGACAGCTGCACTGCAGAAATTCAGAATTTAAACCTGCTGCTCTATCCATGTGCATCTGGAATAACTCCTTGTTTGTTACCTTGGAAGGGTAGTTGCATTGTTTGGTCATAGGCTTCCAGGTTAATTTTATAAAGGTTGAGTTACACAGTTGTACCTCCAAGATTTCCTGCAGGTTGATGAGACAGGAAATATCCTCCTCCCTTGGCTTTTCTCCCTGCTGCTTCCCAGCTCTACCTGTTCCATGTCACTGGCACGTGACAGGAGGCCTCAGCACACTCCTGCAGGGCTCTGAAGTTGGCCACTCACTGGTGCTCCCCTCCCTAATCAGGAAATTCGAGATTAAATTTAAAGATTAAAAATGCTCGAGCCTTAAAAACATAAAGACAACCAAAGATTTGCCAAAGTTTAGGCTCAACAACCTTGACTGTGTCCCTTTAAGAGTGAAGACTTTATATACTTAGTAAGCATTAACTGGAGGAATAGAAACCTGTTAAACAAGTTTAATGAAGTGAAGCTCCTGAATATAGGGTTACCTGCAGCTGGTTCATTGCCTATAACTCTTCTCTAATAACACAAGGTAAAATTTTACTGTTATTCCCTTGGAGAAATAAAGTACAAAACTGATTTTCCACACTGCTGTATTCATCTTCTGTGTCCTCAGTTAGGTCAACCCTTCTTATTAGAGAGCTCCAGTTGCTGCTCATAACTGAGATATATGTGTGGGACATTTCTCCTGCTCGTAGAGTACTCCAGGACCTAATATAGCCATAGAGATGAACTGATTTTGCAGCCTTTTATGAACTGGAACAACATAATATGCAGTAGCAGTGCAGCTTTCCCTCCAAAGGAGGGTGTCTTTAGCATAAATAAGTTAGATGCTGGAAATTAATGTTTTCTGCTCTTCAAGCATCTCTTGCTGACTGCAAATGTATTGCAAATCTGCCCAGCTGCATGTTTGCTTGTGTACCTGGGAATCTCTGAGCCTGTGCTCAGGGATGTAATCCGAGATTGTGCCATCTCAGTGGCACAAAACAAGGACATTTTCCCCAGGGAGAAGGCTCAGATGACCTAAGCAGGGTCATTTCCAGGTTAATCTCAGCTTTGTTGCAAAACTGGAGAAAACACCTGTTTGGTGGTGTTGTCCCTGTTGGAAGATGGAGTTCCAGGCTGAAGCTGAGAGCTCTGTGCCAGGCCTGGCTGTGGGGGGAACCCAGCGTGGAGGGGGCAGGAATTCTGTGGGGAGGCTGTGCAGACAAGAATGGCATTTGAACCCCTGCTCACTGTGGTGCAGGACAGGTTTTGAATGTTTTTAAATTCCTTTAACTCCCCAGGTGTTCTAACAATGAGTTCAGCTCTCTTTGGTGGGTCAGTGTTCTCATTGGGAGTGTTGGAATTTGCATCAATACTGGATAAGAGTTACTCTGAAAAGCTGACACCTTTCTAAGAGAGTGTTTGGTATTTTTTGACAACAGTTAACTGTTGAAAATTGCCAAAACAGGAGTCCCTGAGTGTCCAGAGGCAGGAGCTCTCTGGTCAGTAATGCTGAGAGGAGCAGCTGGCAATTCAGCCAGGGCAGCACAGGGAATTGGCTTCTCCAGGGAATCAGGGGAGCTGAGTGCTCCAGTTATCCCAGTTAACAATTCCTCTCCCTTTGAGGAAGCTGCTGGGCTGCTTTGCTTGGCTTTCAATGAGTTCAAATGGCTTTTAGAAGGTCCAGGGGGCACTGATATGGTCCTGGTGGGAGGGACCAGGACAGGAGTGAGGTGGAAATTGGGAAACAAGATCCCTTTGGAGCAGGAGTCAGCCCTCAGCTGTTCTGACATCTCAGTCCCCATCACCCAGGGAAGATCTGGGGACAGGGTTGGTTATTACTTCTGACAAAATTTGAGTCAACTGATTTTGTATTTCTTTTTTTTCAAGATTTGAAATAGAAATCGAGCCCATTTTTGCAAGTTTGGCTTTGTATGATGTTAAAGAAAAGAAGAAGGTAGGTTTTTAATTACTTCAGTGGGACATTTCCACTGAAGCTGTGTTTAAAAACCAAAATGGAGGAATTAATTCTGGTGGCAAAGCTTTAAGAGGACAATGACATGGAGGTTGGAAGAATGGTGAAGAAATTTTGTGAACCACCTTGTGTGTTCTTCTTCTGCTTGGTAAAGCAGTTGAGGTATAACCACTTTCCTAAAAATATGATCTAATATGTGAGTGCCTGAAATCAGAATATATGTATATATATTGTCCAATTTTGGCTTTCAAAAGTCTTTTCCCCAGAGATGACTTAGGTAACTGAAACCTTTTATTTAGATAAGGTTTTTATGACTTTCTTAATCTCTTTTTGGTGATTCAGCGTGGCATGGGTCCAAAGCAACACCTCAGTAATGCACAAGAAAGTCACACATGCTGAAATTGCTAAAATCAAAACAAAACTGAGGAGTCTTTTCAAGATCTAAGTTATAGGAAATACAAAATACATTTATTCTCCTATTTATGTTCTGTATTTAATATTTAAAGAGTCTCTTAGTTTTCCTTATTCAAGATATTAGCAGTAGTAGAGAGAAAAATGTTAAAAATATGCATTTTGACATTTATCTCTTTAAGACTTGAATTTAATGCATTGAGATTTAAGTTATGTAGATGAGAGTATGTGGAATATTATGTGAACTTTGTTTAATATTTAAATCACATTTCATAAGCCAATTTTATCATCTCATTACTCCTTTTTTTTTGGCTGTAACTTGGTAAGTTCTGTAGTGACCTCTGGTGTTGGTAACCTGCTCACATCTTTTTTTGGCTCTGAAGCTTTGCAGTCAAGGATTTGGTGTTTCAGGGTAGAAAGCTCAGTGTCTGTCTTTGAAGAGATGTTGTTTTTTCTGTTTCTATTTTGGTGTTTTCAGTTCAGCTGACAATGGTAATTCCTAATCCTCTGATGGGTTACACACCTTAGAGGAGCTGAAGGAAATTTTATGGGTGGTTTGTGTTGTTTCCTCTGTTTCCTTTTTCACTGTCCAGCCTTGAATCCTTAATCAAAAAGCCTTTTTTTCTTTTTATATGTGATTTGAAACGAGGATTTTTAACATGTATTTTAAAACTTCATTCATGAAAAATTTACAGGGAAAAAAAAAAAATCAACTAATGCTTGAAACTACCCAATTTCTTCCTTAGATTTCAGAGAATTTCTACTTTGATTTAAACTCTGAGCAAATGAAGGGAATGCTTCGGCCTCATGTCCCCCCTGCTGCTATTTCCACCCTGGCCAGATCTGCCATCTTTTCTATCACCTACCCCTCCCAAGATGTCTTTCTAGTAATAAAGGTAAGAAGTGCCAGGGAAATTGAAATTTATCGTGGTCTCTTGGTTTTTATTTAGAATAAAATAGAAATTCTAGTCTCGAAAGTGTAAACAGTGCTGCTTTATTTCAGATATTCTCACTTAAATTTCTCTGTAACAGGATCGGTTCAGTGCCCACTGAAAGTGGAAAGAGCACAAAGGTTTGCTTGATGATATAAATCAGTTTCCTGGGGCTTGACCTTAGTTTTCATATTAAACAATGTGCTGACTCCTTAAAGTGACAGATAAGTCAGTGATTTAAAAATATCTATTGATCTGAATCTCATTTCAAAAAGGATACACGCCCCTCAGCCAGATTTTCAGATGTATTTCAGGGCTGAAATTGCAATGAGAGAGAGATCCATAACTGAAATAAAATGCAACATTGGTCACTCCTGGGATAAAGTACACAAAGATAAAAGTTATTCTCTCTTCTCTCCTCTCTCCTTTGATTCCATGAGTGCACAAATGTTACTTGTTCAGGTGGGTGTTTCAGTCAGGATTTTTGGCTGGACTCTGGATAAAAATTGTCCTGTGGTCAAAAGGGGAGTTCAAGACATATTTTAGTTCACAGGCAGTGTGCAAGAAATGTTTCTTACACAAGGATTCACCAGGCTTCAGCTCTTGTGAAAGAATTTTTTGCTTCCTTGTGCTTGTTCAGTTTATTAATCCTTGCTGAGTACATGTTCTTATAATGGTTCATTTTCCCTTCTCAGCTGGAAAAAGTTTTACAGCAGGGAGATATTGGGGAGTGTGCAGAGCCTTATATGATTTTTAAAGAATCTGATGCAGCAAAGGTAAGAATTTTTGGTGTTTTGATGAAAAATTGAACATCTTTTCTTTTAGCTTGGATTGTTGATTCTGTTCCTGTCTTTAAAAGGATCCATTTTTAATTAAGAATTTAATTCCATTCTAAAGGCCAAAAAAGAGCCAAAGACTTGAATCTTATTGGGGTGGAGTAGTTAAAGGTCATCAGTTTTTTGTGGCTGTCAGGGGAGATTTGTGGTTCCCATCAAGCTCAGTCATCTGTGATTCCCTGTCCCAAAGGATCAGCTGGGTCAAGGGAAGGCAGCTTTTGATGGGAATTTGCAGTAAAAATCTCAACTTTTCCACTGCTTTTGGAGCTTTAACCCCATCCCTTCTAAAAGAGACTCAAAAAAGGTTCCTAATTTCATGTGCAGTTGGGTTGAGCCAAGGGGAGATCAAAGGGTAATGATGAGGGCTGGGTGAGGGGCAAAGCAGAGGTTCCAGCCCTTCTTGTGATCCCAGCCTCCCCATTGGGCTTCCTCAAAGGAGCTTGGATGATTTGTTAATTTTAATCCACCTCTTAATAAAATATTTCCTTCAGAAAGCTCTAAAAATTGCTCTTTAATATGCAGTGTTATGGAAAAATCCTCTTTTATTCCATTTTTTCCTCAACAAAATGAGTTTGATATTATTTATTTGAGGAATGTTTTGAGTTTCCCACACAACTCCAGATGAGCTGAGCACCTGCTGCATAAAACCACGTTAGGAAAGGCCATTCCAGACTTCAGAGAGCAAAAATTCAGATTTTCTTGAAGGAACAGGGGGCAGATGAGCTCACTGGGATTTGACAGGCTCTTCAGGAGGGTTCAGAACATAAAAAACAGTTCTGACTGTCCTCTGGTGGCCTCTCTTGGGAGGCAGAAGTTGCATTTTCCCAACACACGGTGATCCTGCTCTGGAAGGTGATACCGAAACACACAATCAGGGGAATTGGAACAGATACCATCATTCCTCACTGATCTTGATAAATGAACCTCTGATCCTGTTCCTCTGCTTTTAACCTCTTGGATTGAACATTTTCTCCACAGAACAAGGAAAAGTTGGAAAAACTGAAGGGCCAGGCAGAGCAGTTTTGCCAAAGACTCGGGAAGTACCGGATGCCTTTTGCCTGGACAGCCATTCACCTCATGAACATTGTGAGCAGTGCTGGCAGCTTGGAAAGAGATTCCACAGAAGTTGAAGTTGGCACAGGAGGTACAGGACTTGGCATCTGCATGAGGGAATGTGGGCAGTTCCAGAGGTTTTGATTCATATCCTGTAGCTGCTGTTGCTCCTTTTATCGCTTTCCTCCCCCTGCCCTGATGGTCTGGGGTCATGGTTGAACTAAAACTGAAAAGTCCATGATAACAAATGGATTTATCTTTCAAGGATTTTACAAGCAAACCATCTGTTATATTATTTAAAAGCAGGCTTGTGAGACTGAGGGAATGTTACAGGCTGATGAACATTTTCCAAAGGAGTGGATTAATCTTTGTGAGCCACATAGCTCATCCCAAACTGCTCTTCAGCATCCCCAAAACTGCCAACTTCATCATCTTTCAGAGCAAGGGAAATCCATAAATCTCAGCGTGATAAAGACTTTTACAACAGCAGGAAGGCACTGGGATGAGGTGGCTGGGAGGGGAGAGCAGGAGTCAGCTGTGCTCCACAGCCTCCCGGTGCCTCTGGAGCGGGATTGCCTGAGCACGACCACCTCTTCTGCCACCCCATGGCATCATTCCCTCCCCTCCTGTCTAAAAATCCTGCTTGGAGCAAAAGCAGGCTCTTGGAGTGTAGTTTTTCTGCTTTATTTTCTAATTCTCTCCCCTTTTCACTGTGTTTTGCAGAACGTAAAGGGTCGTGGTCGGAGAGGCGGAATTCCAGCATCGTCGGGAGGCGTTCCTTGGAGAGGACCACGAGTGGGGATGAGGCTTGCAACCTGAGCAGCTTCAGGCCAGCCACCCTGACAGTGACCAACTTCTTCAAGCAGGTATGGCAGGAAAATGTCTGCTCAGACAGTTGTTCCTTGGACAGAAGGATTGGATCCTGTGAGATCTCTGAGTGATTAATTTGCGTTTGGTGTCTGTTCCCCGATCACAGGAAATCGTGCAACAGCATTCAGTGGGTTTGTTGTGTTATATATGAATTATCATGGAATAATAGAGTGGTTTGGGTTGAAAAGGAGCTTAAAGCCCATCCAGTCCCACCTCTGCCATGGACAGGGACACCTTCCACTGTCCCAGGTTGCTCCAGCCTGGCCTTGGACACTTCCAGGGATCCAGGGGCAGCCACAGCTTCTCTGTGCCAGGGCCTCCCCACCCTCACAGGGAACAATTTCTCCTTGATATCTAATCTAAACCTGCTCTCACTCAGTTATATGTTACATAATATTATATAATATATTAATTCTGGCAGAAGTGAATCCAATGATCCACAGTCAATCAGTGGATTCTTTCAATAAATTTCCTTGGAATAAGCTTATTAATATTGGCTGCTTTTGACTGGAATGCTAAAGCATCCTTATGGCATAATGGCTTAAATCTCACAGAATTGTGTCCTCCCAGAAGAACATCAGTTTATTTTGCTGCATATTTTTCTAACATGCATTGGAAAATTCACTGCCTGGCCTTTTGTTAAATATATTTAGAAAAATGCTTTTAGGAGCACGTTCACAAAAACTGAGGGTAACTTCTTTGGGTAGTGTGTGCCCTCATGTACTCCAGGTGTTTGTCCTGGTCTGGGAATTGCACAGCCTTTCAAGATGGTCACTTGGCTCCTTTGCTTTCACTGGGTGTTTGAAGCATCAGCAGCTCACAACAGGTTCCTCAGGGTGGTTTGAGGTTGGTATCAGTTCCCTGGGCACATCCAGGGATCCCTGAGGAAAACAAAGCATTCTGCTTCTGATGCTGCTTTGCTGAGTGGCAGCTCCTCTTAGCCAGAGCTTGGGATTTTCCTGAGGAGTTGAAAACGTGATTAAAGGGAACAAATTTTATAGTTACACTTAGCAAAAAATAATGAGCTGAATTTTTTTAAAGGTTTGCTTAATGCCACATCTAGTTAAGGAAAAACTGGTCACTATTTAATGACTTACAAATACATATATTTATTTACTTTGTTGAGGTTATTTTTACTTTGGAGCAACTAATTTTATTTAATTTGTCCTTTAAAAACCCCTAAACATTAATTTAACATTTTAATTTTTTGATCCTTTATTTTTTAATCTTCCTTTTTTCCTTTTAAGTTTATCCTGTTAAGTATAATTAGTTGAACACTACCCAGTGTTTTTCTCCTCCATTTGCTTCTTTTTTTTTTCCATGTTGTGATTTCTTACCTTTAAAATCAGGTATCTTCTGCTTTTGGGTGGCAAAGTCACATTTTCTGTAATGTTTCCAAAATTAGCAAAACTCTGAGCTATTAGAATGTAGCACAAGGAAGACTGACAACAGACTCCTTACACTTCCTACTTTTCCTGAGAATAAGGCTGTTCTGGCCTCATCCCAAAGGAAGGAGAGGAGCAGGAATGAGGATCCCCTCCTCAATGACAGATACTTTTTCAAACTATTACACTTGCTAAAAAAATGGGTATTTTTGGGAAACCTTTTAGCAGCCATTTCCAGTTTGGAAAAAGATAATATTGATGAGGAGAGAAAAGGCTTTCAATTAAAAGTTCCTGCAGCTGTCAGGATGATGAATAAGGGATGAAGGAAAGGGGAAAAGGATAGAGAAATGAAGTGTAATTTAACACGATAATGTTAACACCTTGTTCTGGGAAGGGGCATTTTGATGTCAGAGGGAAGAGCCTGTGGGATGGGGGGGTTTGTTCACTCTCTGGCAGCCCTGGAGGGTTTGTTCACTCTCTGGCAGCCCTGGAGGGTTGTTTGGGTAACCAAATCTTGCCCCCTGAGCAGGAGGGGGATCGCCTGAGCGATGAGGACCTGTACAAGTTCCTGGCTGACATGAGGCGTCCCTCGTCGGTGCTGCGCAGGCTCAGACCCATCACAGGTATCCAACCAGCCCTTCTGGGCTCAAAAGTTCAGGTGTTTGGTTAGTTCCTCACCCAGGCACCCCAAAGAAGTCCTTGGGAACAATCCCAGGGCAGCAGGAGCCCTGGAGGTGGCATTGGGGCAGGTTTGTCACTGGCACACTGAGGGTGGTGTCTGTGAGAAAATGCAAACCCAAAGCCCAAACCCAGGAACCTCTGTTTCCCACTCTCTGTCCCAAACCCAGGAACCTCTGTTTCTCTCTCTATCCCAAACCCAGGAACCTCTGTTTCCCACTCTATCCCAAGGGAGCTCTCTCTCCTGGTTAACAGGAACAGGCTCCACCTCTGGTTGAGAAAGGGGAATAGAAACCCTGGCAAACCTCAGTGAAGCTGGTCCCTGACCTGTGCTATTCCTGACAATATTTGCTCAACCTGCTCTTAAAACTCTCCAGGGACAGCAATCCTGCCTCTTCCCTGGATCATCTCCCCAGCACTCAGCTGGCCTTGCAGCCAGGTTAGGTATTAAGAAAACTTCGTAAAATTATCTTGCTGCAAATTCATCTGTATCTGAATCAGGCAGTGACCTCAACCTTCCAAGCACTTGAATATTGTGATTAATTCACCCAATTCACCTCTGTTTTGTGGTCTGACCAATCTCAGGGTTTTTCAACCCTTCCTCTGATGGAGTTTTGTTTGTAGCAATAGTTAGGCCCCACAGGAGCATTATGTGGATTGTATTTCCACAGTTTTCCTAGGGAAAAAAAAAGCATCTATGCCTTGTTAAGATGCATATTTTCTGTTGGTTCTTATTATCTGGTCCCCCAGTTGCCTTAGATATCAGTTTGATCCACTGATACTTGTGGATCAAATCCACTTCGGCCGTAATTTATAATTTGATGATTTATTAGGTTCATATATAGGATGTTAATGAATAGATAGGATATTAACCTGAAGAAACAAAGCACCATTACGCTTTTAAAAATTAATTTCTATTTATTAATTAATAAAATCCCTTTTTTTCTTGCAGCTCAGTTGAAGATAGACATATCTCCAGCTCCAGAGAACCCCCACTACTGCCTAACTCCAGAGCTGCTACAAGTGAAGCTTTACCCAGACAGCAGAGTCAGACCTACAAGAGAAATCCTGGAGTTCCCTGCCAGGGATGTCTACGTCCCAAACACCACATACAGGTCAGAGTTTTGAAATCCATTTCACTTTTCAGGGCCTGAGACTGGCAAGTGGAGAAATTCCTCCCTTATCAGCAGGGTTGTTGCAAAATGTGGTTTATGGGCAGAGGTGCTGTGCCAGAGGCATGGGAAGGGTTCAGGCTGACACAGCAGAAAAGGCTCAGCTGGGGAGGGATAAACAGGTTTGCATCAAACTTGGTTGTGAATAAAAACATAAGAGAGGTTTCTCCATTTCCCAGAATTTGATTGAATTCTTTTCAGTTTTCTGTAAGGTTTTTCCTTTGTTGAAGTCACCATTCTCCTACTGGTTTTATTAATTTATGTCACTTTCAGTGACTTTTTTTTTCTTTAAAGGGAGGGATAGAAATAATGCATAATCCCTTTGTTCATATTTCCATTTTGATTTCAAAGCAATTTCTTTGCGTACAATACTTGAAAAAAATCTTCTGAAGCCCTGAAAAATAGGAAATTTTTCTAAATATCTTGGGAAACAATAACCTTTCTTTAACAAGAACCAAGGGTTCTTTAACAAAACCAAGCTGGGACCAGATTTCTTTTCTTTACGTACCATTAATAATTTAAAGCTTTTTCACAGTATCTTTGAGGACATTACAGCTCTTCATCAGCTGAGTAATTTCACCAACTTAGCAAATCCTTTACTTTTTGTTGTAACTTTAGATACAAACCCGGATTTTATAAATTAGAGCTTACAAGAAGGATTTAGTCAGTCCAATATCCTGTATTTTGAAAAGTCTCAGCCATTTATTTATTTGTCTATTTATTTATTGGACAGGTAATTTATCATTACAATAAACCAGTACAAATAAGCAGCACTGCATGATCTCATCTCTGTTACAAACCCACAAGAAGTAAAAGGATTTTTTTGGCAGCATTTCTGTAATTAACACATTCTGTTCACTGCATTTCACTCTGACAAATTACAGCCTAAACCATTTCCTGTGTGATTGTAAGTGCTGAGATAAAAAATCCACACTGTACAAGGGTTGGGGAAGATAAACAAGTCAATATGACTCAGGGGAACTGCAGGATTGGGGGTTTTGTCAGTCAGCACTCCCAGGGCCAGCCCAAGGCTGTCACTCAGTGTTCTGCAGCTGAAATTAAACATGTGAGTGTCCCCAGGAGCTGGACCAGCCCTGTCCCATGGGTTGTGCCTACTGGGTTTGTGGGTTGGCACCCTTGACCCCATTGGAGCAGCTGTTCCCTAAGTGAAAGGTGTTTTTGTTGTGTACTCACTTGGCTGTTTATTTAATTCTTTGGTTGGTTGGACTGAAAGGTCACAAAGGGTTGGCTCTGATTCATTTCAGGTGAGGAGAGCAGATCCCTTCCTCCTTTCAGTGAGTCTGAGGTTTGGCTCTTGACTTTCAGTGAGAAAGTTCTGCAGTGACTCAGCAGAGGAGCAGGACAGCTCTGACTCCCTGTGTGTGCACACACCTGCAGCTGTGTGAGCACAGTGCTCCAGAGAGGATGGATTGGCCTCAGCTACACTCCTGGAAAATTGGAAATACCCAGAGCCCTAAAACGAGGAATTACCCATCTTTCATTTACTCCTGGAAACATTCCACAACAAAAACATGAACCAAACATCCAATTAGTTACTTCAAGAAACAGAATTTCTTTTTTTTCCCCCCTAATTGTTTTCCGTAGGGTTTTGCCAGCCCTTTGTTCCCAGAAAACACTTTTTGTTTTCCCTACTACACAACCCAGAAAGGAATGCACAGCCTGAAAACCCATTCCCCCAAACAATGTTATCCAGTACGTGACAGATTGGCTCCTAAGCATTAGAATTTCATCCTGGGGAGGTAGAAGCTCCACGAAAAATTGCAGCACGTTGACATTGGGGCTTGAGGGAATGACAATACTCACCAAACATTTTGTAAGACCATCTTAGATGCCTCCAGGTTTATGTTTTGGAGGAATTCCATGCAGGGCATGGATTGGGATGTGGCATCTGTTGGTAAACACAGCATTGAGTCCTTTGGTGTGATAAAGTTCTGAGTTAAAATGCAGCAGGTTGAGCACTCAGTCAAAGCTTTTTAAATCTGTTGGGTGGATCATGATTTTGGTTGACTTAAGCAGGTAGTATCTTCCTTTCTTAGGCTTCCAGTACAAGCCTTTTCCTCTGTCCAGCCTTCCCCTGGACCTTGGCACGACGTATTTCCCGTTCAGGTTGGTTTCCTCACACTCGCTGTGCCACCAGCCTCCTGAGGAGCAATGTGGGAATGTCAGACACTCTGTGGCAGAGTAAACAAATCTCCTTTAGACCCTAAATTCCTGCTAAATTGGCATTTACCCAGGATTCCCAAATCACTGAATGGTTTGGGTTGGGGAAGTCCTCTGAAGTCACTGAGTGCAACCATTGCCCAGCACTGCCAGGACCAGCACTGCCCCATGTCCCCAAGTGCCACATCCACATGGATTTTAAATCCCTCCAGGGATGGGGACTCTACCAATGCCCTGGGCAGCTGTGCCAGGGCTGGACAACCCTTTCCATGGAGAAATTTTCCCTCTTATCAATTTAAGTCTCCTCTGGTGCAACTCGAGGCCTTTCTCTCTCCTCCTGTCCCTGTTCCCTGTTCCCAGAGCCCGACCCCCCCTCACTGCCCCTCCTGGCAGGGAGTTGTGCAGAGCCACAAGGTCCCCCCTGAGCCTCCTTTTCTCCAGGCTGAGCCCCTTCCCCAGCTCCCTCAGCTGCTCCAGCCCCTTCCACAGCTCCATTCCCTTCCCTGGACACACTCCAGCCCCTCAATGTCCTTCTTGTCATGAGGGGCCCTTCCCTGGACACAAGATGACCCTCTTGGCATTCTTTTAGGCAGCCACAATTTTCAGGGATGCCTAGGATGATGTACAAAGTGATTGTTGCATGAAGCAGGTGGCTGGAGGGTAATTCTGTATCCTGTGGTTTAGTCATTTAATTGCTTTTTCAATTGTTTGCTTTCTGCTATAAACTGGCAAACATAAAAGCTTTGGAAAATCAAAGAATGAAGAACCAAATTATCTCCAAGGAGAAATGGCCTCAGCCTTGCATCTCTTGCTCTTTTGAGAGTGATTATATTGTATACATTTGACAAACAGCTAATTTCTGCCTTTGAATGAAAACTCATTCTTAACTTTTGGGTTGTAGCTTAAATGGAGTTAAGAGTCGGTTTGTCTTTGGGTTTTTGGCAAAAAGGGGTCAAACAATCCAACCTGGGGCTGCCACACCAGACCAAGGAAAGAGGAGGGACAGCCCTTTGCTTCAGAGTTTGGAATCTCATCCTGGGGGACCTGTGCTGCCTGGAGAGCAGGATTAGATGGGATATTGGGAAGAAATTCTTCCCCTGTGAGGGTGGTGAGGCCCTGACACAGATTCTCTGGAGAGACTGTGGGTTCCCCATCCCTGGCAGTGCCCAAGGCCAGGCTGGACGGGGCTCGGAGCAACCTGGGACAGCGGAAGGTACCAGGGGCTGAAACAAGGATGAGCTTTAAACTCCCTTCCAACCCAAAGCACTGCACGATTCGTGGAGCAGAGGAGCTCCCAGGGCCCCCCTGCCAGCATACCCAGGTGGCTCTCGGGGCAGCTTTGGTCTGTGGCCGTGTCCCCGGCGCGGTCTGCGGTGGAGAAGCGCAGCTCGGCCTGCTCCGGGAGCGCGTTGGGAATGCTCCCAGACATCCTGGACAGCTGCAGGGTGAAGTTGGTGCTGGGGCCCCCCAGGCTGAAGCTGTACTCGATGTGCCTCCTGTTCCCCCGCCAGTCCTGCAGCTCGATCCGCAGGATGTAACTCCCCTGCTTGGTGATGGAGTAGATCTTCTTCAGGCCCAGCCAGAATTCCTCTGCAAAGTTGGAGGGGAGAGATGCTGAGTTTGCTTTTAGGGATAACCTGCAGGTAGTGTGTGTGAAAATACAGTATTTAAAAGGCTTTATTAATTGCTTTAATTAAATCACTGATTTGAGTCTTGGGGACTGTTGATCTTTGCAGAGGTCTGCTGCAACATTCTTTTTGTTTACCTCTGCTTAATTGCACACTGATGATCAATAAAAGCAAGAGTTCTAAATGAACTGGAGCTTCCCCCTTTTAAGTTTTCTACCTCGTGTGAAACTCTGAGAGGGAGCTGGAGACATTTAAGAGGTGTGTAATTGGAAGGGTGTGACAAATGAAGCCAGTGACATACATAAAACCTAATGGCAATTGTTGCATTTTGGGAGGAAGGAGCTGCAGAACTGAGCTGGGGCTTTGACACCCTTGTGTACAAAGGGAATTTTTCTTTTGCTGGATTCTTGATAATTAGTTTAATTGGTTTCATATATTATATTCATTAAGTAGCATATTATCAGCGCAGGTAATTGCCACATGTAGAAAGTGGTGCTGAATGTGAGTGCCATGCACACAGCTGGCATTTAAAGCCATAGAAGACAAGATGATTGAGGAAAATACTCCCTAGTTTCCAGGTTAGGAGCTGGTTTATTTTATCACCTCAGAAGATGCAGCAGAGCACTGAGTAGGACACAGCTGAGAGCAGTGAGATTCTCTGCAAAATCCAACACTGAAAACATTTGGCTGCATCTTGGTGCAGGATTTGGGAATTGGAGACCAATCAGGGAGCCACTAAGCATCCAGCAGGATCAGACAAACTTTACAGGTGAAAGTCTACCTCAGCTGTGAGCTCCTGTCCCAAAACTGAGGGAAAGGTTGAGATACAGCAGCTCTTTGTTATAAAAGATGTGGAAATAAGTCAATATTGAGGCCCACCTTGCTGTGGTTTAGATCTCTGCTATGCCTAGAAAGTCAGAATATTTCCTAAACAAGAGGTCACTCATCTCACTGTATGAGAAAAACAAGGAAAATATTCTGGATAAGGAAGCTGCTGAGCAGCACTTGGTGCTACAAATTCTTTGGAGTTGATGATTAACAGGGAAATGTGGGTGTTTCCTCACCCTATCCAGCCATGGAGTGGATTGGCCACTCTGGAGATGCCAGAGGTGTTTGCTCAGGGGAGCACACACAGCCTTGGGCTCTCTTGGGGCTGCAAAAATTAATGTGGTGGTTTTAAGGGAAACAGGATTGCAGGAAGGTTCAGAGAAAGTAGTGACAGCACCTTCATGAGGTTTTGCCTTTGTGTTTATTTGAAAGGCTTTAGGAGAGCGTATTGTTTTGGCATGGCTTGTTTTTTGGTAGCAGGAGGCCACAAAGATGGCTTTCATAAATAGTAAAATCTTGATGAAGTAGCATTTAAAGCATTCTGGCCTTTATTCAGTTTCTAAACACACATTTGAAGGGATGTCTTTGAGAATTTCATGAATTATGTGTTCTAGTAAGAACTTTCTGGTACTCCAATAAATCAGTCAGCTGTTACTTGCAGGTTTAGTCTGCTTCCTTTTCATAAGAAGATTCAGTTTCTCTAATTAATTTTTACCAAGAAGCAAAAAAAAAAAGAGGCATATTTACCATTGAGGTCACCAAAACCATTTATGTAGGCATCCCAAGTTTGGTTGAAATCCAGTGATCCATCCACTCTCTTCTGGATTACAGTCCAGGATGTGCCTGTGAAAAGAGGAAATAAGTCACAGCTTGGCCTTGGCCTCATGACCTGTCCCTGAGTGTGCTCTGGGCTGCTCCCATTTTTGAGGCAGAGCAAGTTAATTAAAATCTCCATGGAGGGAATTGCAGTGAGCCCAACTGGAGAGAACCTGGGGCCGTTTTGAGTGTCCTCGGCCACACTCGGGGTGACTCCACTCACAGAGTTGTTTTGTTAGGCTGCCTTGACTGGGTTTCACTTGTTTATGAGGGCTGAGAGACAGAGAAATTGATAAAGAGGAGATATGAAAAGCCCCAGGCATTGGCTCAGAGGGTCAGACTCTCTGCTGATAGTGCCTGGCTGCTGGCACAGCTCCAGGGCAGGGATGAGGTGCCAGGGCCATGTCCACGCTGGAGCTCCAGGGGGGTCTTCTGCTGACCCCAGGTCATGACACCCTCACTTCAGCAGCTCCAGCAAATGTAAGCAGAGGAGCTTTTTGCAGAGGGCAGCCCCGTGAGCTGTGTTTGCACATCCAAACACGTGAGGTGGCACCGTGTGTTCCCCAGCTCTCCGGGGACAGCGGGAAAGGGCTGTGGGACAGGACCAGAGCAGCTCTGGGGATGCAGAGAAACCAGAAATGAGGGAACTGGCCAAGCTGTAGGGGATCTTGGTGGCAGAAGGAACAAACTTAGGTTCCTTAGGAAGGTGGAGCTCGGGTAGGTGACATGACAGTTGTGTGCCTGGCTGCTGAGCCAGCCAAACGTGGCACAGGAATCCTGTCCCGTCACTTCTCTGGCTTAGTTTGGCACAGCTGAGTCTAAAGCAGTGCCTTTTAATGGACAAAATTTAACTCAGGTATTTACTGTTTGCTTTCCTTTGGGAAATCCATTCATGGTTGCCCTAGAATGGCTTTTGTAATGACCATTTTCATTACCTACAGCTAAAGGGGCTTGGGTGTTGGGTATCCTGAATTTATATCAGATGATTGAATGTCCTTTCCTCAGTATAAACAAGAGGGGACTAAAGAATGAGAGCAGTGATAGGGAGATTTCAGGATATGGAAAACCTGAGTTCAGAGCAGTCAGGCCACTAAGAGAAATCAAGAGGATACATAAATCATAAGCTTTTGTGTACTTTGGGGTGAGACAAAGTTGTTAGGCTTAGAGGAAGATAATTCTGTGAAAACCAGACTATTGCTGGCACAGCTCTTACCAAATTTCATTTCACAGTAGACATTGAAAGCTTCTGAGCCATTGGGCTGAATAGTGTAGACCCCACTGGCCTGCACCCCAGTGTGGTAGAGAGCAGTGCAGTCAGCAGCAGCACCTGGGGAGGCAAACAGCCCGTTAGAAACCCTGCCTGGGGTGTGCTGAGCTGAGAGCCAAAGGAAAAAAAGGAAAATTATCATCTTGGTAATTTTCTTTTACAATAAATGTCATGGAATGGGTACACTGCTTTGGGTATAATAGTGCAGCTGCCAAGGTGTGCATAGGTTGGACTGCCTGTGTTTTTTAGGCTAGGCAAGATTTCAGTTTGGAGGGTTTTGGAAAGTTTCTAAGGCCTAACTAGGCTCTGGCAAATGGTCTTTTCTACCCCTTGTAAATTCCCAGTAAATACCATTCCCACTGCTACCCTTCACCAGTGCCTTTCAACTTCAAAGAAAGGTCTTCTAAATGTTATAATTAGCCAGTGTGAAGTAAATGAGTTCTCTGTTCAGGCTCTACAAGATAGACATGGGTAAAAGGATGGTCACGGCACATTTACAAGAGGGGAAATGGATCCCATTACTGCATTTTTGGACATTGTTCCTGTGTGTCACCCCAGAGACAAGTACAGCTGGAGTGGGGCTAAATAATGACATTTTTTTCCAAAGAAGGAAATCTACACACAGTCCAGTGTATAACATAAAAAACTTCTACTTTTAGTCTTTGACTCCTAAAAGCCAACCCAGGGCTGTCCCAGAGGGTACTGGGCACACAGCTTGTGCTGCAGTCACATCTCAGAGGTGGGGTCTCACCATCAGCCCTGTGTGTGCCAGCCGTGGGTTTGTGCACAGCAGAGGGGTTGGTCTCTGGCTCCTGGTGCTCCCCTGTGAAGGAATTCTCCAGCAGCTCCTGCAGCTCGATGTGGTTTAGCTGGAAAAGCCATAATTACACTGTTAATTTCCCAAGGCTCTGGAATGATGAGATTCATGGATCAAGACAATGTCATGCCGAGGGTAACTTTTCTTACATGTGTAATCCTGTAGAATACCCAATTTACCACATAAAAATAACTTCAGCTCCACACTGGTGGATTTTAGGTGTGGGAATGCCAACTGTGCCACTGCTCAGACAGGTTAGGAGTCATGAGGGGAGGAAATGACCCATTCTCATGTGGTGCACCTTAAGGGGCAAACAGATTTAGCTTTTTTCCTCAGGTGACATCACTTAGAAAAATAATACCAAGAGCTAAAGAGCACAGAACCCACAGTTCCTTAGGCTGAAATGCATTTTCCTCTCAGAATAAATTAAATATGAGCATGTTGGTTGTACTGTATTAGAGAGACACATGTTGGACTTCCACTCTTGGCGTGGATTTTGGAAATGAGGAAAGAGGTAGAAACCAATGAGAAATCCAGACTAGTGAAAGAACAATAACATGATAGATAATATGAGAAAAAAAACCCCAAATTATCAGTCAGAAAAGGCAGCAGCCTGGTGTTGAGGGACAGGATCTCCAAGCTGTTGTTGGCCATAGCTCCTGCCTGGCAGCACAGCAGCCTCTCCCCAAAACAGGTACCTCCAAATGGTCCCCACCCTCATCTCCACCCCACACTGAACAGGGGGTGCCTGACCCCAAGGGTTGGACCCTCAGCTCCCTCGGTGTCAGGAGGGGTGGGAGGGGAAGCAGGGGTGGTTCCTGTACCTTGTCCTCCAGCTCCATGATCTGGTTGTGCTGCCTGTCCAGCTGCACGTGCTGCTCCTCCACGATTTTGAGGAGCTGCTTGATGTCGTTGTCCTGCTGCTCCACAAAAGCCTGAGGACAGGGAGGGAAGGATGGAGGAGGGTTAGGAGCAGCAGGAGACCTTCAACTGTGGTGCTGCCTCTTTACTCTTGTCCTGGGGCCAGTTTTGAGAGGCACAAGCCATTGAACATTGCCCTTCCTTTTCCAGAGAATCCTAGAATATCCCTAGCTGGAAGGGACCCACAGGGATCATCAAAGTCCAGCTCCAAAGGTTTGCCTGCTTTGCCTCTAAATTGAAATATGTCTTTGCTCTGGAGTGAACACCCTTTTTTTTTTTTTTTTTTTTGAGACAAACTACTGGCAGCTATGTAGACTCTTTTTTTAATTGCTATTTTCTTTCCATTTTTACATCCAGAAACAATTATGTTCTGTGGGATTGGTCCTTGATTCAGACTAGAGGTATGGCACTGATCAAAAAAGGGGAAAATTCCCAGCATTTAGGATGTCAGCTTGGGATATGAGAGATCAGACTTCATCTTTTGCTTTGACACAAACGTTCAGTATTTTCTCATATGAATGCTTAGCTTTTTTATGCTTCTGCAAAATACAGTTAATATTTCATTTACCGTAGAAAACCTTATACCCACCTAACTACTTGCATGATTAGCATATTAATTTTATTAACACTTGTAAGTTTTTTTGGTTCTGGAGGTCCTGCAGGTACTATAAATGCTTTTCTTTAAAGATTTAACTTCCCCATTTCTGCACTGAGCAGGCAGTTCCCACTGCATTGATTTGGGATAAGCTGATGATGTACAAACCCAGGGGCTTGGGAATCACAGCATTTCCCCAATTGCAAAACTTTTTTATCATCATGATTACAAAATTTCTTAAAATTGATTTGCAAATAAATATGAAAATAATACAGAGCTTTATAATTTCACAATTTTTCGCTGATTTCACTGGGGAATTTTACTGCAAAATTAACGCTGTGTCAGAGTAAGACTGATTTTTTTTTTTAAAGGTTGTTAACAGTGATTTATTTTTCAAAATGCACACTAGTACTCCAGTGAGGAGCAAGGGAAAGCATGAGCTTCTATTGCATAATTACTGATAATGGGATTACAGTGTATTTTGGCTCAGTGTGTCAGGGCCTTTCACAAGTCACTTACTTTGAGTGAAGAAATTTCTTTTTTCTCATGCATCGAGGGCTGGATAATGGCCAGTTTGGTGACCTTGTCCTCCAGTCCCCACACTTGCTCCTGCAGCTGGATTTTGTTTTGGATGAGGTCTTCAATCTTCAGGTTCATCTCCTGTGAGAGATTCTTTATCTCCTCGTTGTTGATTTGCAGCCTGGCCGTGGTTTGCCGGAGCTGTTCTTCTTCCTCCTTGATCTCGCTGGTTTGCAGGGAGAGCTCGTAAAAGGACCTGTCAAAAATGTAGAGTTTCTGGAAGATGTCATTCATCTGCCCCTTGGTTTTGTGGACAAAGTCTTTGAGGCCGTGCCCCAGCTGGAGGAGTCCATTGGCCAGGATTCGGACATCGTCCAGCATCGCAAATCTCGATTTCGTTTCGGGAGATCCGGCGGAGCCGACGGAGAAAAAATCCAAGTCAGCTCCAGCTGGGAGAGCCAGGGGGACCAGGAATAGTAAAACTGGAATGATCTTCATGTTTCCTGCCCCTGGATCTCTTTGCTTAGGGTGCAGAGGCTTTTCCCAGTGATAGTTTGTGCTCTGTGGCTGTTGTGGGTGGCAGAACTTGATCTATTTATACCCCTCTTCATTTTAGGAGAGGCAGAGCAGTGGGTTGATCATTAAACGGTGTGTGCTTGAACGAGTGTAACCCCTCCTGAATGTAGGTTGATACCTGGGAAGATAAAATTGAGAGACAGGCACGTTGCTGATTAAACTGGCTCTGAACTTTTCCATCTGCCAGGCCTTCTGGTGTAAAACGTTATTGATGGCACGGTGTTTTTCACACAACTCTTTTTAATAGATTAATTTTGGGTCATAATCTTGGTGAGGGCTTAAATTGCTCCTTGTTTGTGTTGTTTGGTTCCCTTTATTGCCTCAGGAGTGTGAAAGGATTTCACATTGGACGTTCAGGTTGTGAAGCTCCTTGATGAGCTGTGGAAGGGTCGAATATTCCCAGATGATTCACACAACTTGATTTTCATCTTGGGCTGTTTTCTGATGTAACTCATTGTGCTGCAGTGGATTTACTTGTCATCGAGCCCAGATTAAGTGAGAAAGAGGGAATTAGGTCCAGAGATTGCCTGGATGTGATTCTACTGTGTTAAGGTTTGTGCAGTAATTTACACCATATAAAACTTATTTTTTAAGAGCTGCTTTCCAGAGGTGGGTGAGATAAATAATACCTGGCTTGCATTTCTCAGCTTTCTGCTGTTTAAGATTCACACTACATAAAGAAAGGCTGCAAGTGCTCTGAAATAAATGCCCAGTTCTGCAGTGGGTCCCTGTGTGGAAACGTGGATTTTTTTTTTTTGGTAGTACTGCTGTGTGAGTGAAAGGTATTTCTGAGCTCATTCATAGCAATCCAAGAAATCAAAATCAAGCATTGCATAATGTGCTTTGGAGAGTTTTCAGGTTTTTTGCTAAATTCTTGTATGTTTAGGAATTCTTCCCCTGGACTCTTTGTTGTGTTGTTCAGGTACATATGCACGTATGATATGAAGAACCCGTAGAAAAAAATGATTAAAAAATGAAATTCTTACTTCATACATTGACCTTCTTGTGTGTTCAAGGGCTGGTAATATGCAGATAACCTCCCCACTCACAATTAAATACTGTGAAAGTATTTTAGATCTCAAATTAATTGCTGGGGAATATTTTGTGCCAGTATGATTGGGATCAGATTTATTGGAGTACCCAAAGTATGGAAAAACAGCAGGAGCAGGGGGATAATCAGGCCCAGCTCTGGGCAGAAGGGGGATTCCTTCAAAGAAATAATTCCAAGTTGTTTCTCTGGCATCTGATACAGGGATTCTGGGCTGCAAAACTTGAAGAACTGGTTGTAAAATTAAAACAAACAAACAAACAAAAAAACCCCACCAAAAAACCAAAGCAAATGTATAGACTTCCTTGAATCCACTTCACAGTACTTAAGTGGCTTTGGTTTTATGTGGTTTCAAATGAATAATTTTGTGTTTTAACTATTTCAAGCAAGAAATCTTTCTGATTTGTTCTACATAGGTTTGAATTCTTCCTACCCCCATCACCCCCCAGAATCTTTTTTCTTGGCTTAATCTTTAGAAAAATATGGGGAGTTACTCAAAAAATAGCAATGACCAAGCCACTGGGGATCAGACATTTTACCAGGTTTCTACAGCTTGTGTCCCACGTGCTGCTGGTGCTGCTCAGACACAACTCTACCTGGAAAAGGTTTGTTTTCCAAAGGGAAAAGACAGTCAAAAGGCCCTGATGTCAAATCCTAATGAAGCACTAATTAGCTGCCAACTACATTTCCATATTCATGCCAAGGCCAGTGAAGTCAGGCAGTGCTAAACTCACTACGAAGCACCCCTAGATGTCACAACAATCCCAGAGTGCAAGAGAAAAGTGGGACACAGGAAAGCAGAGAAGAGAAAAACTTCTGGCATGACTAAACCATGAAATTCAGTAGCTGTGGAAACCCTAAAAGGGAGTCCTGCCTTTGAGAGTTGTCAGCCCAGTCAGGAAAAGGTGTATATAATAAACATGATCCTGAAGATCTTTCGTGCACCTGGGTGACCTGGATTATATGGGCTTTAAATTATTTTTATAGTAGGAATAAGGCAAAGAAAAAGGTCTCTGGGTTTTACTGAAAAGGGAAATTTTCATAGTAGATACAAATTCCCTCGAAGAGTTAGGAGCAGCTCTTACTGTTTTAATACCTTTGTGAAGGATTTTGCAGAATGGCTGCAATGATATTACATAAATATTTAGAGGAGTGCCTGGTGCCATTATTTCCATGGTTTGGGAAGCCTTTGCACTTCAGCAATTTATTTTATGGAAGTAAAAGTGCTTTTGAGATCTGTTTGAGATAATAGGATAAGCTTTGTGTATATTTGGTGTAGCATTTTAATAAAAGCTCCAAACACCAGCCCTTGGGTTTAAAGCTCCCGCCTGAAACTTTTATTGATAGAAATCAAGACATTTATAATGTTCCTGTTACTTTTCAGCCATCAGTCCCTTTCCATGGCTCCTGTGACTGGGTTTAGACAGGATGATCTGAGGTTTTTAGTTATGTAGGGTAGAAGAGAGGCTGGGAGAGCTGGGGCTGGAGAGGAGAAGGCTCTGGGGAGACCTCAGAGCCCCTTCCAGTGCCTAAAGGGGCTCCAGGAGAGCTGGAGAGGGACTTGGGACAGTGGCCTGGAGTGACAGGACAAGAGGTGATGGTTTTAACCTGAAAGATTAGATTAGATATTGGCAATAAATTCATTTCTGTGTGGGTGGTGAGGCCCTGGCCCAGTTTGTCCAGAGAAGCTGTGGCTGCCCCATCCCAGGAAGTGTCCAAGGCCAGGTGGGACAGGGCTTGGAGCAACCTGGGACAGTGGAACGTGTCCCTGGACATGGCAGGGGTGGAATGAGGTGATCTTTACATCCCTTCCAACCCAAAGCAGTTATGTGGGAAGGTAAAGCAAGATTTTTCCATTCGGGGTCACATTCTGATTTGCAAGCTGGGCATTTTTTCCCCTCTTTCTGTGTAAATTTTCCACCAAGGGAGGACGCCTGTAATAGGAAGCCCTGTGGAGAGAGGCTGCCTGAACAGGGGGAACATCCCCCTGTTACAGTGGGATCTGAAATCCCATAAGCAACAAGAGCTTTTTCCCAGAGAAATGCCCTTAATGAGGGCTTGAAAAGCAGTGGAGAGGAGAACAAGCTGTCCCTTTCCTCAGCATTAATCAATCTTAAGCATAAAGATTGCCTTTAATATAGGGATCCTGTAGCCTGGCTTCACAAATACCTTAAATCCTTCTCTTAAGCACTAATAATACTTAATAAAAGTTTTATGAGCAAGGTACATTTTAGAGTAAATTTTCATATCCATTTTCATTTTAAAAAGAACATCAAGCAGCAAATGTATTCATGGCAGAACAAAGTGATTTAGGAGAGTCACAAAAGTGGCCCAGGCCCCCTCTGAAATAGTAGGAGAGCGTTGATTTGGCAAAGTGACCAGTGGGGATGGGATTCAAAAACTTAATTCACCATGAAGGACTTGAGAGGAAAGAAATTCCCACTTGCCAGCTAAGCTTATTCCTCTGCCTGCAGGGGTGAAGCAGAGCCTGGTTTGTAAGAGGCTGCCCCAAATATCCCTGGAGCTGCACAGAATTCCCTGGTCTTAGGGGATTCCTTAGGATCAGCATTAGCTGTGTCTGTGGAGGTGGGACTGTTTGGGGAGAAAATGGAATTGCCATCAGAACCAAGTTCTTGGGTGGGATTCATTGGCCAAAATATTGTCATTAGTGCCACTGCAGGCAAGGGCAGTGCCTGAAATATTGCCATTAGTGCCAAGGGCAGCTCCCCTTTGCAGCTGCTCCTGCAGGAGTGTGTCCCACCAGTGCAGGTGTTTTGGAAACTCCTGGCATCTAAAAGGCACCAGGTACCTTCCCTGAGTGACTGCCCTCCTGAGAATCCAAAAAAGAGTCTTTTTGTTATCAACCTCCTGCTGCCAGCACTCGACAGCAGCTGCTTTATTATGCCTTAAATGTTGTCCTGCTGTGCTCCTCACTTCACTTTTCTGAGCCCATCTGGTGTCTGTTGTCTCTCTGGGACAAGGAACAGTTGGAAACTACTTAAAAATTGTGTTCAGATCCACGGAATAGTTCCCAGAGGGAAGGGAACCTCTTTTTCCTCTTGCCTCAGAAGCCAGGGATGTTAGAGGGCTGGTTCTGCACTGTTTGGGCAGGAAGCCAGTCCTTTATCCCTGGGAGCTGGAGGCAGCACTTGAAGCTCTCCCTGAGCTTCCATGTGAGCATCACTCCTGGATGCCCTGGTTGGAGCTGCTGGAGCCAGGCTGGCCAAGGAGGAGTGATGCTGCTGGGGTGGCAGGGCTGTGTGGGATGTGGATTGGGGATTTCCAGGCTGGTTTTTTAAAGATGCATAAGAATTCATACATTTGGGCTTGTTTGGCAGCAAAAGAATGTTCATTTCCTTTGAATAACTGAGTGTTGAAGGGAAAAATCTAGGGTGGGATGTTGCTTTTTTTTGTCTTCAAAAACATCAAAGAGCTCTGTGTAGGTCTAAATTACTTGCACAAAGGACAGGTAAGGGTTTGTAGTGGACAGTTGTGCGGATGAAGTGTGAATCCAACTTTCACCTTGTTGGCAAGGGCCAAGCAGGGCTCAGAGGACAGAAAATACTGCAGAATTCTGCATCTCATTACTGCATTTACTGTTAAAGTAATCACAGACTTGGAGAAACGGGGCTGGAAGGAGTTTCCAGAATGTGTCCCGTGCCCAGTGAAGGTTGAGTTTATCTTTAAACCCATCTGGAGGGTGTCTGCCTCACCTATCCTCAGAAACCACCAGAAAATGGAGATTTCACACCCTCCAAGGCAATTTGTTCTACTGCTTTAACTCTCCTTACAGCCAGAACATTCTCCTTTGTGCCTCTCCTAAATCTCCTGTGCTGCAATTTCCTCCCATTACATCCTGCCACATTCCCAGTGGATGTGATGAGCACTTTATTACTTCAGCCTTTGAAACAGTCCTTTAGATACCTGGGAGTGTTGTCATTACCTGAAGCTACACACATCCATTTAGTTTAATCCATTCTCAGAGGAGAAATGTAACCTGAAGTCATCCTGATGTCAGGAGATTTCAAAAAGAAAAGAAAAAAAAAGGACAGGCCACAAGAAGGAAGTTACTTAACAGAAACCAGCTGCTTTGTGTTGAGCAAATGAAGTATAAGTAAATAAAGCTTTTGTATTCATGTTTTCTTTCCACTTGAACTTCTCAGATTGTAGAATCAGTGGGAAATTTTTAGATGTATTTGATAAAACAGGAACTGTTTCAAGATATGATGAGAGTTTAAAAATGATGTCTTGTGTAATCTGAAATGAGGGGTCATTACCAAATTGTTTGTCTGGGTGTGCACTGCATTGGAAAGAATGGAAAATGTCAAACCCTTCACTTTGAGTGTTTCCACAGAGGTTTAAATAACTGCATGACTGAAGGTGGGACCCCTCTCATCACCTGCTGCCTTTGTCTCTTGCAGGAATCTCCTTTATGTGTATCCACAGAGCCTTAACTTTGCCAACCGCCAGGGGTCTGCCAGGAACATCACAGTGAAAGTGCAGTTCATGTATGGAGAGGATCCCAGCAATGCCATGCAGGTGAGGGGAGTGCTTTGTGCTCCATGGGAATTGCAGAGCATTCCTTGCAGTCAGGAAATCCCTGTGTTTAAACCTCACTGAAATGTGTTTCAAAATAACCAGTCCAGAGGAATAGAAAATTAGATTTCAGAGCAAAGAGTGCATTTGTGTAGAGTTTGCAAGGTAAGAGTGGAGCAGCTGGAGTTTTAACATGAGATTATTTATTGTAAGGGTGGTGAGGCCCTGGCAGAGGTTGCCCAGAGGGGTTCTCCATCCCTGGAAATGTCCAAAGCCAGGTTGGACAAGGCTTGGAGCAACCTGGGATAGTGGAAGGTGCCCTGCCCTTGCCAGGGGGTGGAATGAGATGGGATTTAAAGTCTCTTCCAACCCAACCCATTCTGGGATTCTGTGATTCTGTGTTTGCAGTGGACACTGCTCATGGTTGGATTAAAGCTTTGCTTCTGTGCCAGAAGAATTAAAGGTGACAGCTTTGTTCAGGGCCAGCAGTGATCCCCCCTCAGAGAGGATCTGTGTAGGGGTGGTTACATCCATCAGTTCTTCTGCCATGGCTGTGCCCACGTGTCACTGGGGTTGTTAAAATTGTGCATTTTCAGTGCTGCCTGTGAGTGAAGGGGCAGGGAACAAGCAGATGTAACTGTCCAGGTGCACAGTAAATGGAGTTCTGAATGCCTCTGCAGGATTATGGAACAGATTCTTGGCACAATTTTATAGGGGAGGTTCTGTGGTTTTTTTTCTCTTTTTGCAGGTCATCTTTGGCAAATCCAGCTGTCCTGAGTTTTCCAAAGAAGCATACACAGCTGTGGTGTATCACAACAGGTAAAACACAGTGTGGAGGGGAGTTACCAGTGACTGCTGTTAATTATTTAACAGTGTCTGGACAGCACTCACAGTGACTGCAGTGCCAGTTGATGCTGTCCTTAGAGTTTTGTGACAACTGGGAGACAGAGTCTTTGTTTGCTGTGGTACAAATCAGTATTGTGTGCTCCTGAGCACGTAGCCCAGCTCAGCAGATGCTCCAAGTCCAGCTCCAGTCAGTACTCATGAAGATTTATGTCCCAAACTCATGGTAGCAGGTGCCCCATTGTTTTCTTGAAGCCTTTTAGGCTTTAGGTACAAATTGGAACTGGTTGCTCTTGAAAATTATTCCATTGGAGCTGGAATCCAGCAGGAACATTTTCATGGCTTTGCAGCTGTCCCAGGGAGAGATGTTCCAGAGGAGATTCCTGTCCTGTAGGTCGGGACTGTGGCAGTGTCCATGTTGAGACAAGAGTTTATTGCTCATGTGGTTCAGAGTGCCTGAGTGAGGAGGGGGCTGCTGCCCATTTTTTATGGTTTAGAACCAGTCCTTGGTGATCAGAAAGTGAACTGAATCCCTTGGGGTAGCCCATTCACTCCCTTCCCTGCAGATCCTTTAACCCAAAGGGTTCAGTCTCAAACACAAGGCAGCAAACCACTGTGGGTGACTCAGCTGAGGCTCTGCTCTCTGCACAGATCTCCTGATTTTCACGAGGAAATCAAGATTAAGCTTCCAGCCACTTTGACAGACCACCACCACCTGCTTTTTACTTTCTACCACGTCAGTTGCCAACAAAAACAAAACACACCCCTGGAAACTCCAGTCGGCTACACCGTGAGTGCCTTTCCATCCTTACATTTTTCATCACAGGATTCTTTAAAATTCATTTGCTGGCACTTTGTTTAGCATCCCTGTGAACTCATAATCCAGTTGGAGAGCTTGAGAAATGGGGAAAAGCTCAAAGAAAGCCTTAAGAAATGTGTGTTTTTGTTGTTTCCCTCTCATTCCAGTGGATCCCAATGCTTCAGAATGGCCGGTTAAAGACAGGTCAATTCTGTCTTCCTGTGTCATTGGAAAAGCCACCACAGGCTTATTCAGTGCTTTCTCCAGAGGTGAGCTGAGTTCTGTGCTGAAAACCAGCACAATACATATGAGAAAAAGTGAGAGGATGTATGTGTGCACATCCATGTGTATGCATTTATTTTTTTCTTAAATATCGCTAAATTTAGACAGAATTTTAGTGTTCGTGTGTGGCTATGTGTGTGTGATCTGACCAAAATAAATGAAAATAAATTAAATTGTAATTAGCAGAGCCTTAGCTCTGCTCTCTTTCACATCCTCTCTCATTCTTCTCTCAACCTGCAGGTTCCTCTCCCTGGGATGAAGTGGGTGGATAACCACAAAGGGGTTTTCAATGTGGAAGTTGTTGCTGTGTCATCCCTGCACACTCAGGTGGGTGTCAAGAGCAGTCACTGGAATAAAATAATCTTCTGACAGTTGAAACACTGTCAGAGTTGATGCTGTGAAGGGTGTAACAATCCCTTGTAGTGAAATTACAATCTCATTTTCAGTTCTGAGCCAGCAGACCTGTTTTTCCACATTCTGCTGTGAGTATATTTGAGAAATTCTGCTTGAAAATATGAATGGTTTGGCCTTTATTCACAGGAAGGTGAATGGCCAACAGTGTTCTCAGACCTCAGCCTGTTGTGTTCAATACAACAGCTCTAGCGCAGCCCAGGCAAATGATGTTTTCTTGTTTTCTTGTTCTTGTTTCTTGTTCTTCCCTTTCCCCTCCTCCTCTTTTGTTTCTGCCTGTATTTTCCCTCTGTCTTTGATCTGAAAATAAAGATGACAATCATTTTGTTTAATCATTTCAGCTTTTGTTTTAGTAATTCCCACGTGTCATTTTGATGGGGTTTGCGTGTTTTATTTGTGCTGCAAATAGTAATGTGATTTTAGTGCATTTTTGTCTGGTTTTTCAAAGAATACATAGTCTCAAGTTTTGTCCTGATAACTTTTAAACTAGAATTAAAATTAAATATGAGCAGATCTCTCAAAGATGTTGAATTTCTGCTAATTTTGTGAGATCAAATGGCCAGATAGAGAAATAAGGCCGAGAACCCATCCATGAGGCACAAATCCATAGAAAATGAAGATATTTTGGAGATCCTTGCTGATTATTGGCTTTTTTGCTTGTTGTAGGACCCTTACCTCGACAAGTTCTTTGCACTTGTCCATGCTCTGGATGAGCACATGTTCCCTGTGCGAATAGGAGACATGAGAATTATGGAAAACAACTTGGAAAATGAACTGAAGAGCAGCATTTCAGCTTTAAATTCCTCTCAACTGGAGCCGGTAGTGCGATTTCTTCATCTCCTGCTTGACAAACTGATCCTTCTGGTAGTAAGACCTCCTGTCATTGCAGGCCAAATAGGTATTTTATTTAAGTTTTATAGAGAATTACATAGCTGCAAGTTTGACACTTCCAATTTTATCATATTTATGTAGGAATAAAAAAGTCCATTTTTATGCTTTATTTTAGTGCCACTAATATACCCTGTGTCTCCCAAATAAAACATGCTGGCATCCAGATTCTGGGGTGATATACACAGGAGCAATATTTAATATTTAATGGAAAGCTTCCAAGAAGGACTGGGAATTTGGTGTCCGGGTTGAGGCACCAGGAAAGAGCCTGATTTTCCTGGATGCTCAGCATGTTTTTAGCACTGGAGCTTGTTAGAGTGTCTCCATCCTGGCAGAAAGTAGGGATTTCAACCTTATTAGCCACCTTGGAAAATCAGGAAGTAGGTAAAACAGGAAAATAGAGATGCTGCATGTTCCTGTTCTGCTACTTCTTGAATAATCCCTCCTTTTGCTCCCTGTGAAGGGCTGTGCTCTAGTAGTACAAAAAATCTCAAGTTTAAGTCAGGATTAGATCCTTAGTATTTGAAACAGACGTTTATGCTGGTTTTTTTTGGTAGGAAACCTGAGTTTGGACATGGTAGAATGTAAATATCTAAGACTGCTTTAAAAGTATTTGTAAAAATATCTTCTTAGCCATATCAATTGTTTATTTGGTAATCTTTCTGGGAAAGAATTTACCTGCATTTTTATTTTCTATTTTAAAATTCTTTCACTCTTTTAGTGTTCTGTAATGGTTTAGTTGATTTGTATGGAACATTATGGACATAAGTGACTGGGTTTTTTTAAAATAAGATTTTCATTCTCTAGCTATTGTCTACTTCATCTTTAATTTGTCCAGAATATCTACCTCAGTCCGTAGATTTTTGTGCTCATTTTCAGGCCAGCTTTTTTCTCAAAGCAAAATGAAATTGTTCTTTTTGATGCAGTTTGTATTTTGGCTAAGGTTTAAATAGAGGAAATAATCAACTGAGAAAAGCATGATAAATATCCAAAGGGTATTATCCATCAACTAAACAAAGACTTGATCTTGTTACCATTGCAGCTGATGACCAAAGTGGGGCTGGTTCCAGAAATGGAGCCTAAATTCATTAAATTTATTATTAATAAAAGTGACAGCTGATCACTGGAACAGCTGTCCTGCTCTCAGGCTCTTTGTTAGACCTGGTTCAAACACCAGGCTCAGTCTGGGATGAGAAATGCACATTTAGGATTCCCCCTGGGTCCTGCTGCAGTCTGAACCAAACTCCTCATGTTTTGCTTTCAGTTAACCTGGGCCAAGCATCTTTTGAAGCGATGGCATCGATCATAAACAGACTTCACAAGAACTTGGATGGCAACCAGGACCAGCATGGCAGGAACAGCCTTCTTGCTTCCTATATTTACTATGTTTTTCGCCTACCCAACACCTATCCCAACTCACCATCTCCAGGTAGCTCTTTTTTTTTAGTTGAATTACTGTTAGTCACATCAGAGATTTAGTTATTTGATGATTTTGAATAAGAGTGCTGAAGGACCATGAATTATGGCAAAAAACTGTGTTTTTAAGGTTTTTTCCGTGAGACAGATGTGGTGCACTCTTGCCCTGTCATGTTTCCCAGTCTCCTTCACAAGAACTTTTATACTTTTATCCAGTTCCAGCAAAAGTTTAAACACTGGCTGGACAGAATAGGTATCCGAAGGCTATTACCCATAAATTGAACAAAGACTTGCTCTTGTTACCATTGCAATTGATGACCAAAGTTGGGTTGATACCACAAGTGGAGCCTAAATTAATTTATTATATATAGGATAAATTATATATTTTAATGTATGTGTAAATATATACATATACATATAAATATAACATATTTTTATTATGTTTGTATATAAAATATAGACATTATATATTTAAAGCAGGATTGTAAAGTACTAGAGAACACATATCTGGGTACAGGAGGGAAACAAATTAATCCTAGCCCCGCTGAGAATAAGGAATGGGAAAGAGGTGATGTGAGTGAGAGCCATGGAAACCCAGGCTTTGGCAGGAATGTTCTTGCATGGAGTGGGAAAGCTCTGAGAGATGTTGGGAAAGTTTTGTACCTAAAACTCTGCCCACCTTTGGTGGGTTTTGAGTGTGAGGTCTGGAAAACATCCTACTAGCTAAAGATAAACCCACAGGGATCCTCCTGCTTCCTAGTGGATTAAACAGCTTTATATTCAATCCTGGAGAGACAGGCAGGGGAGGCCTGGGCAGGGCTGGGTGTCCTGAGGGGGGTTCCAGGTGAGGGATGGTGGGACTGACTGGGCAGGGGAGGCCTGGATGTCATGAGGGGGTTCTGGGTGGGGGATGGTGGGACTGACCAGGCAGGGGAGGCCTGGGTGTCCAGGGGCAGTCTGGATGAGGGAGGCTGGACTGACCAGTCAGGGCTGGGTGGCCTGAGGGGGGTTCTGGGTGAGGNGGGTGTCCTGAGGGGTTCTGGGTGAGGGATGACAGGGGAGGCCTGGATGTCATGAGGGGGTTCTGGGTGGTGAGGGGNGACTGACCAGGCAGGGCTGGGTGTCCTGAGGGGTTCTGGGTGAGGGATGACAGGGGAGGCCTGGATGTCATGAGGGGGTTCTGGGTGAGGGAGGCCGGACTGACCGGGCAGGGCTGGGTGTCCTGAGGGGGTCTGGGTGATGAGGGATGGCCAGACTGACCGGACGTCCCCACAGGTCCCGGCGGCCTGGGGGGGTCAGTGCACTATGCCACCATGGCCAGGTCGGCCGTGCGCCCCGCCAGCCTCAACCTGAACCGCTCGCGCAGCCTGAGCAACAGCAACCCCGACATCTCGGGCACCCCCACCTCGCCCGACGACGAGGTGCGCTCCATCATCGGCACCAAGGTACGTCTGTGCTGGCCTGCCAGGACCCCCTCAGAGCCCCAGCACCTCCTGTTTCTTCCTCAGTACAAGGGAAGGGCTCAGGGGTTGTCCCAGCCCCTCCTCAGCCCTTTCCCAGCAGTTGCTGTTGGCACTGTGGGAACGCCGCTCCTTGGAAATGGTTCTGTCTGGTTTGTTGGAGCCATCCTGGAGTGATGCTTCCACAAGTGTGGGGGCTGAGGGCAGGAGTCCTTCTGGGTTTGTCTTCCCCTCACTTTTTGCATGGCCAGCAGCCGAATCCTGTGCCCAGCTCTGTTGTATCTCTGCAGACCTTGTACCCTCTGACCCCAATTTCCTCCCAACCCCAAACTCTTCCTCTCCTCTGCATTCAGCTGCTCAGATTTCTCTACTCCTGGTGTCCAGAGTGAGTCTCTTGCACACAGCAGGAATATTCCTGCTCCCTGCGTGGCCCAGAGAGGATTTGGGATGGTTGGTGAGGCAGTCTGGCCAGCTGAGCTGCAGGGGCACTGATTCCCACACTGACTCCCCACACCAAAACATGACATTCCAGTGTGGATGCAGAGCATCCAGAATTGTTGTTCTCTGGCTCTTGAGGGCTCAGTAAATCCATCTCCTGCTGACTTCTGAGTACACAGAACCACCACAGTCCCAATCTGAGCCCTTCATTTTGTGCCTAAAATAGTTGGGATGAGCCAGAACAAAGCAGTGTTGGTAATTCCCTCCCCTGAGAGAGGTGCCTGAGCTGCCTTGAGGTTCTCTCTTTTTTTTCAAATTTTTTAAACTGTGATTACTTCACCAAGGTGAGACTCTTTCCCACCATGACCTTTCACTCTTCCAGCGCAGGTGAATTCCTGAGCCCTTTCAGGGAGCTGTTAAATTCCTCTGGAAATTTAGGGAGCAAGATTGTTACCAAAGCCACCACCCTGACCAGACAGGCTTGACACGGCTGATGCTGGGTTTTATAAGAGCAAGAAAAACACAGTTTGAGGAAGAGGTTACCAATTTTGAATGAATAACAACATCATTTGCTGACCAAATCAGGGCTGAGGAATTGTGGGTAGACAAATGCTTATTTCTTACATCGAAGTCTGGACTTAGAAGTCTTAAAATATTTTAAAGACCACTTCAGTATCTTGCTAATTAAACAAGCCTGACCTTTTGTGAAATGCCACAGGCGCTGATGTGCATATGGAATTTACCCAGGCTATCAGAAGTTTAACGTGTGCTGGCTTGGTGAATAATGTCACAATACAAAATGAAGAGAGGTTTTCTTCCAGAGGTGTACTCCAGGCTTTAAAGGAAAACCTGTTCATGCATAATTGTTGAGGGAAAAGTTTCCTTTAGGGTAGTCTGACAGTTAGGAATAAACCTCAGTCTGGCTATACAGACTTTTAATTGAATATAATTATTTCTGTTTCTTAGTATCAATAGACACTTCTTGAGATGCTGACATGAATAAATGGGTGCAAAAATCCCTGTTGTTTCTCCAGGTGATGGTTTAAGCACATCTTCCCAGATAGATTCTAATTTGAAGTGCAGGTTCCCTATCACAGGTGGTTTTCTGCTTTAAAACAACTCAAATATTGGGGGTTTTGTTGTTTGAGGGAAGTCTTCAAAGTCCAGTCCTGTGTTATTTTTTATTTTAATGTAAGGTATTTAGAGGTGTAGTGTAAGTGCTTTAAGTCTGCCTTATCACCTTCTTACTTCATCTCGAAAACTCTTTACAGGATTTGGAAGATTTCTGTTTATTGTCACAGCAGAGGAGGTTTTAGGTCTGTCACTTGTTTTATCATAATTTGTGAATTGAAGCCATGTAAATGTTATTCCCTACTAAAGCAAATTTATTAAATGTCTAAAAAGATGTGTTTAAAGAGATCCTGAAATGTTTGAGATGTGCTGGGAAAAACCCAGAAAACATTGTGGATTTTCCTTGCTCTGCCAGTGGATTTTCACAGATGTGGGTTATGTTCCTGCACAGACCCAGCTGCAGGTTGAACCCCAGGGACAGAAGAGAATTTAACAGCAGCTTTGTGAACTTTGGAGTGACTCTGCCAAGCAATAAGGAATTCTTGTACTCTCTTATTTTCTGAAGAGGAAAGAATCCTTCCCTTTCCAGATTTTTACAGAATGACTTGCTTCTGCAAACACAGTGTATTTTTAATTGTTCTCCTCAGAACCAGAGTGACAAGATTAGGAAACCTGAGAGAGAAATGTGAGGGCATAAAGGCATTTTCAAAATTAGACCTGATTTTACAAAACACAAGCTTAGTTCAGCATTCTGCAAAGCCTTTTCGACTTTAAATCACTCTGAGCAAAATAAAGCATGTTTATGGGGCTGAGCAGGGCATAGGGCTTTGATTTATTCCTGCCAAAAAGTAATTGAGATTAAAACACTCTCCTTATGTGTTCAGTATTTTTTTTTATTGGACATCTTAAGCAAAATTACAGCACTGCTGAGCTCTGCCTCGAGGAGCTCAGTGGATTAATGGTTTGAATCCCAGGTTACAGCTCTCACACCAGGTTCAACCTTGAGGTGGATTTTAGTTTGCTGAGAGAAATAGATGAGGCTTGGTGGACTTTGCAGCTGATGCTGGTCGCTGGGAGGAAATGGGCTGCACCTTTGCTTTATGTATTGGGAAAAAGCCCTAAGTTGGCACAGAAATGAGGATGGAAGCTCTCGCTCTGGTGAGGGTTGTCAAAATCAATGTGTGGCATTTATAAGGAATTGTCCCTGTCAGAGCTGGTTCCTGGGACCCAGAGAAGTCCACTCCCATCCCCCTGAATGTTCCTGACTTGGGAGCAGCCTGGGTAACAGCACAAGTTCAAATTTTTCCTTCTTTCTGGGTGTCTCAAGGAGAAGAGAGCAGAGAGAGGAAGAATCCATAGTAATTTTGCCAAAACAATCAATTGCAGTAGAATGTGGACTACAAGCTAGATTGAGCTTTAGAAAAGCAGGATGATTTTTCAAAAGTTTTGCTTGGCAAAGCAGGTTGGTTCTAGAAAAGATATGTGTTTTTGCTCTGCCACAGTGCCCAGAGGAAATGCCAGTGTGTCCATGTGAAATCCTGTCCACAGGGTTATTCTGCCAGAAGTGCTGGATTTTTATTCCATAGGCAGTGACTGTGAAGGTTGACAGTCAGCATCTTCAGTTTCTCAGCATTTCTGTAAGAATTGTAGAACTTATGAACTCTGGGCTACCCTGAAGATGCTGGAAACCTCAGAGAGCATCCTCACATCTGAGCACCAATTTCCATCTGCCACAGTTTAAATCTCACCTGGCTCCACGGGAATGGGTTTAAACTGAGCGAAGGACAAGTGGAATCTTTCAGGAGGAGGAGGAGGAGGAGAATTTTTGAATGTCAGGCATTCCAGATAGGACAGGCCAGACCAGAGCTGTCGACAGGATTGATGTGCTGTATGGATATGAGATATAAAATAATCCTCTGGACTCAGTGTCTCTACAGGCACCTGGGAACTCAGGCTGCCCCAACAGTTCTCAGTGCTGATGTGTTTGCAGTGTACCCACTTTGATTGCTTGTAAGGACTGAACTTTGACTACTGTATGGCTTGCAACATGTAATATTTCTTTCCTTTCCCAACTGCTTTCTATTACATGCCCAGGGCTTAGACCGCTCCAATTCCTGGGTAAACACTGGTGGTCCAAAAGCAGCCCCATGGGGATCCAACCCCAGCCCAAGTGCAGAGTCAACACAGGTGGTGTCTTCGGTAGAGGTTTTTCTGCCTTTGTTTTCCCTGATGTTTCCCTGTAGAATATCTTCCTTTCAGTGCATATTCCAGTTTTGGTGGTTTGTTGGTTTTTTTAATAATTATTTATTTGAAAATTTTGAGTTTGATTTTATGAATTCTCATCTTGTCCCCCACCACCCCACCACACTGCATGAAAAACCTCTGGTCGTGTGAACGTGTCCCCTCCTTTCATTTCAGTGGTTGCTGGTCTGTGAAATGTAAATGCTGTGACTGCTTTTGTTTTCTTTTTTTCTCTTTCTCTCATACTAGTTTCAGCTTCAGGTGGAGCACATTTCTAAGTGGGAACATAATCACAGCTTCATAGTTTTGTCCATGTTTGCCATTCCTTTCGATGTCGTGAACCATTTTGCCATTTTCATCAAGCATTTAGTACTCATCGTCCAGTAATCCTTCATGGCTTGTTTGAGTGGAATATTGTGAACCCAAATTGATTGCCACATGTGAAATTCTCTCTTAAAACATGTCAATTTGAATGCTGGAGGCAGTGATTTGCCAGGGCCAATTGTAGTGTTCTGTGTTGCAAAGTATGAAAACTTTACAGCAGCTTCAGTCAGAAAGAGTTTATTTAGCCCCTATTGCCTGCTGCTCTCCACTGCATGGTTGCCTTGAACGTACCTCTCAAGTGCTCCTTCTTCCCAGTTTATTTTCCCAAAATATTTAGCCCAAGTTCACTTGCTCTCATGGCAAATTATTTCCATCAGAAGCAGAACTTGAGTGATTTTCTCCTTGCCCATGGCAGCAGCAGCAGCATGGCTGTGGATAACTCCCCCCCACTCTTGGCCTCTGGTACATTGAGAGGTATGGGCTGAAATTCCAACTATTACCTGTGCATGTTGATAAAATGCAATGCTGATAAAAGTTTCATGCTTTGCAGCATTGTCTTTGTGCATCAGAACATGCAGTTCTTTAAATAACCTTGTCTGAAAACCAATCAAAATTGCTGTCGTTTTGTTTAGACCCAATCTGTAAATGGCTAAGACTTTGAGAATGCTTAAAAAGCTGTAAAAACCCTACAGTTGGAAGAGTATTTTTGTAAACGTTCGTTGTCCTTGAGCTGCAAAACCCATCCACAGCAAACTTTAATGTCCTGTCATCATTCATTCATCTCCACTCCGTAGGCTACGGATCGAAGTTGTAATCGTATGTCTTCGCACACTGAGACGTCAAGTTTCTTACAAACATTAACAGGACGATTACCAACCAAAAAGGTAGATTTCAGTGGAGACAATTGATATTGTGGGGCAGGGAGGTCAAGTCATTCTGAAAACATGATGTAATTTATTCTTTTATTTATAGCCTGATTTTTTTTTCCCCCCTCCCGAGGTCATTAGGAACTGCTGGTGCTTAACACCTCTGAATATCTATGCTGTAGGGAATGTGAAGTATTTGGAGTTGAATTGGGAAGAATTAAATGATCAGGAGTAGCTTGCCTGATTGAATGGCCATAGTGTTTGGGTCCAGTTTATTACTGGCTTTCAAAAATTATGAATAGCACTGTCTAGACATGTAAATGATACATTTTGTGTGCAAAATGAAAATGTGTTGGATGGCTCAGTGTGCTGAGCTCACTTATCCAGGTGGTAATCCAAAGAGACTCCAGAAAGGGAATGGGAGTCACTTTGAAAGTTAACTCCCTTAGAGGAGAGGAGATCAGAAAGGCAAAATGCTGAGTTTTGTGTAATGAAAGTGTGGCCACTGCCACCATCAGTCTGTAGGTTGGTCGTCCCAAGAAAAGAAATCCAAGAGCTCTTTAAGCCCCATGTTTCCTACTTGCTGTTTTAAGTCCTTTCTCACAGTAAATATACATCTTTTTACAAATCACTTTATATGTCCGCTTTTTACTCCTTTTTCCTGCGAAAATCAGACCAGGCAGAAAGGTAGACTTTTAAAACTAAACTAATTTGAGCACCAACCTTTTTTTTAATTATTCTTTTTTGGGGGTGGGCGGAAAATTCTTTTGGCACTTGAGATTCAATCCTGGAGCGAGATGCTGTGAAACGTTTCTCACATCACATGTCATAACCTCATCCCTCATTGTTAGCTGGGGATTTCTTTACGGGATGCCACCACTGCTGTCATGTCCTCAGTTATTTACTTTGCTTAACTCATTGTTTGCCATACCTGCCATGGACTGTGCTGACATTTCTCATGGGGGCTGTGTTGAGAGCTGCTCTGGAGGCTCAGGCTGACTCTGGGTTTGACTCTGTAGCTTTTCCACGAGGAGCTGGCCCTGCAGTGGGTTGTGTGCAGCGGGAGCGTGCGGGAGGCAGCGCTGCAGCAAGCCTGGTTCTTCTTCGAGTTGATGGTGAGCAAACACCTCCCTGATGTCTCCCAGCCCCTGCTTTCAAACAGAACCAGCAACAACTGCGAGTGGCTCCGCTGTAATTTATATCTCCCTAGGTGAAGAGCATGGTGCATCATCTGTATTTTGCTGACAAACTGGACGCGCCAAGGAAGAATCGTTTCCCGGAGCGCTTCATGGATGACGTGACTGCGCTGGTCAGCACAATTGCTGGTGATATAGTCTCCCGCTTCCAGAAGGTGATGGCAAACAATTACACTGAGCCCAGCTCAGCCACCAGCCCTCCTGCCTCCTGTTTGCTTGAAAACACACAGGGTTCTTCATCTGCTTTCTGGTTTTCTCTTCCTTCTCTGCAGGACACGGAAATGGTCGAGCGGCTCAACACCAGTCTCGCATTTTTCCTCAATGATTTGTTGTCCATCATGGACAGAGGATTTGTTTTTGCTCTTATTAAGACCTGCTACAAACAGGTGAATGCAGATAAACATTGTGGCTTAACTGGACTGTGGCAGAGCCTGTGACTATTAAATTTCTCTGGACAGACAGTGAGATGGACACAGAATTCTGCTGTTCAGAGCAGGGCATTCTCAGAGGTGATTTAAGGTTACGCCTCTCTGATTACACTCTTAACTGTGAATTAGGAGTCACTCCCTGGAGTGAATGGACAAGCAGCAGGAAGGGAGAATCATTCCCTCTGCTCACCATGTTCAGAGTAATTGAAGCAAAAATTAGTGGGAGGTTCTGTGAGGGAGCTCAGACTGTCGTGGTCTCTCAAGGACATGGTGACCCTGGATGATCAGATTGATCACCGAGCTCCTCTTCCATCCTCTGGGGGATGCAGGGTGTCCTCCCCCATAAGGAGAGCTCCTCGTTTGCAGTGTGACAGGGAAAGCACCCTGAACCACAAAGTTTTGTTTGACTACAAACATTCTGCTGACACTGTGTACAGAGGAGATAACAAGGGATTACTGAGACTAAGGTTAGACTCATTTTCCCTGCAGAGTCTAAAACATTCTCTATAAGGGGCAAAAGAACAGCAAGAGCATTTAAGATTTTAAGTTGCCTACTATTCATTATATATATCTTATGTGTCATCAATTATATTTTTTATATATAAAAGATACTGTATAAAATCCAGCCTGCGTCTTGGAGCTGTTAATGCATTGCACTGTGGTCCTGCTTCTCACAACTCCCTGCTGAAATGAATAGGATGTGGGAATTACAGAATCAAAGAATGGTTTGGGTTGGAAAGGACCTTAAAGATCACCTTGTTCCAACCCCCAATATGTGAAGTCCACAGTTCTTCATTTGGTTATTTAAATATGACTGTTATATTGAGAGATGTTGTTAGCTGGGATGTGTGTGGCTCCTGCACATCAGGAATTTAATCTGTGGCACAAAGAAATGATGTGGACATGGGTGTGACCATTTAATGACACCAAGCTCGCAAGTTCTTGCTTTGGGAGTGATTTTGGGGAGCAGTGGTGGGATGGGGGGGCTCACCCTGCAGTTACACTCTCTTTTGGTGCTGACTGCACTGCTATGGGCTGGACTTTCCAGGTGTCTTCAAAACTGTACTCCTTAACAAATCCAAGCAACCTGGCATCTCTGAGGCTGGACTTCCTGCGCATCATTTGCAGCCATGAGCACTATGTCACCTTGAACTTACCCTGCAGCTTGCTCACACCACCTGCATCTCCATCACCATCCGTGTCTTCAGCCACTTCCCAGGTACTGAGAAATTTGGGAAATGCAAGTTGAGCTCAGTGCTGAGAATTAAATCATATCAAGCAGTTGTATCACTGTACCTTCAGTCCCTCTTGCTAATATTTTTGGAAGTGTTTAGTTAGAAATCAGTTTTTCTTGTCACGTAGGTTCTGATTTCTTTAGATCTTTTATTATTGAGGAAAGAGTGCCCATATCCCTTTCCTGGTAGTGACCACAGACTGTCCTTAGGGACCTGGTCCCCTCTTATATTGGACAAACACAAATAAGCCATGAAAGAAAATACTTTGTCCAGTGTTACCGTTTTCTGCCAGCACAAGGGACTTCTGAGCTCACTGCAGCTTCAGTCCTGGCCTGCTCAGAAAAAGTAATTTGAATTAGTGTGTCATTCAAGTGGATTAATTAGTTGCAAAATCACATAAACTAAATCAAATTAAAGCCTTCTTCATCCTGAATAAGAGCATCCTTGAGTTAAAAGTTTAACTAATCCACTTTTAAAGGTTATTTGGTTTAACTTTCCTAACAGGGGAAGACAACAACAACAAACAGAATTAATGGAAGGGTTACTGAGCTGGGGTGGAATTTAAGTGTGGATGTGCCTAGATCCAAACAGAAAAAGGAAAAGGTGTGAGGTTGTCTTTAATTCTGAAAACTGCTTATGTATTTCCTAAGCTTTGACTCTGTTCATGGTGCAGCTTCTGAAACTTGATTTTTTTCAGAGTTCTGGGTTCTCCACAAATGTCCAAGACCAGAAGATTGCAAATATGTTTGAGTTGTCAGTGCCTTTCCGCCAGCAGCATTACCTGGCTGGGCTGGTGCTCACAGAACTGGCTGTCATTCTAGATCCTGATGCAGAAGGGTAAATCTTTACAAACTTCTGTTTTTCAGTTTTCTGTGATTCCAAGCAAATGGTAGATGCAAAGAAAGTCCTGGCATGGCCAGAATTTATATGAATTTGTAAGCTATGATAAGAAGCTATGATAAGCTCTTTAAGAATGTTCTTTTCTCTTGCCCCTTGTGTTTCTTCCTTATCCCACACTCTGTAAACCTGATTTCAATCACATTTTTCCAGCTGAGAAGAAGGGAAAGAGGTTCTTGCTGGAGCCCTCAGATGCCACAGGGGCACTGCTGGAGCTCTGAAAGGAAAATAGCTTTTCTCAATTGTAACAAGAAAATAATTTCCAACATTTAGGAAGCCTCTCTTGCTGGTGGTTTTAAATGTTACAATATATTTTGCCTGTGGTTCTCCTAGCTCTTTTTAACTGTAAATTATGCATTGATGAGGCCCCTGTGGGTTACATAAATAGACAAATAGAGTCAAGCATGCAGAGTTTGTCAGTGACTTGCCTGGCTTGTGCAGCAAATAATTTTCTGCTGTAGTCCTGACATCCAGTCTGTTCCTTGTGTTATTTAGGGCTGTTTTCTGCCTTGCCTCTTTAAAATGGGTTGCAATGGAAATTATTGATTGCTTCCACAGTCCTGAGTTCCCTCACAGGCATTTTTCTCAAGGTGGACTCAGAAATATCAGCCGAGTCGACAAATGCTGATGATTCATGGTTAATTCTGCCCCTTTGCCAAGAGGTCTCTGGAGTTAAACATTCATTCTGTTTCCTCTTGGAGAAGAAAGTGATGCCATAAACTGGAATATTTTCCTGTATATATACATAACACACTGCAGTCCCATTTGTTTGGCCTGAAATGGAAAAAGCAGCAAATCTTTACCTATATGTGCTGTCTGCAGAGATCCTTTTTGTGCCAGAGGAGCATCCTGCTCACTGGTTAGAAATCAGGCCCTGTCTCTGAGTGTGTCTTCCCTTGTTCTTCACAAACTTTCAATTCTCTACCTGCCTGCCAAGCCCTTAAGCCTGGCCCAGGATGGCAATCTGCACACTGGGGAGACAACTCCTCTCTCACACCTTGTCCAGCCAGAAAAAGCCCCCTGATACCAGCTCAGCTCTGGAGATGCATTTTGTTCAAAGCTCCAGAATTTGGGGGCAGATGTATACCTGTAAAACATTCATTTTTTTATTGTTTTCTAGAATAACTTGTAGTTTCTGGTTTGTTGACTCCCCAAGCTCAAACCCTCTGCATTTCTCCTGGTATATCTATCAGATAAAGTAAACTAAGAGTGGTCAGATCTGCTCTTCCCTTGTTTTGAAGACTTTTAACAGTCATACAGTTATCACCAGCAGAGATTTCAGACTTGTCTTGCCTTCCATAAAATATTGAGGTCGCCACTGGAGAAAGCTCAGAATTGTTCCCAGTTCATTATCCTGCAGCAGGAATGGAGAGGGCTGTTCATCTAGTTGCTTATTGTGTTAGAGACCTGCTTTAGGCCTTGATAGGTGATCCAGAGCCTTAAATGTGTTCTGTCCTTGCTCCTTTGCCCCATTAAGAAGATAAGTTTAGTTTTAGCTCATTTTGGAAAGGACCTTAAGATTGAGTTGGGCAGAAAAGGAGTCAGTTCCCTGGTGCCTGGAGGTGTGTGTTGGATACATCTCTGAGTGGGACAGGGCACAGTGCAGCCCTGCAGAGCACCTGCAGCCTGGAAAACACGACAACCAAAGTGTGCAGGGGAAGGGATCCAGCTGAACATGACAGTCCCAGCAGCTGGACCCTGCTTGGTTCTCTCTGCAAGCACTGCAGGGCTGCTTTGGCCATCACACACAGTGCCCATGCTGCCCATCTTGGCTGGTGGTGCAGGCCAGAAGTGAGAAAATCAGAATTCAACCCTCAGAGCTGGGTGTCAGAGTTGGTTTTCCAGCAGTGTGGGTGGGTGTTGACAGAAATCCAGGCCCGGGCTGAGATAAGGGGGGCGATGGTGGGAGGGCGGTGGGATCGATTCGCTGCCTTATCAGGCAGGAAGAGCAGGGGGCTGCATTTCCTCCTCTCCACCATGGATCAATCCACCAGAGTGCCCACTCAGCTCTGGAAAAGTGACAAAGAAATCCATGGATCCCCTAGGTTGGAATTACACTGCATTGCTTGGATGTTTTCCCCATCTGTGGTTTTATGGCCTGTGGGATAGTTTCCCTTGAATTTTTAAGAACACGATTTAGGTGCCACTCCTTCAAAATAATACAAAGACTTTTCTTTATCCTTAATCTGAAGGAACCGGTCACTTAAATAAGCGTTTCCTTCCTAGCTGTTAAGGCTCTCACTAATTACACAAACAAGCAATTGTAGGATCCCATTATGGCTTGATTAAAAGCCACAGGGAGGATGTGCAGCTCCAATCGCTGATGTCCTCCCAAGCTGTACTGCTGCCTTATAGTCACTTCAAACTCCAAAAAATCCAGTTAAAGCCTCTTTTTTTAACCAGAACTCACCTCTACTTTTCAGGTAAAGTGGATACTGCCTGAAATTCAGCACTTGTTTTAATACCTCAGGTCTGAACATTGCAGCTTATGTTTTGCTACTGCCTAATGTCTGAGCTTCCTTGGCTGCTTCATGCATGGGGTAAAGTGTCTTCTTGGCTGGTTTGCCTACAGAAGCAAATAGCTGCAGAGAGAACCTGCTATTTGCTCTGGGAGAGTTTTGCCTCTGCGTGGTGCCTGAGGGGATTGAAAGGAGTAGAGTCCTTGAGAGATTCAGGGGAGTTTTTGTGTTTTCAAGGAGGGTCACACATGGTACCCTATAGAAGGGCTCTGCCAGTGTTTAAATCTGAATAATGAGACAGGCCATTTTGGCTGTTTTTCCTTCTATCCCTTCATGTCTTTGCCACTTTTTATTCAGAATTATGGATTTTTAATCTCCTGTTTTGGTTCAATAATTGCATGGGGTAGGGTGGGGAGCTGAAGCAGAAACTTCCTGATGATTTGATTAAAGCAATGTTCTGGCTTAGGAAGGTTTGTCTCTCTGTAAAGGGTGTAAAATAGAAACATAAAAAGAATACAATGAATAGTTTTACTAAACCCACTGTCCTCTTAAGTTTCTCTCCCTGTTTTCCATATTCCCTAAGTTTTCCTAATAGTTTTTACTAGACTCGATGCTTCAGCACAGCAGTAGCTGGGACTTTGGGCTATTTTTATGGAAAATATGAGTGTCCACTTTATACTGGGTGTGCATTCCACAAGATATTTTTGCCCATTTTACAAGGCACAGTGAAAAACCAGCCATCTGTAAAATCCATGGGAGATCAAAAAACCCCAATGCAACGGCAGTTCGCGTGAAGTTAAAAATAAAAAATGGGATTTTTTTTTTTTTTCTTTTTCTTTTTCCTTTTTGAAGCCCCTTAGTTACAAAAGAGAGTTTGCTTTGAAGATATTAACTAACATGCATGACCCAACTGTCTTTTAACAGTTTATTTGGATTGCATAAGAAGGTCATCAACATGGTACACAACCTGCTGTCCAGCCACGACTCGGACCCGCGGTACGCTGACCCCCAGGTAAAGGCCCGGGTGGCAATGCTGTATCTACCTCTGATTGGAGTGATCATGGAAACTGTGCCTCAGCTCTATGACTTTACAGGTATTTGATATTCTCTGCCTTGGCTATCTGCTCATCTGCTCACCAGACTTGAGGGTTTGGGTTCTAAAATTGAATTATGAACGCCTTTGCTGTCGGACGAGGTTGTTTCTGAATTGCGATTTTGACATTTTTTTCATGTTTGTTTTCACTTGCAAAATGTGCCTTCAGTGCCTGTTAACACTCAAAAGTTGCATCTGCCCACTTGTTGGCATGAAATAAAAACCAGCAGTGCATTTTAGTTTACATCCCACTGGCTGCTGTAGATGCAGAGCCAGCTTCCATCTGTGTCTCTGGCCTGCTTAAAAAGTCACCCCTCACACTGTACCAGAGTTCCTAACTCCAAAGGATAAGCAGAGTTCCTAATTCCAAAGGATAAGCAGAGTTCCTCTCCCTCCCCTTATCATGTGTTCCATCAGCAGTTCATTTTCAGGGGTGCTTTGCAAAGTGTCCCAAAAAGCAGCAGAGGTTATTTCAAATCAGGGCATGGAGTCCAGTCAGGAATAGTTGGGAATTTAGAGTTGTCCTCTACATCCTTTGAGTTTAATGACACAATAAAGCTGCAAGAACGGATTTGGAGTATTCAAAGGGACAAAAGGTCCGTTGTTAGAAGGATTTTAGGTACTGAGGTTGTGTAGGTTGCATTTGGGAATTGCTTTCTTTGCTTTCATGCCCTCAAATCATTGTCTTGTTCTTTGTAGGACCCCTCGAGTGGGATGATTTTCAGTTTGCATTCCCAGTTCAGTGAGACCAGCAGCGTGGAGGGAGTCTGGGGGGAGAAGCCTTGGATTTGGGGCTCAATTAAAGTCTGTATTTCTCTGCAGAGAGTCACAACCAGCGGGGGAGGCCGAGCTGTGTCGCCGTGGACGATTACGAGAGCGAGGGTGGCAGCATGATCAGCCAGACAGTGGCCATGGCCATTGCAGGGACATCTGTCCCCCAGCTCACCAGGCCCAGCAGTTTTCTACTCCCCTCCTCGGTACAAATCCATCTCTCCCCATTTCCTGACCCTCAGTCTGTGTCACCCAGCAAATATTTAGCAGCTTCTGTGGGGACCCACATCAGTTTGCAGCTGGGTGTTGTGGGGGGGCAACAAGAGGGACAAAGCACTGTTTGCATGTTGCTGTGTCTGCCTCAGAGGGGCATAAGAAAATGCCAGGGTGAGATAGAAATCAACAAACCTTAGAAAGTGGGAGAATTCTGTTCCCTGATAAAGATTCTCTTGTTCTGAAACAATCCTATAAGAGCTCTGTGGAGTGCAGTGGTCACTTCGAGTTTTAAGCCCTAAGAAAAATCTCCTTCCACATCTAAATCCCACTTAGGTGAAGGCAAAAATGGGCCATTTTCCTTGTTCTCTGCACAGAGAAGGAATCCTGATTATAGTCGCAGGCAGTTCCTTCCATTTCTGCCTTCTCTTGCCTTTACTCCAGGACCATGACCCCATGTTGGTGGGATTTAGGTGCCCTCTCAATGAGACACGGATAGATGCGTGAGAACAAATGGAGCCTCTCTGCTAAGCTCCTAAGCTGCTGGAGGTTATGACAGTTATCTCAAGGGAAGAAATTCATTCCTGCACACTGGTGATGGGGATGTGGGGTGTGAAGCACTGTCCTGACCTGTGTTTCAGAGTGGCAGGCAGCACTCCACCTTCTCAACAGAGTCCAGCCGCAGCCTCCTCATCTGCCTGCTGTGGGTGCTGAAGAACGCGGACGAGAGCGTCCTGCAGAAATGGTTCACAGACCTGTCAGTGCTGCAGCTCAACCGCCTGCTGGACCTGCTCTATCTCTGTGTGTCCTGCTTTGAGTACAAGGTACTGCTGATGCCTTAGATTTTTAACTTTCATATTTTTCAAATCCTGTAGTGCTTAGTGTGTAACTCTGAAGTGTCTTAAAACCTGCTAGCTGCTGCTGTCTCATGTTAACATGGACGTAACAAAGCTTCTCTAGGCCTGCTGGTCAAGGACACTCAGACTGCCCTAGGCCCAGAATGTGTAAACCAACATTCTGGAAAGGGGAGCAAACTGAGGAGAATTACATCATTAGCTAAAGTTGTAATTGGCGAATTTATGCTGATATGCTAATGAACCAAAACCTATAACAGTGTGAAGAACTCATGACTTGTCCATTTTGTCATCCATCTTAGGGTCCAGAGTGTAAGCAACTTCTGGCTCCCCAGGGTGGGCCTTGAAGGCCTTCAAATAAATATCCACTTTTATTCCCTTGCTCCTGTCTGGTCTCTGTTTCTGGGTAGCCACTTCAGGCATCACTGCCAAGCTGGAACCTCCTGCAGTCCCTCCTGGACCCTGCTGAGGACCTTTACACTCCCATCCTTTACACGACTGCAGAAAGGCATTTCCTGCCCTCTCCAAAGTATTTCCTGTATTCACAATCTCAAGGCCAGGTTTTTTCCATGTTTACTTCCCAGCCATGTGAGTGTTTGTGCCTTGTTCCACTTCTCAGGCAGTTTGTGCTGCTTGCCTCTTATTTGGGAACTGCTGCAGTGTCTCTTTGAAAAGAGAGTTTTTTGTAGCAATGCTGGAATCTGAGTAATTTATCTACCTACCAACTTAACTTGTATTCCTTTCTTACTGCATGTCTTTAGATAATTGGAGTTGTTAACTCTTAGCAAATATCCCAAATGGAAAGAACCTTCCCTCATGGTTTTGTTTGGAACTTGCAGGGCAAGAAAGTGTTTGAAAGAATGAACAGTCTGACGTTTAAGAAGTCGAAAGATATGAGAGCCAAACTAGAAGAAGCAATTTTGGGCAGCATAGGGGCAAGGCAGGAAATGGTTCGAAGAAGTAGAGGACAGCTGGGTAAGTAAAGGAGTCCTCTGTGCCATCCCTTTTTTCCCAAAAGCTGCTTCTCCCATCCCCAACAATTATTTGCACCCATCTGAGGTGTGGGATACAGACAAAAAGGCCCTTAGGAAAGCTGTTTGCAGCATCCTTCCCTGGGTCTGCTAAATCTCTACACTTTTCCTAGATTGCAGACAATTTATTTGTTAGTTGATTGCCTTTTTAAGTGAGGTCACATCTCATTTATTCGGTGTTTTTGCCTTAATTTCTTCCAGTTTAGTCTCTTCTAGAGTGTCCTGTTCAAGGATCAGAGTGCCTGATCTTGCTTTGATAGCTCTGAAAATGCCTGGATGTTTCTGCTGACTTAAGGAGATGTGAAATAGCTGTAGTTGGGCTAACAGACACCTTCTGATGACTTTTACTGTTTGTAAAAACCAATAATTTTTGTGAACACTCAAATTCAAAGGGTGGCCCAAGGGTTAGGACAAGAATCAGAGCTGTGGTTTTGTCTCCTGCTCTGCCACACATGAACCTGTCATTGTGGGCTAAGGTGGATAAGTAGTTTACAGCCATAATTAAGGAATCACTTCAGAGATGGCAACCTTTATTTTTCTCTTGATGTGGGCAGTTTGCCTTTATTACTTGAAACTCCCCTGCTCTCCCAGCAGTGAGAATAAAAGATTGTGAGGTGGGAAAGGGGGTCTTGGCACCACCCTGAGAACATTCCTGGGTGCCAGTTGAGGACAGCAGTGTTGGAATGCTGAGGATTGGCACGCTCAGGCTCCTGGTGCAGTTCAAGGAAGGGACTCCTCTCCCCAGTGAGTGTCTCAGCTGCCTCTCTGTGTCCCATGCCACTCAGCAGTGACAGAATTAGGGCCATGCAAGCATCCTGGGTGAGTGCCACATCCTCAGGCTCTGGAAAGTCATCTTTGCTGCCACCTGCCACTTGTGAGCAGGTCTGGAGCTGCTGCTGGTGCAGCAGAAATGAGCATCAGCTGACTGCTGCTGTTTTGCTGTCTCCCTGCAGAGAGGAGCCCTTCTGGGAGTGCCTTTGGAAGTCAAGAGAATCTGAGATGGAGGAAGGATATGACTCACTGGCGGCAAAACACGGAGAAGCTTGACAAGTAACTCTGCTTTATCCTTCTGCTTTCCCATGTGCCAGGGCCTGTGAGAGCAGGGCCCCCTCCCCACAGCAGGTCACTGCCAGCAGCCACTCAGCCCTTGTGCCAGCAGGTTTGAGCCTTCAGATGCCCAGGGCTGGCAGTGTAAAAAACAAGCAAATAGCTTTTACTCCAACACTGCCCTCCCAACTCTTTGCCTTTCCACTGTCCCTTGCTTCCTTAGGCTTTCATATCAGATTTAAAGAGACTAGTACAATCCATTACTTTCTTAAAACCCTGCCCTAAGCTGTAATTTAGAGGGAAGATCCATTAACAGTTTCTACAGGTAGCATTTATATCTCATGTCATATTTCCTTTATTCCATAAGAGCATTCTGGAGTTCTCAAAGCTCGCTTTCCTTTCCTGTCCTAATCCATCACTTTGATTGTTTTTCCACATGTGCTGTGCTTTTAGAAGCCACAAACCAGCCAGGTACTGTAGCATTGGTGTGCAGTTCTTCTAAATTGCCATTTTGTACATCTGCAGACTCAATCATCACAGCGTTGTTTGTGATGCTTGGCAGAATTTCTCAGTGTGTGTGTGCAACTGACTGGAATGAGCTCTTTTGGCTTATTACACCCATTTCCTTGAAAATTCCCTCTCTTGGTGTGGTTTAATCCAGAGGGCTCAGGAGTTGTGTTTGAGCTTTGCTGTGCACGTTTTCTGTCTCCTCAAAATGCAACCTGCAGTCTCCATCCTCCCAGCAAAAGAATTGTTCCTAATCCTAGGAAAGCAATCTCAGCCCAAGTGCAGCTGTGAAGAAGCTGAGAAATGGGGTCCTCAGAGCCCAGATGGAGATCAGGCCAAATTTTACCCTTGCAGACATTGGCTCTTCCTGGAGTAGAAAGCAATTCTTCACAGCTTTTAGTTCTTTTGCCTCAGGCAAAAATGTGATTTCTCCTTAAGTCAAGTGGTGGCTTTTTCCAAGGCTCCTGTCCTGTTGAGTCACTGGAAAAGCCAAATGACCAGGGTGATTCCACCTGCTGTTGAAGTGATGTAGATATAAATTCCAGAGTCCCACCAGATTAAAATTTGGCCTGAAGAACTCAACAGTTCACTGCCAACGCTGGGTCTGAGCCCTCTCCTTCCCAGAAGGACCTCATGGACACATTTAACAGCTGTGGAATTCCTTAATGGTCAAAGGATGGTGTCTCACCTCCCAAAAGGAGCTGCTTAGATAAAACTCTCTAGAGCTGCTTTCTAATCCCTGCTTGCTGTGACTGTGCCCTGTGTGTGTAGGTAGAGCCTGGCCCTTTGAAACCCCATAAACAAGACTTTTCACCCCAAGAACTGTGCACAGCTAACTGCAGCTGCTGTCATTTTGTGCAGATGGTATTACTTTATGTGGAGTCAGGTCCCAAAACTTCCTATTTTGGAGATGTTGGGGGTATGAACCAGCTCCCAGAGGACATGGAGTGTTGCAGGCAAGGGCTGCTGCAATACAGCTCCAAGAGCCAAATAGTTCCTCCCTCTTTCTGTGTATTTTGCTGAGATTTTGGTCACCTTCCTGCTGGGATTTGGCCTGGCACGAATCTGTCAGAGATGGCACCTGTGGCAGGACAGGCCAGGGTTGAGCTCTTTCAATCCACCACTGGATCTCTGCCCAGTGCAGCTGGTGCCTCTGGAAGGGGCTGTTTGTGCTGAATTCCTGGAGCCACAGGTGTGAGTGGGTGTCTGGACTTTGCAAAGCTTTCCAGGAAAGCGAGTGCCTGGCATGGAACAGCAAAACCTTGTCCTCCTCGGACAGGAAGTTGTGCTTGAAGGATTAAATGCAGTGTAGCTTGGAGAGATAAGATTGGGCCCTGGCAGGCTGCACTGTGCTGCTCCCAGCAGGGGTGCAGGTTCCCAGCTCGTGTAGCACCACCGTGTGTCCACAGCCTGCAGCATAAAGCCACATGTCCTGCTCCTGGTTGTGCTGTCGCATGCCTAACGATGCTGCTGAGCCAGTCTGGACTTGGAGTTGGGGTCTAAACTGTTGTTGTGTTTCTGGGGGAGGAATGAAGTGTCAGAGAGCAGTGTGAGCTCTCCAAGCATGGTGAACGTCAAGCCTCTGTAAGTCTGTACTTGTAAAAAAACTGATTTTCCTTCCTGTGCTCTCAGTGGGTGCATTGAAATATCCTCGTGGTGTTGTCCAGTGATAAATATCCAAACTGTCACTGGGGGTTTCCTGCTAGTGAGAGAACATTTTTGACTGTAAATATGTATGTCTGTTACTTAATCAGGGAGTAATTTTACTGCTTTGTTTTCTCTGATTAGGTCAAGGGCAGAGATAGAACACGAGGCACTCATTGATGGGAATCTTGCAACAGAAGCCAACCTGATCATTTTGGATACTCTAGAGATAGTTGTACAGGTGAGGTTGATAAGAAAATGGAGATGTAATGGCAGTACAGTCACCTGGCCAGGCAGCAGTTTGTTAAACAGAACTGCCCCAGTGCTGAGAGAACTGTTCAGCTGCAGCAGGAAGGGGGTCATGCCTCTCCTAATCCCAGCCTGGAACAATCTGGTTTTACATTGCAATACCCTCCTTCAGTCTTGAAAACAAGAATTTGAAGATTCTCCCCTCCTTGTAGAATAAAAAAGTTATTCAGGAATGAACTGTAAAAATCTCCAAATCTTGCCCTATCCCAAACAATTCCTCCAGTTCTTCCCAAACCTGCCTCAAATCACTAGCTTCCAGGTCAGCCTCTTGGATCTGTACTCACTTTGTCCCCTGATTTTGTACAAATGGACCTGGGTACAGGCTGGGAGCAGCAGGACCACGCTTCCCAAATCCACTTCTGATCTGCAGAGACACCCAGGAATCCCAAGGATTGTACTTTGTGCCTGAATAACCCAGCTAGAGCCCAGCTGTGGGCTTTCTCTTCAGTAGAACAATGTCCCCAGCTGGGGATAAAGAATCCCTGTTCCATGTGCTTTATCCACAGATCAGATGTTCCTCACCTGGGAGTTGGCTCAGAGTGGGGCTGTTTCACAGGCCCAGCTGAGTGGGTAATTTCTCCATGCAAAGGACTTTTGGTCAGAGGTGTTTTCTCTCTCCCCCACACACAGATACACAGAAGGTTGATTTTTCTCATGGAATTTTGGTTTCCCTTTGCAGACGGTGTCGGTGACGGAGTCCAAGGAGAGCATCCTGGGTGGGGTGCTCAAAGTGCTGCTGCACAGCATGGCCTGCAACCAAAGTGCCCTTTACCTCCAGCATTGCTTTGCCACACAGAGAGCTTTGGTCTCAAAGGTGAATCCCCTGTGAGGGCTGAAATCCATCCTTAGCAGCACTGAGGGAGGAAGGCATTGTTTCTTCTTTCATATGGGGTCACTGCCCCAAGCACTTATTTTATTTTGGGCAGTATCAATTTTCAGGCAGTGTGCTCTGGCCTGGTTTTCATGGGCAGTATTATTTCTGCATTTTGGGGTTGGTGCAGCAAAAAGTGCAGCTCACACAGCATGGATGGGATGTGGGTTCCTGCTGGCTGGCACTGAGTGGGAAGAGGCACCTGGTCAGTGGGGGGCACAAGGCACAGGTGGGGTTTAAGCTGGACAAATCTCACTTTAAATGGATTTTTTCTACTGGGCCTATAATTGAAACAATTCTCCAGTTTCTGTAGGGTGGAAAAGCTCCAAGTTTTAAGCCTGAGTTTTTGGGAGTGATGTAAATCAGTGTGAGGGTGTACATGTAGGAGCAAGTTGGAGGGAAAGGTAAAATGAGTTGTCTTCCAGTGCTGTCTTACTGTAAAGTGATTCACATAAGCATCATTCCTCTCAAAACAGAGAGATTGGGCTCCTTGTCATTCCAATACCCCTCACTGCTGCCTGCTTGTCCTCATTCCTGCCTGTCCAAGCCCTGATTTCCTCCTGTGCTGTTTTCCAGTTCCCTGAGCTGCTGTTTGAGGAGGAGACAGAGCAATGTGCAGACCTGTGCCTGAGGCTCCTGAGGCACTGCAGCAGCAGCATCAGCACCATCAGGTCCCACGCCAGTGCCTCCCTGTACCTCCTCATGAGGCAGAACTTTGAGATTGGGAACGTGAGTCCTGCTCTCTTCTCTGGGTTATTGCAGCCAATGGGGCTGGGGCTGCTGGCTTTGGGTACAGTCCCCCACAGAGCTGGGGGACACCCTGGTTCTGGGCCCAGGGACTGTGGGGGGATTGACAGCAGCAAAGATAATGGGATTGACCAAACCAAAAGCAACTGTTTGGGATTAAGGCTGTTTCATGAGAGCATCATCCTGTTTAGAGTGGGTGAGAGTAGACCACGTGGAAGGAGACAACACTAATATTTTTGCAGGAGAACCTTTATCTGGAACTAAAAAATCAGCAGGTTATGAAGTTTGGCAGCTCCAGGTTTATTCTAATCACTGCTCTGAGACAGCCTTTCTAGCAAAACTTCAGTTTTCTTTCCTCTGTCAGCACAGGAGGATGGTGCCATGACCAAAGCACTGGTATTGCACTCTATCCAGGCTGCTGAAATGCCACAACATCTCTGTTGCAGAACTTTGCCAGAGTGAAGATGCAGGTGACCATGTCCCTGTCATCCCTGGTGGGGACATCCCAGAACTTCAATGAAGAGTTTCTGAGACGTTCCCTCAAGACTATCCTGACATATGCTGAGGAAGACCTGGAACTCAGGGAGACAACCTTTCCTGACCAGGTAAAAGACATGAACCACTAGATAAGTAATATGTAATTCATTGACAGGGAGTTCCTAAACATCCATCTAGAACGGGAATTTGCATGCATTCCCTGAAAAGGATTTGGGGTTTGGGTTTTTTAGTCATCTAAGCACATAAAACTCAGGTCTGTGATTAGTTCTGACAAGATGTAAACACACAAAGATTCAGACTGACCGTTTTCCTCACATAACAATGTGCAGCTCAATTCCCATTGCCAGTTCTTTACAACAGCTTATTTTTCACAGGTCCAGGATTTAGTGTTCAACCTCCATATGATCCTGTCAGATACAGTTAAAATGAAGGAGCACCAGGAAGATCCAGAAATGCTGATTGACCTGATGTACAGGTAGAGTTGGCACTGTAGGGACAGGAGGTGTCAGTGCTCCAGGTGCTGCTTGGACAGGGCTTGATGCCTCCTGCACTCCTGGATTCACAGTGGGAGGTCTTGTGTTGCTGTCAGCTTTGATTGCTTATTTTTTATTAGCAATTACTTTACTCTGAACTTAATCCTGTTTTAAACTGCTTGCCAGGATCCCATGTCACCTGAAAACAACACAGCTACTGGCTGTTTGGATTTGGGCTCAGATGCTGCACGTTTGGGCACTTAGAGGACTTGATTTTGGAGCAGTTTCAGGTCCCACTGCTCACAGACCAATATGTGCCTGTCTGTTGTGTTTGAATGTGGTGTTGAGAGGTTTTGTTTGGCATTTAGGTAGCTTACCTTGGATAAAAGTAGTTTTCATTCCCCAGCAATCCCTGACAATCTTATCCTGCACCTGAGAGAAAACTCTCCCTGCTTGCTCCAGGGAAAACTTGGGATCTTCCAGCACCTGCTTGCCCAAAAGGTGCATATGATGGTCTCCCTATTCAAAAGATATTCCAGAGCCATGTGAACCTCCCAAGTGCCAAATTTCTGCACAAATGGCCCTGAAGGCTTCTTGGAGGTCAGCAGATGTTTTGTTGTAGGGGGCCAGCCAGGTGTGCTCTGATTGTCCCACACCTTTGGATTGCCACCAGTCTCAGGAGAAATATGGGCTTTGCTCAAGAGCTTCAGCATCACCCTCTGCTCACCCACCACCAACTGGCTCAAAAATCTGTAATTTAGGGTGACTTTTCATCTCTACAGCTTCTTGTCTCAAGAATTTCCAGACACCCCCTGAGAGTGGTCGGTGTGTTAAGCAGAAATGACTAAATACAGTGTGAAAAAACCCATGCTAAAAGGCCTTGCTGGTTCAAAAGGAAAGGGCATGGAGTCACAGAGGTTTTTTCTCTTCCTTTAGGATTGCCAAGGGCTACCAGAATTCCCCTGACCTGCGGCTGACATGGCTGCAGAACATGGCAGGGAAACATTCTGAGAGGAGCAACCACGCCGAGTCTGCCCAGTGCCTGGTGCACTCTGCAGCCCTGGTGGCTGAGTACCTGAGCATGCTGGAGGACAGGAAATACCTCCCTGTGGGCTGTGTGACATTCCAGGTGGGGATTGTCCTCTCTCAGGGGTTTTTGGGATTTGCTCCTGAGGTACCAAGTGTTTCCATGTGCTGGGTGTGTCCCCTGTGCTCACATCCTCAAATTGTGCTCAGTGTTAGTTGCATGAATGAAATGCTCTGTGAGAATAGAAATGTGTGTTTTATATGTGTGCTCTACAAAAATAGATATATTTTATACATATGTACACTACAAAAATAGAAATATTTTACATATATACACTACAAAAATAGAAAGCTATATTTTACATATGTAGTCTATAAAAATAGAAAGCTATATTTTATATATATATACTCTATGAAAATAGAAAGCCACCTCTATATAAATTCCAGGATCTGACTGCAAATTTGCTGCCTTTCAAGGCATTGAAAGTGTTGAGTTTTGTTTAAATTGAGCAAATGTATTTTTATCTATTCTATCTCCCCAGAACATATCTTCCAATGTTTTGGAAGAGTCAGCAGTTTCAGATGATGTTGTGTCCCCAGATGAAGAAGGAATCTGTTCTGGGAAGTATTTTACAGAAGCTGGTCTGGTGGGATTGCTGGAACAGGCTGCAGCATCTTTCTCCATGGTAGAAGACTTTAATTTCTTTACCTCCCTTCTCTAGCAACCTCATACTGCAGGGCAGTAGGAAGGAAAATGTTTTCTCTGAGTATATAATTCTGTTGTAAATTCTTAATTTTTACAGAGCAATGGGAATTTTAATTGTTTGAGACAGCCTGGTTTGCCCTCTAGAGTAAACCAAGGAAAAGAAGTGAATTAATTCCCACTACACAACATGAAGTGTCATTCAGTGGGCTTAAGCACAAGCAGCAATAAATCCAGGGCAAAAACCTGGAATTCCTGCTAAACCACTCCATGCAGTGTCTGCCCACGATGGGCTCGACCCACCCAGTGAGAGAGGGCCTAAGGATCTTCCAAAGTCCATCTCTCCTGGGGTGCCAGAAGTGGATGCAGAAATCACAGACTGAAGATGTGCTGAACAGAGAAAGCTGAAATGTGCTTTCTAAGCTTTTCCATATTAAGTTCCCATGGATTTGGTTAGGATCCTGTTTAGCTTGTTTTGCTCTTGTGCCTGTACCCATCCAAAATATGCCAGGATCAATTATGTTAATGACCCTAATTACTGACAGCAAGGTGTAATGCAGCAGGCTCTTGATTTCTGGGGTAACTGAGGATTTTATTCCATTTACCTCTGGGTACACTTTAAAAAAAGATGTGATTACCCCACAGTGGTGTCTCAGCCACATTTTCATGTTGCAGTTTTATCATTTAAATGCTGTGTGTGTAATTCTGGCTGTTGAATTGATGGAACAATTTGATGGACCTTGTTTTTCTAGGCTGGCATGTATGAAGCAGTTAATGAGGTTTACAAAGTCCTTATTCCTATTCATGAAGCCAACAGAGATGCCAAGAAGTTGTCTACTATTCATGGTAAACTGCAGGAAGCATTCAGCAAGATTGTTCACCAGGTAATGGTTTGAATTTTCAGCTGCAGGGTGAACTGTGAAGAAACTTCAAATGCTCAGTGCAAGGAAAATGAAAAACCATTATTCTCAGATTCCAGGAGAATTGTCAAATGATGATCCACAGTAAATACAGGGATCATTACCAGGTGTTTTTTTATCTGGACTTTACCATGAGAGAACGTCACATACCACGATTTGTGTTAACTTAAGAACTATCCAAGAGTTAAAAATTCCAGTTTATCCTTTCAGATGTTCCTTTAAACTGTATTTTGCATGCTGGGAAAAGCCACTGTACCTTATCCTTAGCCTGGTAGGTGACATGCAGAAATGCTGGGGGGTTTATTGGTTTGTTCATGTGGTGGTTAAAAAATGGAAGGAACCTTTCCAAACTTGGATGGTGCAAAAGCCACCAGCTTAAGGGCTGGTGAGAGCCTGGCTGTGCTGGGCCAGAGGAGGCTGCTTTTGGATGCATGATGGCTTAGAACCATTGAAACCATTGCAGGGTTATTGCTGGTCGTGTTTTGGCCTTTGAAACTCTTTTTTTTTGGTTTCTGTGACATGCCCTTTTTACTTTTTATCACACAGAGTACTGGCTGGGAGGTAGGTAACTCCATCTTAGTTAGCAAAGAACACTAATTGAGTTTCCAGATGACTCACGCCAACGCTTGCCCACATGTGCTAGTTGTGGGTATTTCTGTTGCTGTCTGCTGTTTAAAACAATTCATTAACCAAAGAAATCCCAATAAACCATGGTTGTAGTAGGAATTTCTTCATAAGCAGCTGTAGGTAGTGCATGGATGCTGACGTGTTCCACTAATGAGGTTCTTTGGTGAATGAGCCACTGTATCATCACTAGTTTGTTTTGATAATTTGTTTATATTTCTTTCCATCAGCATTGACACAGAAAATCATCCCTCCATACCATATTTTCACCCCACCCACAGGGGTCGATTTAAGCACCAATGCTCAGAGGTACCAAACACAAACCTGATGTTCTGCAGGTGCACCTTTGATCTCAGAGGAGAAACTGCTTCCTTCTGTTCTCAATCAATTTATGTAGGGGTTTGTCAGGCAGTGGATGGGCTCAGTTGTGTTAACTGAGGGCAGTTTTGCTGCCTGGGTTTTTGAGGAGGCTGTCTGCTCACAGTTCTGCAACACACACCATGAGAACCACACTTTTAGGTTAAAAATGGACAAAGCAATTGATTAATCTGCAGGGCCAGTTTGACTCCAGTCCTAGTCCAGTTGGCACGGCGGGTGCAAAAACATGGAGAAGTCTCAGAAAGCACTAAAAAGCTCTGTGGATATGATGTTATTTGTTTAGGCTTCATATTTCCAGTTTATCTCTGCTTTTCTATGGATCATTTTGGGCCACCTCCCTCCAGTTTTCCACCACACATTGACTGAAGTGAGGCTGAGACCAAATACCTTGTGGTGTTGTGGGACATAATTTGGGCTGGTGATGTCTGAATATCAGTTTTAATTCCAGCCTAGCAGAAAAAGGAAATGAAACAGCTTAAAATAAACTCTGACACTCCTGGGCTGGCCCTGGGAGTTGTCCCCTTGTCCCCATGGAAGGTCCAGGCAGACACAGCCCAGCAGAGAACCTGTCCTAGATGTGGAAATGATGACAATGTGTTCAAGCCAACAAGGCCTGTGAGCATCTATTTTATTATTCTGCCCCTAAATCGACCCCTGGAGAGACTCCTGCCATTGGTTGTGATTCTAACACCACTTGGTCATGTTTTACTGCATGGTAAAAGACACTGTGGGTTCAGCTCTCGTCTGTCATCGTGCTCCTTCATTGCCACACTTTTTCTGACCTTTGTGCTTTGTAGCTTTCAGGTTTGTTGCATGTTTTACCCTTTTTTTCCCCCCTTGTTNTTTTTTTTTTTAATTTAAAAAATTTATTTGCTGCCAATTTGCTGCTTGTTTGTTTTATGGAATTTCCCTAATTAAATACTTTCTGTTTTCTCCTCTATCGCCCTGGTTGCTGACCCTCCTCCCCACTCTTACTATTGTCTGTTGTGGTAAGTTCCTACTTGTGGAATATTTTTTCCCTTTCTCTGCCCCTTTTTCCCCCACCTGCCCTTTTTGGTTTGTTTTTTGTTTTGTTTTACACTGTGGAACCCCCAATTTCATTTTAGCAAAGAGCTATGCCAACAGCAGCAGCCCCCTCATGGCACAGGGATTGTGGTGTTGCCAGCTACAACCATTGCAGTGTCCTGAGTCTGGCACCAGAGCATTCCTCAGCTCTCCTTAAAAACACCTACTGATGGGCTTTGGGTGTTTATTCATTGAATAAATGTTGAATTAATTCTATTTGTTTGCTTTCCAGTTAGGAAAGTTAAGAAAAAAATTTTCATGCCTCACCATGAGAATTTAAATATTATTTTCAAGCTGTGCAGGGGGAGGTTGCCAGTGGATAACAGGGCTCCAGGATGCTTTCCCAAAAAAATCAATGTTGGAAGACTTGTAGTAGTTGGCAACACTGCAAAGGACCTTGGGTTAAAATTGAGCAGGAAAATAACAGTGCTGAGTTTGGTAAAGATGGGTTGGATTCTGCATTTTGGAGGAGTTGCTTTTATTCCTGCACCCTTCAGGCAGCTGCTGCTGTCTTGGTGAAGGAAGCAGATGATTCTTCTTGCATCCAAATTATCTTTTTGTCCCCCAAATCTTGTTGGCAAAGCTTTTTGTGTGCGTGCAAGAGATAACCCCAGAACTTTATTCCCAGCAATTTGGAAAGGTATTTACCATGCATAATAACAAATCATGAACCTTCATAAGTCATGGTGGCTGTTACCTGCTCTGCCAGTTGTGTGATGGCTATTCAGTGTTCACCTTCATTCTCTTCTCCTCCCAAAATCCTATTATTTTGGATAAAATAATAGGAGATATGATGCTTTTAATAATTCCTCCCTCATACCTGCATTTTTAGCTCTTGCCAGAAACAAGACTACAGAGCATTCAGTTATTTGTTCAGTTTTCCCTGCTGTGGTTGGGAAGTGGTTTGGTGTTGGCTGAGTTTCAGAGATCCCAGTACAGAGCCATCCCCTATCCCTAATTCCAGGCATGGAGCTGATCCCAGGGAAGTGGCAGCTCCTGAATATCCCTGGGAAGCCTGGAGTGCTCTGGAGGTGTTTCCCGCAAGGAGGTTTGCTCCCATTCCCTTGCTTCCAGGCACAGATTCCCAACATGGATCACATCAGGGGCTGACACTGCTCCTCACTGCTGGCTTTGGGATCCCTTTAACTGGGGTTCAACATCTGGATTTACCAGGAAAAGCCAGATCTGCATGGGGGTGAGCTGGGAGCTGCCCTCACACAGGGACAGGGAATCTCACAGGGCTTCCCTGCAGCTCTGCCACTCCTGGGGCTCCCCAGTGCCCCAAAACTCTTATTTTATGCATTTAGTAAATGCCAGCAGAACTCCTCAGTGATTTCTGCTGATCAACAGGCAGCATTCTCTTCCTCCCCTGCTGTTTTCACAAAGAGCTGCCTGGCCTGGTGCCCATGGCAAAAATTCACTTTTAGGGATCTGGTTCTGCAAATTCTTCACACCCTGAAAACCCCTCACCAAGTAGGAAGGAAAAAGCTCATTAATTAGAAATCAGTGTGTCCTCCAGCACCCTGTGCCAGGGTTGGGACAGGATCCCACAAATTCCCTGTGGAGCATTCCCAAGCCTTGTGCTGGTTCTGGGGAGCTGATCCTTGTGGCAATCAGGGAGTCATGGAATGGTTTGGGTTGGAAAGAACTTGAAAGAGACTCAGGTTCCAACCCCACCTTCCACCAGGTGCTGCCTTGGGAAGGACTTTGAGAAAGGAGCCCTCGAGTCAGAGCCTGAGAGTGAGATGGAAGCTGGGAATGCTGGGCATGGAGGGATTTTAGTGTGGATAATGTTATCCAAAACTGTGGCTTTGCAAAGCTAGGGATGAGGAAAAAAGGGGTTCAGTAGCTCAATCCTGCATGGATCCAGAGGGATGGCACTGGACAGAGCCAGGGAGTCCAGGGAAATGAAAACATCCAGTAAAACAGCAATAGCTCTGCAGCTGGAGTTCCCTCCTGGGATCCTGTGGTGTGGTGAAAGCCCTGGCAGAGGGGCTGGAGGAGAGCCCCTCTCTGCAGGAGGATTCCCAGAGGGACAGGTTACAGCAGGGTGCAGGGAACCTGAGCACAGCCAGGTGTTGCTTTTTTGGGATGAGGGCTGCTGCTCACCCCTCACTGCCTTCAGGAGGGCAGAGCTCAGCTCTGAAGTGGAAGTTTTTGGCCCCCAGGCACCTCCAGTGGGATGCTCCAGAGTTTCCTCCAGCCAGGAGAAGGCAGTGGCTGGCCATGCCAGTGCTTTTTGCAGTCTGGAGTTTGCCTGAAGGGGTTTTTTTATTTTAGTTTGGCTTATTTATCCTCTTTGCCTTCCTTAGATCATGTTCACCACCACCATAAGAGATCAGTTTTGCCATAGCAAAATACTAAAATAAAACCTGGCAGCCAGGACACCTGTAAGGGCTGTTTGAAGCCAAAACCTAACTCAGCTCAGGGGACACTGAGTGTCCTAAATTGCATCACACTTTGTCACGAGAGTAAAGGTGAACATTTTGGAGTTTCTTGCTGAAAGGCATCCCTGGTTTGTGCATGCAGCGTGAGTTCTTTAACAAAAGCAAAGGTGTGTTTCAGTTTTAAAGCATTTTTCTTCTCTCTCTCTCTCTCTCAATCAGATTTTCTCCATTGCCTTTCCAGCAAAAAATCTCTCTTGTTTCTCTCCTTTTGTTGCGTTTCGGGGCCAAATTCACCACTGGCTCTCCTGGAAGCAGGTACATGGCACAGGATTGCATCTGCTTTCACCAGGAGTGACTTTGGCCCTCTCTCCTAGACAGTTCCTAGAGAGTGTAACACCTCCCAGCTGGAAGGCTGGTTACAAAGCACTTGTGTGTGTGAGTGAGCTGGACACTGACTGGGGCCCAACCCTGCAATTCCTGGAGGGTGGATGTGGGGGGAATAAATGCTGGGTGATTCCAGGGGTGTCTGACCCCTGCACGGTCTCTGCACAGGCTTTGGAGAGCCTCAAAGAATGACCTCAACAAAGGGATTTGCCTTTGGCTGCCTCTCAGAGACAGCTGATGCTTCTGAAACTGAAAGAGAATAGATTTAGGTGGAATATTGGGAAGGAACTCTTCCTTGTGAGGGTGCTGAGTCTCAGGTTCCCAGATTTGCTGTGGCTGTCCCTGGATCTCTGGAAGTGTCCAAGGCCAGGTTGGAACAGCCTGGGACAGTGGGAGGTGTCCCTGCCCATGGCAGGGGTGGCACTGGATGGGCTTTAAGGTCCCTTCCAACCCAAACCATTCCATGATTCCATGATGGCACCTCCAGGCTCCTCCTGGGCTGGGAGAAGTCGTTGCAGGGTTGGGCTGATGGTCATAACTGATCCATAGAATTCCATGTTAGTTTATAATTCCATTGTGGTGTTTGCTGCTAAATGCATCCATGCTGAGTTCCAGGTGTGGTTTTTTTTTTTTTTTTTCTTTTTTTTCTTTCTTTCTTTCTAATTTTTTTCCTGTGTTTTTTTAACTTCTTTTCATTTTGCATAAATTCAGGAGCCTGCCTGCAGCCGTGCTTGGGGGTGTGTGTGTCTCCACCCTGAAATAACCTCTTGTTTCTCCATCCCCAGGATGGAAAGAGGATGTTTGGCACCTACTTCCGAGTTGGTTTTTATGGAACTAAGTTTGGAGACCTGGATGAGCAAGAGTTTGTTTACAAAGAACCTGCAATAACCAAATTGGCTGAAATCTCCCATCGGCTGGAGGTGAGAGGGTTTAACTGGAAGTTTAACTGCTTTCCATCAGTTGTTTCACAGGAACAGCCTCTTGGAAAAGCAGTTTGGCTGTCCCAGAGCTGGGGCTGGTGTCTCCTGTCCTTCTGCTGGTGCCACCTCTGTGGGAGGAGAGAAATTCCCTGACCAGGGAGAGGCTCTCCCAGAGAATTTGTGGTGTTTCCAGTATTTTTCCTCCAGTAGGGTCTTTCCAAGGCATAGACAGAGTCCGTGTTAGTCTCTTCTTTATCTTCTGGTTTCTCCACAATGTCCCTGTGGTCCATAAATTCTGCATTCCAGATGTCCAACCTCAACAATCCATCTCTCTTCCCCAGGCTTTGTTCATTGAAGCACAGCAGAGTTGGTTTATCAAAACTTAAAGCTTCATTAATTTTCCCAGGCTGTGTTCCTACAAAAGTAGGTTATGACAACTTTGCTAAATGCTGGCTAAGAGTAATTTAAGAATAACACGCTATTTATAATTATTATATATATGTAGGTTATGATTAAAACAATTAATTTAAAAGTTAATTAAAACCATTAACTAAAATTATTACAAATTCTACCATTTCCAGCACCAGTGGATCCCAAACTGACCCATTTTAGTTGCTCACAGACTCAAAACAAACCCAAATGCCTTGTTGAGAACCAGGCACTGTTGGAAGGCTTTCCTGCTTTCCAGGGCTTGTTTTTCCCTGTTGCCTCTGGAATGTGACTGTTGGAATTCTCCTGGGTTCAGCAGATCACATTCTGTCAAAGGCATGTGGAGCTTCACCTCCCCTGAATGTGCCTTTGTGCCCCAGCCCCCATCAGGGCTGCATTTGATGTTTTGCTTCCAGTTCCTTTCCTCTTGATTGCAGGGATTTTATGGAGAACGGTTTGGGGAAGATGTTCTGGAAGTGATCAAGGACTCAAACCCTGTGGACAAATGTAAACTTGATCCCAACAAGGTAAGGGCACAAGTGCAGGTGTAGAAGTGGTCCTGAATGGGTGAAAATGCAGTGGGACAAATTCTCCCCTGAATTCCACCACGTGGGCAACAAAATCCACATCCTGAGGATCTTGTGGCTGCCTGGGAGGAGATTTTGGGAAGATAATTCCAGCAGAGGAATTATCTGGCAGTGGTGGGTGGGAAGGGAGGAGGTGGAAGGACAGAGGCCTGGGCGGTGTTGGCCTTGCTCTGCTGGGTGCCAGGAAGGAGGGGCTGTGCCATTCCCTGGCTTTGTGCATTTTGTCACCTTGTGCCACATCCTTTAAGCACAGCAGAAAGAGCAGGAGCAGGCCTGGGAAAGAGCAGTGTGGCTCAGGGCAGGGCATGACCTGCAAGGAAGGGTTTAGATTGGATATTGGGAAGAAATTCTTCATTGTGAGGTGGTGAGGCTCTGGCATAGGGTGCCCAGAGCAGCTGTGGCTGCTCCATCCCTGGAAGTGTCCAAGGCCAGGTTGGATGCCTGGTCTTGGGGAAGGTGTCCCTGCCCATGGTAGGGGCAGCTGGATGGGCTTTAAGGTCCCTCCCACACAAACCATTCCATGACTCCATGATGTGAAGGGCAGGAAAGGGGAAGGACAGCAAGCTGTGCTTCACCCACCCCACCAACTCATGGCAGCACCCGGGTCCCTCCAGCGTGAGCGGGATTTTTCAAAGGCAAAACCCAGCCGAGTTTGTGCAGTGGGTGACATTGGGAGGACACAGACCCAGCTGGGACAGTGCAGCTGAGGAGCTGAGTCCCTGCTGTCCCTGCAGGCCTACATCCAGATCACGTATGTGGAGCCCTACTTTGACACGTACGAGATGAAGGACAGGATCACCTACTTTGACAAGAACTACAACCTGCGGCGCTTCATGTACTGCACACCCTTCACGCTGGACGGCCGCGCCCACGGCGACCTGCATGAGCAGTTCAAGCGCAAAACCATCCTCACCACCTCCCACGCCTTCCCCTACATCAAAACCAGGATCAACGTCATCCACAAGGAGGAGGTGAGGCCGCAGCTGGGTGGGAAATGGGTGCCCAGCGGTGCAGGAGGCTCCTCCAGCTCCAGTTGCAGCTTGCCTTAGGAGTTGCTAGGAAGTTCTTCCTGTTCCTGTTCAACCCAAACTAAGCCCAGAGTGATTTAGGGATGCATCCGCCCCATCACCTCCAGAGCTGGTACATGCAGGGCCCTTGGAGAGCTCTGCAGGTTGGGTTGGATTGGTCTTGGAGCAGTCTGGTCTAGGGAAGGTGTCCTGCCTGTGGTGGGGGTGGAATGGGATGAGCTTTAAGGTCCCTTCCTACCCAACCATTCCAGGATCCGGTGGTAGTGGAGGTTGTGTTAATTTCCCAGGGGTGGGCAGGATCAGATGTGGTCACTGGGACACTGAACAATGCTCAGGGACTGGCAGTGCTGTAACCCAGCAGTGACCCAAAGGGACACCAGTGCCACTCAGAAACATCTCAGACAGCTCTGGAGTGCCCAGAAACACATCTAAAATGAAACCTTTCCTTGATGTCACTGAATCTAGATGATGCATTTCTGAAGTCCTGTCAGTCCTGTTGGTGTCCTCCACCTCTTTGTGGTGCCACCCCACTGTACCCTGGCTGTTCTTGAAGGTTTCTGCCTGGCTGCCAAGCTCAGCCATAACAAAAATCCTGCTCTGCCTTCTTGCTTAGATCATTTTGACCCCCATCGAAGTCGCCATTGAGGACATGCAGAAGAAAACACAGGAATTGGCTTTTGCCACCCACCAAGACCCTGCAGACCCCAAGATGCTGCAGATGGTGCTGCAGGGATCAGTAGGTACCACAGTGAATCAGGTGAGGATCTCTGTCCCAGCTGGACTCTCTGGGACTGCACAGCCTTGGACCTTGTTTCTCAATTCCCTTGGAATTTTTTCCCTTTTCAGTCTGTGGGATGTTTAAGGTCACTGGTAGGTCTAGGCCAGCTGTTCCTAGTGATTTTGCTATTTGAGTCAGAGTCCTGAAAATGTGGAAAGTGGCTGGAAAGAAACATCCTTCCCTCAGTTACTGCTCCTTCCTGGCACTTGCAGTTGTTTCTGCCTGCTCCTCTTCCCTGAAAGTTTCCCTGCTTTCCCTTGGTTAGCCAGGCTCTGCAGGACTGTGTCCTGCTGTGGGTTTTCAGCAAAATGGAAAGCAGTGGAGAAAAACTGAGGAAAAACTGAAGGAGCCTGAGTAAAGCACAGTGCACAAGCTGGAAAAAAATCAGCTGGAGTTCTGAGTGCTGGGTTGGGTTTGCAGTGCTGGCAAACACTCCCTGGCTTCCATCTGCATTGTTTAAACTTTGCCTCAGTTGTGAGTTGAGCAAACTTTGTCAGGAGTCCTTATAAAGGAAAACAAATGGAGAATCTGTGCAGTTTCTCACACTGTTTTCCAAAAGCAGAGTTTTAAATAAAACAAAACAAGGCCTAAAAGAGACTCAGTTGTCACTGAGGTTGGTGATTTAGACCAGATTTCCCAGCTGCAGCTCTTCAGGATGCTTTGTGTAAGGAAATGTTGTGTTTTATGGATGTTTCTATGTGGCTGAACTTTCTCCAGTGATTGGATCTAACAGACAGTTCCCAGAAACTCACTGTCCTCCTTCTTCTCCTAAAGGGACCATTAGAAGTTGCACAAGTTTTCTTGTCTGAAATCCCCAATGATCCAAAGCTCTTCAGACACCACAACAAACTCCGCCTCTGCTTCAAGGACTTCACAAAAAGGTATGGGAAGGGTCCCCAAGGCCAGTGGCTGCTGCCACCCCTGGCAGGGACACTTACAGTGACACAGGGCTGTCCTGGTGTCCCTGCACCTGCCCAGGTTCCATGTGCAGCTCATTCCTCACCTGCCCAGCCCTTCCCTGTTGGTGCTGCTGCTGCTCCGTGGCTTCAGGGGCTTTGCTGTTTATTAGGAAGGAGTTGATCCCAGCTCAGTTGTGAAGTGTCCCAGGAGTCAGAACAGGCCAGAACTCCCAGCCTGGCAGGGTCAGGAGGAACTGCTGGACTGGCCAGGAGATGAGATTTCCTTCTGAAGTGAATTTCTCCAAGCAGAGTGGAGGGATGCTGGCATAATTCCCTGGAGAAATGTGCTGGCTGCTCTACTTTCCTTGAGTCATGCAAACTGCAGGCTCAGGCCAGCATCTTTTACAAGCACCAAGAAATTAAAAAGCCCTACCAAAAATAATTGAAATTAAAATGTTGTAAGCAAATAGATCCAGTGGCAGCATAGTTTTCCCCTATGAAATAAATGGCTTTGGTGATATAGTTGTTTTCATACCCTTTATTTAAATTACATCTTTGCAAGCAGAAGAATTCCTGATGAACATCCCAGGCTGCTATTTATTAATCTCTCCTGATTCTATCCATCTTTAAATCCACTGGGACTGCAAGTGGCTCTGTGGAAATGGGCTTTTCATTTCTCTTCAGAGAGGATAAATGTAACTGGAGAGTAAATGACAATAAAAAAGGAGTTGTCACTCTGGAAGTGAAATGGAAATTGGAGGTGTGACACCCTCTCCTTGCCCCCTGGGCACCAGGTGGTTCAGCTCAGCCCTGGTCACCGAAAGACAAGATAAAGGATAATTCCCCGTGATCCCAGAGGGACAGAATGGATATTTTTGTGCTGTTGGATTAACAAACCTGTAGCAAGGGGGTCTCTCTGAGTGCCCAGCTCTCACAGGGTTTGATTTGCAGGTGTGAGGATGCCCTGAGGAAGAACAAGAGCCTGATCGGGCCGGACCAGAAGGAATATCAGCGGGAGCTGGAGCGCAACTACCACCGGCTCAAGGAGGCTCTGCAGCCCCTGATCAACAGGAAGATCCCACAGCTCTACAAGGCAGTGCTGCCTGTCACGTGCCACAGGTGCATATTTGGGGTTCCTCTCGGGGCACAGGGTGTGAAACTTTGGGGTCTGAACTTCCCAGGATCCTGCAGCATCCGTTTGTTTTCAGTCCCGGCTCGTTTGGCGCAGCCCATCCCTTTTCCCTTCTGTCCTCCTGAGAGTACATTCCCTTCCCAGCAGCTGTGCTAGGTGGTGTTTGCAGTGTTCCTTGTGTTCCTCAGCTATGAGAGTTGTATTTTTTTTCATTTGTTTCCATCTTGCATCCCATTCCTTTTAGATGCAAAACCACCCTCAGCGTGGCAGGACTTTATTCCCAGTGAAACTGGGATCAGGCACTCCCAGGGGAAAATTGTTGGGGTTTTCCCTGCTGGATGACCAAGAAGCTGGAGATTGGGTTTTCTGTTTGCTGTGAGACAGGACATGAAAACCCCAGTGGGGATCACAGGATCATAGAAGGGTTTGGGTTGGAAACACCTTCAACATCATCCAGTCCCACCCCTGCCATGGGCACCTTCTACCAGAGCAGGGTGCTCCAACCTGGTCTGGAAAAATTCCAGGGATGGGGAGAGCAAAACCTCCCTGGGCAGGTCATGGATGAGCAGGGGCATTTTGGGTACAGCCACTTTCCAGGCAGGCTGTGGCTGCCAGAACAGGGACAGGAGTGGTTCCCAGCAGGAACCCTCCATGGAAGCTGTGACCCCTGTGCAGCAGGGAAGGGCAAGGCTGGGTGTTCCTGGAGCTGAACTGAGGGGGTTCCTGGCTCTGAGTGCTGCAGGAAGCTGCCCTTCCCTCCCTGCCCAGCTTTGGGGTGCTGGGAACTCTCCCCAGGTTTGTGTCCCAGCTGTTCCCTGGCAAATTTTCCTGGCTGGAATGGTGGGAATACCAGTGTTCCCCTCCCCACCCAGCCAGGAACCCTACAAATGCTTTTGGTGTGGTAATGATTATCTACTCTTCATGTGCAGGGAGCCTAATGACATAAAATACCCTGAAAATCATAAAATATCCTGAGTTGGAAGGGGCCCACAAGGATCTTCGAGTCCAACTCCAGGTATTCCTGGCAAATTCCACTTCAGGAAAGATTTAAATAAGATTTGAAAGATTTAAATAAGATTTCAAGTGTGCAGGTGGTTTGTGCTGCTTCTTTGTGTACACAGGAAATTGAACTTTCTGTCAGTTTTCTGGATGATCCCAGATACAAACCCAAACCAAATTCATTGGAAAAGCAACGAGTTTTGATGCCAGTTGACTTAATTTTTGTAGTAACCAGTTCTAGGAAATACTGGAAATCAATCCAGAGTCATTCATCTGATGAGGCTTCTTATTTCACCATGGAAAATCTGAGCTCATCATTGTATTTTCTCTCCCTCAGAGACTCCTTCAGCAGGATGAGCCTTCGCAAAATGGAAATCTAAACGAGTTAAAAACCAAAATAAAAAAAAAAAGCACTTAAAAAATTAAGGTTTTGAAAAGAAAAAGAGCCTTGTTATCAGCGCTGGGAATCAAAGAAGTTTTATTGTGAAATAAAACTTGGACTTCATCCTGGACATCCCACACACCTCTTCCTCCATCAAAGTGTTCAGTGGCCAAAAAATTCATTCTGAATTGTCAAATGTAGACTTCTCAATGTTTGAAAAGGAAAAAAAAAAAAATCATGGCAGTGATATCCAGAGTATTGGTGATGAGCTGTAAACTTCCCTGTTTTTTAAGGCATTTTTATGACTTAAAGGTACACTAAATGCATTTACCTTTATTTATAGCATTACCTAATGTTAAATTTATTTTACTTTTAGTTCCTATATTTAATTTATATTAGGACCATACGCAAATGCATTTTGGAAGTTTTTAATGTAGTGATGCTGATGGTTATTTTGATGGTACTATTAAATATGTGAATGTTTACACTTTCATTCCCTGTGCATTGGACTTCAGGGCTCAGCATCCTTGGGGAAAAGGTTCAGAGCAAGGTAAGTCATGGTAATGTTAATTAAGTGGAGATTGTTTATTATCCCTGCTCTTTTGCTGCAAACAGAGAATAATTCCAGCTGTAGCCAGCAGCAGATGGAGGCACAGCTTGGTACCTCTTCAGCTCCTCCAGTCCATCAGGTGAAGTTTCAGCTTCACTTCTGTGTGTTCATGGGCATCTCCACCAGCTGGGAGCTCCCAGCATCTCCTCACCCCTTGGAATTAGCAGTGTGCATGGAACTAAACTGGGTTTGTGTCCATTTTGTAATTTAAAGCCTAATTTCACAGGGCAGAAGAACCTAAAATACTATCACAGTTAAAAAGGGTACAAAGCATTCTTTGCATTGCTGTTTATGTGAAGAAAGATGTGTTTTACAGCAGATATTTTGGGGTCTAACACAGCACTTTGAGGAAACATCAGATTTGGAGCTGAGTCCACAACTCCTAAATCTTGTCCCTAATATTTTTCCTCTCCATGGTGAACAAAGTCCCCTGGCAGAGGTGGTTTGTGATTAAACACAGGCTTATTCTCTCTCCATAAATACCTAAATATGCATAAAACCACAGATATACACACAAAACCTGAATTTGAAAAACATACTCTTTATATATATATATATATATATATGAGTAGAAGGAAAAATTAGTTTATACATGAAGTGCCCACCCCTTCTGCAGCAGCACTGAGGGTTTAGAGTGGGGAGGGTCTTTTTCTGATTCCTGAAACATATTTTAAGTTATTGGAGACTTGTCCCATGCTCTGTTATCCCAACAGCTCCACAGTGGTGATGTTTTGTGTGCCAGGCTCAGAAAGCTCCCCTGGAACAGAATAATCCTGAATTATTTCTGTCATGGGGTAGAACAGGGGAGCACCTGCATGGAGCTTCCTGCAGCAAGAAAAACTTCAACCTTTTCATGGATATTCCAAGGCCTCTTGCAAAGCCCAGGGTCGTTGGCAAGGCCTTGGAAGTGCTACAAGAGTCAGGGAATCTGATAATGGAAAATATTAAGGAAGGAGGGAATGGCTTTGGAAGAGATTTACAGGAAGAGGCATTAAAAATATTTACCCAGTGAAAACAAATCCCAGTAGCCATGAAAGGATGAAACTTTAATTTACAGCACTCCTGCTCCAGGACAGGAGTTACAAGCAACAAGATCGGGGGGGTGGCAAGAGATGCTTGAGTGAATATCCCAAAAACCCACCCCAATCCCTCTCCCTGTGCCAGAGGAGGGGTTTTCATTCAGCATCTTCCAGCTGGGGCTGTTTTCTCTTCAGCTGCCACAAAGAATCTTCTCCCAAGCTCTACTGGGATGATGGAAGGCAGCTGGGCCTTCCTTACATCCTATTTTGGTGAAAATAATGCTATTTTGTTTCCTTGGAACATTCCTGATCCTGCAGTTGAGCGAAAAAGATAAAGTCTTGCGCCAGGTGTGGAAAAATAAACTTTCATTTGCAGGCTGAAATTCAGCAAAGCCTAAAAAATTGCATTTTGTAATGGGATTGGGCTGCCCTTGCAAGGTAAGATTACTGATACTTTTGTAATGTAGCTGTTTCTTGGTTTAGACTCTGAAATTATTTATTACTATGGTGCAATGCTTTGGAAAAGTGTATTTTGTCATTGCAGATTTTTTTATGCTGCGAAATCAAGGCGTGTGCAATAATCAGAGGTCAAACCTAACATGGAAAATACACTGACAGAGATTTTTCCTGACTTACCTCAGTGTTCATACAGTATTATAATAAAAGACAGTAAAAGCTAAGTATTGCAGAATTAACTAGGCAGAGGTTTTTAGGGCTTTTCCTGTAAATAAATTAATGTGTAGTGGAAAAAGATTAAATGCAGCAATACTTCATGTCATTCCATCCATCCTGGGACAGACTGAACAATCCCCCTTTTTTGAGTCACATTTGGTAAGATTTTAATTATCAGTTTATAGGAGTCACCTTCAATTCTCTGACACACAATCTGGGATTTTCATCTCTTGGTATTTAGTGCAAATGTTTTTGGTTTTGTAACGTTCCCCCTGAACCTCACACCTATAGTCAAAAAGTGCCTGTAAATTAAGAGATACTGTCCAAGAACCAGCTAAAAAACACAGGATATTAATTTGAAAGCCCTTTAAATCTTCAGGATAATTTCCCAGCTTTTTTGTAGCTGTTCCCAAAGCCCTTTCTGCTTCCCCCTCTCCAAACACAACAGGCTGATCTGCTTGTTTCAGATGCGGATCATAACTTTTTTATTTCATATGTACATTCTTAACAAAGCATCAAAGCCAAATTCTCTCCTTTCCCCCCACATCTCAGTGAGCTCCAGGTACAAATGAACTGCTAGAAGGTCACCACTGAGCTCCCAACACTCCCAGAGATGCAGATTTGAGGGCTTCACTCTTCAAAGTACAAAATTATTTTAATTACACTACACTCTGCTCCTGGTTTGAAGGATTAATCACACCTATTTACACTTTGCTCATTAACACCTCTGCACCAGGATGCAAATTAGATTAAACACTTCCATGAATTCAGTTCTCTCCAATGCTCTGGACAAGGTTCCCAGATCCTTTTCCTTGTGCTTGAAGTTGCAAGGAGCAGGAAAGAACTGGAGCAGGAGAATAAACCACGTCCATTACCCCAAGACTAAATATGAAGTGTTACTGTGTTACTTCCCAAGTTACAAAAATACACAACTTCTGATGAAATTTGCTAGTTAATATACATTTACTCCAGGGTATGAATACAAATAACTTTTATTAAAAAAAAAAAAAAAGAAAAAAAAGGAAAAAAAAAGCTAATAATACAATAGGCATGTCTGAGACCTAGAGCTGCATTAAAACCACTACTGGGTGCTGTAGGCATCGTTTAGGATCTATACAAACTGGTATTTCTAAAAGGTCAGAGCACTATTCTCCAGCAGAAAAGTTATGGTGTGAGTCAAGTCCTATGTCATGTTTTGTTAATTCAAGTCGAGCCACTTGACACTGAAGGAAAAAAAAGACCAGAAAGATGAAGAATCAGTAGCTTCAAAAAACAAAACAGCCGTTCCTTCCAGGTAGTTTGGATGCAAATCAGAGCGAGAAGTTTATGCAAATCCCGAATATTTACAGTCCAAATACAGCATCACTCTACAATTTTCTTATAAAACAGTAGGTAAGGAGTCGATGTAGATGACGATGTCGGAGAAAGAGAATTCAGAAAGTCCTTTTCCTCTGTGACCTTCACTTCAGAATCATCGAAGAGCAGCCACTTCCCCTCGTACTCCTTGAGGCTCTGGAGCACGTAGAGAGCTTTGTTCTCCAGTCCGTTGGCTCCCAGCCCCAGGGGCTCACCCTGCTCCGCCCGGGCGGGCTCGGCGCTGGGCTCGGCTCCGCGGGGCTCGGGAGCCACGCTCAGGAGCTTCTCAGGGTTGGGCTGTTTGCTGGCACACAGCTCACAGTCAGCCTTGCTCTTCTGCCCCCCGAGCAGCCCCACGGCCTCCATGTTCTTCTTGCCGAGCCCCTTTCCCGGCGGCGCGGCCCCGTTGAGCCTGAAGGAGACCTCGCCGTCGTCGTAGTCCTCGGCCACGGCCCGCGCCTCCTCCTCGCTGAGCGGCTCCGGCTTGAGCGCGGCGTAGCCCGGCTCGGGGAGGAAGTTGCCCCTGTCCAGCTCCAGGCTCTGCAGGTCTGTGACCTTCACCGAGGCCGTGTAGTGGCCGCTGCTGATGGTGATGCCGCTGTGCATGACCACGGCGAAGAGCCCGTAGGTGTCGTTGGTGGGCCGGGTGCTCCACTCGTCCAGGGACAGCCGGAGCGGGGTCAGCAGCGGGGTGTTGATCTTGGAGAGGCCCCCGTAGCAGTCAAACCTGGCAGGGGACACACAGGTTACACCTCGTGCCACAGCAGCGCCCAAAAACGCACTTTAGGTGGCCCAGAGGTGCATCCATATCCTCCTCCTCCTCCTCCTCTGAAATAGGGATGAGGGGAACTGCTCCCCTGGCTCAGCACCAGCATCTCAGGCACTAGTGGTCAGGAAAGGCATCTCTGTGGCTGCAATGGTAAATCTTACAGCCCAGAAACTGTAAATTTTAACTACTTAAGAGATCCCCTTTTCTATCAGCTAAAGATTATTTTTAAATAGTGATGATAAAAGTTCAGCTGATTGTTATCATTCACGCTCCTATCTCTGCACAAACACCCCCCTTCTCTCTCTCACCATCCTGTTCAAAAACAAACCAAAACCCTCTTCAACAGCCAAGGCTGAACCAAGCAGGGTTGGGTTTGGTTTTTTTCCCCTCCTGAAAGAGTCATTTACTAAATAAAGCATTACTTATTTTACTTTCAAGTAGCTTTAATATCACACAGAAATTGTGACTAATTTTCCTCAGCTCTCAGTGCACTGTAGCAGTTTCAGTGGTGCTCACCATAGCTGTCCTATGGAATTCTAATTTTTCCAACAATTCTGTAGCTGATTTACTTTGGAAAAGCCTCTGATATTGCATAAATACTCAGTATTTTGTTTATAGCACACAAATTTACCAGGAGGGGAAAAGTCCTTTTGTTACAAGGATCTTTTGGAGTTTGAAGAGAAAGTGTTGGGATTTCATTATTGTGCATCAGCCTCCTTGAATGATTCTGCTCTTGATGACTTACACATTGCATCAGCCCAGATCAATTAACCCCTTTATTTAACAATAGGTTGTGATGTCCTAATAAATTCCAGGGATGACTCAGTCTTACTCAACTGTGAGGGTGTTGTAGGGAAAAATACTGGGGAGTACAGACAAGCCTGTAAAACTGAGGTTGGAAAGAGCTCACTGCTCTTATCCTAGGAAAGAATAACTCTTAAATCCAAGGAAATGGCAGCCGTGGCATAACTGCAGTAACTGATTATTGTTTTCCTGGATTTAATTTAGATTCTGCTTCATTCCTGTTCAGAGCCATGAGCCCTGAGATACAGAAATAAACACACTGACACACACACAGATCCTCAGTCACTCCAATTCAGTGAAATCACTTCACACCTACCTTTTCATACACATTTCACTCCACCAAAAGGAACACAGAGGAGCACAGAGTCCAAAATAACACAGCTGAAATCTTCTGAAAATCCCTTTTGTCAACAGCCAGAAATAGAGATATTCAGAAGAGAGTCAAGCAACACAGAACTGCTGGCTGATACCCTGGATTAGAAATCTAGTTCCACTCAAGCACACTGGGACAATCATATTGACAGAAATCAGGAAAAAGCAGGCTCTACCTTTCTTCTCAATGACATCCAGCATCAGAAAGATTTGGAGAGGAGGAAATAAGAGAGGAACTCTTTTCCTATTAGCTTTTTGTTCTTCTTAAGGATAAGAATCTGAAGACAGAAAAATTGCATGCCAAGTACTCTGTCTGCTCTGACTGATGCACTTCAAACAGCAAAGCTGATTTCTGCAGCCACATCTCTTGAGACCACAAATTAGTGACATTTTACCCACTGCACTGAATTTCACAAGACAAAAAGCTGATTTGCTCGCAGACTGTTAAATTTCTATACTGGAAATGCTTAATTACATGTTACCAGTTAACAAATTCCTTCTAAAGAGCTTCACAGCCTGCTCACACATGGCCTGGCATTCTTCCCCACACACACACTTGCCAAAGAGAATTACTCCTCCCCAGGCAAGGAGATTTTCACACTGGCTGCTTTAAAAACAAAACACTTTGCAAAGCAGAATCTAGAGAAGATGAATAAAATCCCTATTAACTGCAAATACTTACATTACCCTTCGTTTCTCATGTATTTACAACTCAGTCACCAGAGAACTCAGTAGAGCACAACTGAGCAGACCAGATTTCCAAATTTTTGTGGGAGATAAAAGTTGTCTGAAGTGTCTCATCTTAAAAAATTTAAGTTTAAAGCCAGCAGATGAGTTGGTTACCACTTTTAGCAATGACAGAGATGTCCAAGATAAAACATCCAACCCAAAAATCAGGAAACTCTTTAGAAGACTTTCAGCTTCATCACAGGTTTTTACATCAGGTTTTCCACTCTGACTTCCTTAATCTCTGGCTGGTAACCCTTGGCAGAAAATTTATGGAATGACTGAGAGGACACATGAGGAAAACCACAAGAGATTGGATTCACTCTGACCTGGAAATTGGTTCTGAGTGTTTTGGAGCAAGGCCAGGACAGGAGAGGTGAGTGAGGCAGGAGAGGGTTGAGTAACCTGCAAGTCCTTCCTCATGGAAACAATAAAATAGGAATTATAAGAGCAAATGGAAGATAATTTTCATGTTTCTTACTAACAATGATGATTTTTAAATGCACAGATTTAAGTCAATATATGCACATCAATATTCAAGTAAATGTTGTGGAGCTCAATGAAAAGACAATTTTGTATGTTTTGATCCTGGACTTGTATGAAAGACATGACAGAGACAGAGAAAATTTCCTTTATGCTTTGTCAGAAACCTGGATATTCCTGCACAATACTGTAAGGATGGACTTTTCTTTGTTTCCTCTCATCCCAAAGAAAATCCCTAAATTCTTAAGTATGAAAAGAAAGATAAAGAACACTCTCACAACTTCTTTCAAAACATAAGGATTGCTACAATTATAACACCAAACTGATTACTCAGTAATTGAATATCAATTATGCTGATATTATTGTGTTTTTAAAGTAATGGATTTTTTTTTTTTTATTTTTTATATTAGCTCTTTAAAATGTTTTTCTCCTGATTTTTTTCCCTCACGGATTTTAAAATTCATATTCAGGTAGAGAGTGAAATATTTTTAAAGGAATTGGTCAGTTTTGGGGTAACAAGTGTTAGCTCTTTAAAGTGAGTATCTCCTGATTTTTGCCCCCCCCCCCACTCAAATTCATCTTTTTTAGTATTCATATTCAGGCAGAGACAACCTCTGACCATAAAATGCAGATTTGTTCTCTTTACTTGTTCTGGTAGAGCACTTAGAGCTGCCTCTGAACTCAGAGTTTATTTACCTAAAACTTAAATATCCCCTTAAGTAAGGGGATATTTAAAGTAAATGAACTTTTAAGAAATATCAGAATATCAGGTTGTAAGACAAAGTTGTTTTAAGAGTAGAGCTAAAAAATTCTTGTTAAGGAGTCTCCTAAAAGTCAATTTTTCTGGAGGTAATTTCTGCCACTACCTGTAAGAACACAAAGCCTTTACGGCATTGGGGGTGATTTAAGTTAGTTCCAATCTGGAAATCTTTTGGAAAAATTCCAAAGCATTTCCAGCTCTTGGGATAAGATTTCCCTTGCTGCAGGACCCTGTTTTGTAAGACAGGCAAAGCATACTCACTCCAGGCCACTGGCAGCAAAGCACTTCAAGTGAATTGTGATCACTTCGGGCATTTTATCGAACAAAAGGCTGCGCTCGGCTTCCGTGTAGTGGTGGCAGTTCTCACAGAAATACTTGTCCTCTCCCACAATCCTCTCCACTGAGGCAAACTGGGAAATTGCCCATTTCAGAGTCTTCATTTCTGTTTTTGGCTCTGGAGAAACTAAAAAAGAGAATCGTTGGCACTCAAGGATATGCCAATATTTACGTTTCCAACGCATCCCGCCAGAAGAGCAACAAAATAAAATATGTCAGGTTCAGACCACTCCAAACCTGCAACACTGCAAAGAACACTCGGTATGTGTGAAATCTGTGATGTATTCCAGTCTTTGGAGCATTCCAGGAAGGGATGAAAACATCCCTGAATGGATATCATTACTCCAAATTAGGATTTTTCCAGAGCTTGTTTCAGATCACACAATTTTGTTGCCATGTCTGGAAATGGAGAGTTTGTATGAGAGCAGAATTTCACTTACTAAGGCAAACCCCCAAAATAACCAGAAAGTTCCCTCTCACTTCTTGCATTTTGCCTCCCCTGCCACCCTCACACTGCTGATGGGATCACCCGCTGTCGGCAGCACTTCACATATGAACGTCACCCCACACAATTTTCCTTTGAATCCTTCAGCAAAATGGGGAGTAAAAGCAGGAAAAGCTGCTCCATATTAAGTCCCTGGCAACTGAAATTAATTCCCTTAAAATTATGAATTTCAAGATGTGTTTTTGCCACACTTCCTTTAGAAAATAGCTAAAAAACTACATACGGATCGATAAAATTTGTGGAAGAGTCTACAGGGCTAACATTTACAAACATAATATAAGTGTTATAAAGGTAACAACAATCTAAAGTACTGATTTTTATTGTAGAATAATTAAGAAAAAAAGATTCTTGTTCCTTTTATTTTTAGCAAAAAAATATAAGTATTTTTTATCAAAAGAAGAAAAAGCAGAATTTCTTATCCAGGAAGAAAGAGAAGACTCAAATCAAAGAAAATACCTACTCATAAGCAGGAAAACAGGTGCCTAAGTGAAGGATGGCAGGCAGTCCATGCTATGTGTTAAGATCTGGAACAATGTGAACATTATCTGCATCTGTCAACATTATCAGCCCCGTGTTTCCAAAGTCTAAAGTTAATCAGGACAGGAGATAACAGCCTCTAATTTTAGCCAGCACAAACACGAGCCGTGTTCCTTTTAACTGCAGCACTGTCCTTCCCCACGGCTGGCTGAGGCAGGAACACACCTCCCAACCCTTTTTTTTTTGGGTGGATTACTTACTTTCAGAACTCTCTTCACTTTTAGAAAGTTCATCCTCTTGCACTGGGACACTGATGTCCTGAAAGTCTTCCCTCCTTTCCGTGAAGCACTCGCACTCCAAGCACCTCGTCCTCAGCACCAACTGGCCCTGGAAGAGTTTCTCCACCAGCTCGAAGACAGCCAGCTCTGTACCTGCAGAGAGCACATGGCACATCCCTGAGCAAGGTGCACTTCATTCCACAGACCCTTCAGAACCTGGTTATCCTTGGAAAATCACTCTTACAGCCATGGCCTTTTAGGGATCTCAGATAGGAATTAAAAAGCAAAACTAAAATCACGTGCAGTTTTCATGGTATCATCTGCTCCTAAGTAAATAAGGGCCCGCTGTCTCTTGGGCCTCACACTTTAATTTCTGCTCTAAGATTGGGCTCTTGTTTTATACTTGAAGTGTGACAGTGTCACATTCTGGGATATTTGGTTGTCATCAATGCTCTGACTCCTTAGCATGGACTGTTGATCTCCTCAAGAAGCACCACACTGTGGGTTTGCCTGGTTTCTATTTATTCTCGGTCCTCTCCTCCTTCCTAAATTTATTGGCCAGTTTTGGCCAAATCTGCAGAAGAAATGCAGAATTCAAAAGACTCTTCATTCCTTCAATTTTTTATAAAAATTAGTGGGTGGAATTTGCAAATTAGTAAGTACTGGATTCATACTGAGGCCTTTCCCTCAGCAAGTACCTTGTTTCATTGACATAAACAAAATCCAGACCTGCCAGCCAATTAGTATTTCTAATTGGTATCTATTAGATCTAAATAGATTAGATCTTTAATACATCCTGAGTCCTTCCTAGTTCTTGGGAAGGTTGGAAATATGGAAAGATGAAGGAACTGGAAGGGAAAAACAGGATATTGTTTGTAAAGCCATAGCCAGTGGGATTTGGTTCTGTTTGCTCCTGCCAGAAATATCCCTTTACATCTTAAATCCAGTTGCTCTTTCTATGGATGACAAAAACTAGTGGTAAATACAAACCTGGTAATATACTGCCTTTTTTATACATATTGTACAATGATTACAGAATGTTAAGAGAAATCTAAGCTAAACAGGTCAAGTTCTAAAAGAAAAAAAATTACAAACATGTATAAAAAGAAATTCTCTTTCCTAAAAATAGTCTTCAATTCCTGAAAAATCTAATTTTGTGTTTAGAGCTCTGCAGGCTGTGCAGTCTGAAGGCTGACTTCCCACGCATTGTACTTTCTTAATCCTACTAATTTTAAGCCCATCCACTTGTGCACCAACCTTCCTTTTTTGGTTCTTTTTCAGTTCCTTTTCCATGATGGCTTTCCACGGGAGATGCTGGTTCATGATATTCTTCTTTGCTGTCACCATTTTCACACTTGACAGCTGACTCTTCGAGCTCACAGTCATATTCCTTCCCTGGGTCTCTGGATCCCAAGTTTGTAGTTAACTTTCCTAGGCTGTAAAATTTGGACAGGATACTGGGCTGTTTGCAGGAAGATTTTAACCAGTTTAACCTAAGGCGCGACTTCTTCTGCGTGGGCTTGGTGCTCTCGCTCTCCCCGGCACACTTGGCAATGGCATCCGTTTGGTTTTCCATCTTTTCCCCTGTGGCTTTCCTCTTGGACCTGGTTTGTCTTTGATTTTCTTCTGCTGCAATTTGCTCTTTAGACACTTTGGATTTTTTCTTGGCGTTGCCGCCCTCGGCGTCGCTTTTCCTTTTCCCGTTCCCCTTGAGCAGCTTCTCCTCGGCCGCGTCTGCGCCGTGGCCGCCTGGGCTGGGCTCCTCCTCAGCAGGGCTGACAGAGCCATTGCTCTCAGAGTTTGGGTTGGGTTTCTCCTCCAGTTTAGCTGCAGGCTCTTCCACAGGCAGTTTGTTCAGCTCTTCCTTCTTGAGCAGCTGGCAGGTTTCCTGGATGTTCCCCAGGATACACTGCAGGACCTCCTGGGCATCGTGCTGCAGGTACCCTTCGTACATGGGGTTCAGCTCTCTGTGCAAAGAAAGGAGCAGAAATGAGGGTTTGGTATCCTTTGATAACTGGGGGATAGGATTTGAGATTGAAATTTGGGATTTAGAAGTCATGGAGGAATCCTCTCTGTCACAGAGCTGGGGGGAAGGTTCAGCCTTAAGGATTTAAACACACCCAGCAGTGAAGCTTCTCAGCTCCAGGGGGATCCTTCCCCATCCTTGAACTGTCCAAGGCCAGGCTGGAGCAACCTGGGATGGTGGAAAGTGTCCCTGCCCATGGCAGGGGGTGGAACTGGATGGGATTTAAGGTCCCTTCCAACCCAAACCACTCTGTAATTCAGTAACACTTCTAAGCACTGTTTTAAACCCTTTCTAGATTATAGTCTTACAAAATCCAAATTTATTTGCAAATTTCCAACATCATGGTGGCTAACAATAAGCTCAAAAATCTTACTTCCTATAAGGCCACCCACCTTCCACCAGTCTCTAAAGCTGGGCAATGGAATGACCTGGAAACACCAGGACAGAATTCTGTTAGCATTTAAGGGGATTTGTACCTGAGGGTGTTCAGCAGCCTCCGGGGCTGAGTGGCCAATTCATCTGTGTATTTCTCTGGGTTTAGGAGAAAACTGGCTTGAAGCTGCTCAACTGAAAGGATCAAGGAGTGCAAACTGCAGATGAGTTCGTAACTTGCCAGGGGATCTTCTTTACAGCTTCCCTGCAACAACAATGTAAAAAGAATAAAAACAGTTGCATCAGTTAATTCTGTCGCCAGTTCACCTTTTTCTCTCCTCCCCTCTCTTGGTTTTCTATATTTGACTGAATTTTTTGTCTGCTATGGGAGGCAGGTGTGTTTCAGACAACTTTTTGGGTCTTTTTTTCCAAGTAGAAAACAAACATTAAAGCCCATTTAGTTTAAAATCCCAAACCATCCTTGCCCAAACTCCCATTCCCATCAGCTCCAGGTATCATAATTTTCTTAGTGCCAGAAGCATGGTCAGCTATCTTCCTCAAATTTCTTCTGTTAAGACTTTAAAACTTGTGCTAAAGTTCAAAGCAACTCAAATACATCTTCACCTGAAGTAGCACTGTAGGAAACAATGCTGAAAAACTTCTTAAGAACAGAAATCAATTAAATTTTTGCTGCATTCAGGGCAGCCTCACTTGCAAGGTTAGCAATAAAGAACACGTGGGGATTTGTTACCTTTTCTGTCTTTTGCTCTCCTTCATCCTTTGAAGATTCTCTCTTCTTTGAAATAATGTTATATAAATGTTTTACTCCAGTTTTAAAACCAGGACAAAAATATAATACCTGAAAGCAACAGTTAAAAACACAAGAATAACTCGAGTAAGAAGTTATTCCACACATAAATGCACATTTATAATCCACACAGCTCTGCACCTCCCCAGGCTGGGCACAGCACACAAAGATCAAGGATTTTTCACAGCAGGGAGGAGCCCTGAGTATGGAAACTGAAGAATTTCCCAATCAGGACAACCACAGGGCACACATTTCCTGCAGCAGCATCTTTTTCCCCCACCACTGTAATGAGATGCCCTTTATACTGCACCCAGAATAAACTGATTTCACCCCTTTGTGCTTAACCAAAATCTCCCTTTTGGAGCCCGCCCTGGGCATGGCCTCACCTGCAGGACACTGTTCAGGTAGCAGGTGTTGCCCAGGTTGTTCAAGCCCACAAAAGGCAACATGTTGTCTTTCTTCTCACAGCTGACAAGGGAGGGGGGCTGTGCTGCAGGAACCACCTGGTCACTGGGAAACAGAAAATCAGGGTAAGGAACACTCTGGAAAACCCCTCCTTCATCTCTCCCCAACCCCAGAGCCACCCGGGAGAACTCAGCAGTGAGAGATGCAGATCAAAATCTGCAAAGTGTGTCTGGATTCACCCTGACTCCTCACCTCCAGCTCCTCAGCAAACCCCCCACAAGCATACAGGAGGAAAATGGTTCTAAGTTCCAACATATCAAATACCAGGAGACTGATTTAAGGGACCAAAAATTTCACATTTAAATACTTTTGTATGTTCTTTGTTCATTCCTAAAGCAGAAAAATGTGCCTAGAACATATTTTTATCACTGTCCCCTGTTCCAGTCACATCACTTCATTTCTGCATGCAAAGTAAAAGTATAAAAAAATTAAAAAAAAATGAACCTGACACATTATCCACTGATTATCATCATTATTAATCACTTATATTAGTGATTAATACACTGTAACGATACAACAGAACCAAATTTTAAAGTCTCCAATTATTTTTAACTGACCACAAATTATTTTTTCCCACTTAAATCCTCTCACCAGCAATGAAATGAGTCGATAGATTTGCCCAGGGCCTGAAAAGTCCCAGTGAATGACAGCCAACCCCACAATTAAAAGATCCAACATATTTCCATTAAAGCTCATCTTGCAGAAAATTATATTTTAATATAAATAATATTATAAATAGTTCAGTGACACAATAACTACTTATAGTAACTTGAAGCAAAACAATTTTGCCAAGTGATCCCAAAGTTTGTGCCAACTAAACACCCCCAGGGGGCCAAAGCTGTTTTCTTAACAGCGTTACTAGAGCTTGGTTACAGTGATTAATTCGGTTTTAAAAAGTTACTTCAGCAAGCGATCCCGAACTTTGTGCCAACTAAACATCNTCCCCTGTTCCAGTCACATCACTTCATTTCTGCATGCAAAGTAAAAGTATAAAAAAATTAAAAAAAAATGAACCTGACACATTATCCACTGATTATCATCATTATTAATCACTTATATTAGTGATTAATACACTGTAACGATACAACAGAACCAAATTTTAAAGTCTCCAATTATTTTTAACTGACCACAAATTATTTTTTCCCACTTAAATCCTCTCACCAGCAAAATATCGACCAGAGTCGATAGATTTGCCCAGGGCCTGAAAAGTCCCAGTGAATGACAGCCAACCCCACAATTAAAAGATCCAACATATTTCCATTAAAGCTCATCTTGCAGAAAATTATATTTTAATATAAATAATATTATAAATAGTTCAGTGACACAATAACTACTTATAGTAACTTGAAGCAAAACAATTTTGCCAAGTGATCCCAAAGTTTGTGCCAACTAAACACCCCCAGGGGGCCAAAGCTGTTTTCTTAACAGCGTTACTAGAGCTTGGTTACAGTGATTAATTCGGTTTTAAAAAGTAACTTCAGCAAGCGATCCCGAACTTTGTGCCAACTAAACATCCCCGGTGGGGCAAAGCTGCTTTCTTAATACAGCTACAGAAACTGGTTGTAATAATTACTTTCTTCAGTCTGACGAAGCTGCCTCGACGGTTAATTTACGGTAAGTGCATCTTAATTTAATTGAAGCGCCCGTTAATTTAATTTCGCGCGTGCTGCAGCACGTTATTTATGCAAGAACACGAAAGCGAAAGGAGCGGAGGACGGAGCACCACGAGACAGCGACANAAAATCAAAACAAAAAAAACACCCCCCAAAAAAAAAAAAAAAAAAAAAAAAAGAAAAAAATGAAAAAAAGAACTTCTCCCGCGCGGCACTCACATCTCGGCGCCTCGGAACTCCGCGCCCTGCTGCTCATTTTCCTGCGCCTCGGTGAAATCCAGCGCTCGCTTCGCCTCCTTCTTCTGAAAGAGCTTCAGCGACAGCCGGTTCTTCTTGGAGGGGCTGGCCCTGGCGCTGTCGCCGGGCAGGACGCCGGGCATGGTTCCTGCGGGGCGCGGCCGGGGCGCTGACACCTGGCGCGCACACACACACACACGCGCACACCAGGCGCCATTTACTCCCCGAGGGGGCCGAGCGCGGACCCGCC